>CM064487.1:1607010-1675962 GCA_032716605.1 Paralithodes platypus
TGTGTGTGTGTGTGTGTGTGTGTGTGTGTCTGTCTGTCTTTTGTGTGTGTGTGTGTGTGTGTGTGTGTTAGAATACTCTCAGCCGGGCTCGAGCCTCGAACCACAACCAGTATACAGTATAGACACACACATATATAGATAATTAACACATACATACATACACATATACACACACATACATACACATATACTGTACATACATAAATGCACATATACATATACACACACATACATAAACAAACTCAAGCAAATACATACATATATTATAATACACACACGCACACACACTTATGCATACATTATTAAAGGAGGGCGCTTATATATGGTGTGACAGGCCGGCATTACACATTATTAATAATATTTACAATGGTTGGGATAGGACTATTTTTGTATCTGTCAGTTCTTGCCCTTATTGGTTGGAGTGTGTTGAAGTATCGAGCTGCACGTGTTGGTCTAGGGGCGTCTGGTGGAAGTAAGTTTCTGTGTCTTGGGTGAACAAGTAGCTTAGATGCAAACTGCTTGAGTGTGTTGTAGTGGTGGGTTGAAAGTGCAGGTATGCTAAGGGTGGTGAGAGCTTCCTCGTACCCTGGGTATGTGCCACCCAGGATGATCCTGCATGCCCTCTTCTGCACTCTCTCCAATTGACATTGTTGTGTCAGGGTTAGAGAGGAGGACCAGGCGGGAGAGGCGTAGGGGAGCTTAGGGAGTATGAAGATGTTATATTTACTCTTCAGCTCATTCTCCGGCGCCCCCAGGGATCTCAGCCGCCTTAGCATAAACAACTTGTATGTGGCGGTCCTGACTGTGGTAGACACAACAAGCTGAAGGGGATGAGGACCAATTGTGACAGTGGGTGGAGGAAGGTCGGTAACGGAGGTGTTGATGTGCATGACCACTGTCTTGTCATGATTGATGGTCACATGATTGACTGTGGTCCAGGCTTGAAGACGGTCGAGGATGTCTTGTAGGGGGTCATAGATAGGGGAGGTGTTATCGACAGTAATGCCGACTGTCGAGTCGTCCACGTACTTCCAGTGGAATGGAGTGTCCTTTAGGGCATCATTAATCAAGATGAGGAACAATAGAGGCCCCATCTTTGTGCCCTGTGGGACTCCACATGTGATGTCTAGGAAGGTGGAGATGAAGCCTTGATATCGCACTGCTTGCCGTCTGTCACTAAGGAAGTCGGTCAACCACGCAACCAGGGTAGGATGTAGCCCCAACTTTATGGCCTTGTTGATGATGATGGTGTGGTCAACAAGGTCAAATGCTTTCCTAAAGTCAATAAAGGCAAGAGCGAGGGAAGTCTTTCTCTTCTCAAGATTTGTGTAAATATAATCTAGGAAGCTAATAAGACAGGGAGTGGTGGAGGAGGTTTTTACGTTGCCAAACTGTTGGGGATCTATTAAGTGACGGATTTGTGAGTAAGCCCAGGTGAATACAAAGTCCTCACAGATTAGACTAGGGATGGGCGTTATGGCAACTGGTCTGAGTTCATTAAGAGAATGTGGGGAGGGGGTTTTGGGAATTGGAGTGACGTATGAAGTTTTCCAGTCTGCAGGGCATTTACTTTGCCTTAAAGAGGCATTAATTATCGAGCAAAGGGGGGTGGCAAATTCAACCGAAAATTCTTTGTATATTTTCATGGGTAGGTCTACTGGGGTTGTTGATCTTTTTTATTTGAAACTGGAAAGCTTTTTGGCCACTTCATATTCTTGAACAGTTACTGGGAGGGAAGGGGATGGGAGGAAGGCAGGGAGGTTGGTGCGGTCTAGTTTGGGGAGGGTCTGGCATATGGTAGAGAAGTGATTATTTATCAGTTCAGTGTGTGTGTGTGTGTGTGTGTGTGTGTGTGTGTGTGTGTGTCTGCGTGCGTGCATGCGTGCGTGCGTGAAGGAGGATGAGGAGGGGTGAATATTGGGACACATGAGTATTTGTGTGCATATGTATTTACTGTACTGTGTATGTTGTGTGTGGTTATGTTTCCTTTGTTATTTCAAACAATTAATCGGGCATGAAGCATAGTTCAGCCAATATAATCATTTAATTCCATAAGTCCACTTCTCCTGTCGAGCTTGGTAACACATTTTTGCCAACAAGAAGAATGCAGCTACAAATAAAAACGGTCTAATCACCCATTGCTGCAGTTGTGAATTAAATATTATTTTTCCAGTAAAAGTTACGTCTTTTCATTATATTATGGCAACTATTAGACGATTGTATTCAGCTTGGGAAGGGCGTCTATACATTGCAAGGCTTCAGACTATCTCAATTAATCGTTTTAGCTACCATACGTCCCTCCTAAGCTTCACAAACTCCGTCTAAATGTAGCAGAAATCCAAAGAAAACAAAACGTGACCGGTACTGGAAGGGTTAAGGGGAGATGGGTCGTTTTTTGGGGGTCCCCCTTCTTCCTCGTGTTTAGCCCCATTACTGTAGTTTTCAGATTTTATGAAGTTTGCCTCATTTGTTTGGCGATTTTAAGAACTTTCGCCCCATTTCTTTGTTAATATTAAGACTTTTCATGTCATTTAGGTGTCGATTTTTTCCTGGCGAGCGATAGCGAGCCTATAATTTAAGAGAAACCGGTCTTTGGCCGGGACATTTTTCTATCGAAAAATGTACAACTTTATCTTGAAGGAGGGTCTTTGGGTTTTTTTTTTAAGCTTGATGGGGGTCTAGGGCGGAAACTAAAACAAATATATATAAAACAAATATATAAATGAGCAAATAAGTAAGCCATTCCCCCCTTAAAGGGAACCAAAACTAGTCTCCTCCAATGGTATAACACCCGCTCTATATTCGGCCATACATCTATCTATCCATCTATCGCGCTGACGGCTCCCTCTCTCAGGAAACTATTCAGGAAAGGATGGCCATAACGATAGAATATCTCGGCCGATCTATCTCTGTGTCTCTCTCTGTCTGTAGGTCTTTATAGAGATCTTATCTCTGTTTTTCCTCTCCTAGATCTATAAGAAAGCGTGTAACATATATTTTCATAATATGCATTTTTGGAAGCTAATGAGATTTTAACTGAAAAACAATTTGGGTTTAGAAAACAACTATTCACTACAGTTACGGTAGCTCTTGTAAAAATGTATAAACCATATTTTGCAACCACATGATAAAGGACATTTCACAATAGGTGTATTTCTTGATCTTACGAAAGCTTTTGATACCATTAACCACGATATTTTGATCAAGAAATTAGAATATTATGGAGTCAAAGAAAATGCATGAAGTTGGTTTACGAGTTATTTGTAAGGTAGACACCCAATATACTGAAATAAATGGGGCAAAGTCAAGTACAGTAAAAAGCTTTTAAAAACGGGAGTACCTCAAGGTTCGACTTTGGGACCTTTGCTTTTTCTCATCTATATTAATGATTTTGTTGAATTTTCTAAACTTCTTAATTCTATTTTATTTGCTGATGACACTACCATATTTTACTTTCATCCAGATATTGTAACTCTATAAAACTCTATTAACGTTGAACTAGAAAAGGTGTCTGTCTGGCTGATGAAAAACAAAAACAAAACAAAAATCAATATAGCTAAACTCATTTTATGCTCTTCACTGGAAACCAATTTGGAATCATCTGCAAAGGAGCCCAGGTGGTGAAACAGAACGCCTAGCAATCCTTAAGGGAGCCCACCTCGCTTGTTTTCTCTTGCTCTCCCTCTCTCTTTGGCTTGTATCCATTTGGCCCCATTCAGCCTACTGTTGACGTTTACCCCCATCCAGGTGTCAATATTTTCCTGGCGAGCGGTAGCGAGCCAGCATATACGGTATATATATATTTGTTTTGACAGCAAGCTAAATTTGTACATTTTTCGATAGAAACATTTCTCCGGCGAAGCCGGATTTCTCCATACAATGCTGGCTCGCTTTCGCTCGCCAGGAAGAAATCGACACCTGGATGGGGACACACGTCTTTAAAAAGTTGGCTGAATGGGGCCGAATGGATACAAGCCAGGGAAAGAGAGAAAAGGAGAGAAAGATAAAAACAAACGTGTGATCCCCCATTAAGCTCCACCTAAATCTCTCCCCGGGAGTACCATCCTGAACGGCTGGTGCACACGCCCTTCATGAATACCCTAATATGGAATGTAATATAGAATCCAGGGTGTAACTTTTACTACAATCAATTTGTTTCATGTTGCACCCAAGAATCTAACAGTGTACGTAAAAGCAACATTCCTCACAACTAATGAGAGACATGAAACGCAAGAAAGGAATTCTGATATATATTATACCGGGTACTAAATATTGGGTTCCGCAAACTTATCCAAAAGGGAAGTAGAAGGGGATTTGCTGATGGACATACATGGAACAAACAACATAAAAAAAGAATTATATTGCACAATTTGTCATATTTCTCTTGGGGTGAAGTTGGAAATGGAAGCTCGTAGTTTCTGTTTTCCTATGCCTGACCTTTATCGTAACATGGCTTTAAGAGTTGGTGTGTGTGTGTGTGTGTGTGTGTGTGTGTGTGTGTGTGTGTGTGTGTGTGTGTGTGTGTGTGTGTGTGTGTGTGTGTGTGTGTGTGTGTGTGTGTCTGTATGTGTGTGTATATACTGTATGTGTGTCTGTGTGTGTGTGTGAGTGAGAGAGTGAGTGGGAGTGAATGTGAGAGAGAAAAAACAAACAAACAAAAAAGAGATACTAATAGTGTTCCCTCTCCTGAATCAAAGGTATTCAGGAATTAACCCCAAAAGCTTAAGAAAAAAGAAGGGCGAGATCAAAGCTAGGATTACCAAACCTTTTACAAATATGCACACACACGCACTTCCGTACACCCGCATGAACGCTTGTATATACTGTACGACACATATCTGTTCACGTATACAAACATGCGATATCTACATGGAAGCATTTACAATATACTCACAAGCAGACGCAAATACCATACAAACACAGGCGTGTATTTACGCACACACCAATACGACACCTATACGGTACCTTTGTTTAGAGTGTGTGTGTACTACCACACACCCACACAACACCACATAAACTGCTTGTCTCCATCGGCTTATCTATCTATCTATCTATCTATCTATCTATCTATCTATCTCTCTCTCTCTCTCTCTCTCTATATATATATATATATCTATATATATATATATATATATATATATATATATATATATATATATATATATATATATCTTGGATGTGCATGTTTATTGCCATATAATTTGTCATTAGTTCGTATATACATTATTTGCCAACTATGTAGTTAACTTTCGTAAATAAAATAAATAAACTGTACACGTGTATCTGTTGTATGTACAAGTTCTCCCAGTAAAATATGGAGCTACTGCACCCCTTAAAGTGATCTGAAAGAATAGCCTGGTACTCGTCATTTTAGTTCTCACATTCTTACTCTTTCTCTCTTCCCCTCCACTTCCCCTCCTCCTCTATCTTCATCTGTTCCTTTCCCTCCTTGCATCTAGACATATTGCATTTTTTTTGTTATTGTTTCGTCTCCACCTGTCCTCTCTCAGTTACTCTCCCATTCATTCTTCTCAAGTGTAGTTATGACTCACCTCTCTCTCTCTCTCTCTCTCTCTCTCTCTCTCTCTCTCTCTCTCTCTCTCTCTCTCTCAATAATTGTAAATATTTGTCTGAAGAACAGCTCAAGAAGAAATATAATATTTTGCACATTTTGTAATAGTGTCTGTCACTAAACCATATATCTGTATTGTTCATCCAGAGTGCAAGGTCTTGCAAAGCTATTACTTTTAAGGGGGGATGGTTCACTTTTTGGGCGATTTTTGTATGTACTCATTATTTTTCTAGTTTCCTCCCTAGACCTCCATCAAATAAAAAAAAAACATCCATTAGATCCCCCTTCTAGATTAATTTGTACATTTTTCGGTAGAAAAATGTCCCGGCCGAAGGCCGGTTCTTCCAACATTACATGCTCACTATCGTTCGCCAGGGAAAAAAATAGACACCTAAATAGCACGAAAGGTCTTCAAATTGACAACGAAATGGGGCGAAAGGTGTTAAAATCGTCTGACTAATGGGTCGAACGTCATAAAATCTGAAAACTAATGGGGTTAAACATGAGGGAGAAAGTGGTCCAGAAAACCGGCCCATCCCCCCTTAACTCCTTGTAGCTCTCCCCTCCATTGTATTCAATTGTCGTTCTCCCTTATTGCTACCACCCTTCTCCCTTATTGCTACCACCCTTCTCCCTTATTGCTACCACCCTTCTCCCTTATTGCTACCACCCTTCTCCATTATTGCTACCACCCTTCTCCATTATTGCTACCACCCTTCTCCATTATTGCTACCACCCTTCTCCATTATTGCTACCACCCTTCTCCCTTATTGCTACCACCCTTCTCCATTATTGCTACCACCCTTCTCCATTATTGCTACCACCCTTCTCCCTTATTGCTACCACCCTTCTCCCTTATTGCTACCACCCTTCTCCATTATTGCTACCACCCTTCTCCATTATTGCTACCACCCTTCTCCCTTATTGCTACCACCCTTCTCCCTTATTGCTACCACCCTTCTCCCTTATTGCTACCACCCTTCTCCCTTATTGCTACCACCCTTCTCCCTTATTGCTACCACCCTTCTCCCTTATTGCTACCACTCTTCTCCCTTATTGCTACCACTCTTCTCCCTTATTGCTACCACCCTTCTCCCTTATTGCTACCACCCTTCTCCATTATTGCTACCACCCTTCTCCCTTATTGCTACCACCCTTCTCCCTTATTGCTACCACCCTTCTCCCTTATTGCTACCACCCTTCTCCCTTATTGCTACCACCCTTCTCCTTATTGCTACCACCCTTCTCCCTTATTGCTACCACCCTTCTCCCTTATTGCTACCACCCTCCTTATTGCTACCAACCCTTCTCCATTATTGCTACCACCCTTCTCCATTATTGCTACCACCCTTCTCCCTTATTGCTACCACCCTTCTCCCTTATTGCTACCACCCTTCTCCCTTATTGCTACCACCCTTCTCCCTTATTGCTACCACCCTTCTCCCTTATTGCTACCACCCTTCTCCATTATTGCTACCACCCTTCTCCCTTATTGCTACCACCCTTCTCCATTATTGCTACCACCCTTCTCCATTATTGCTACCACCCTTCTCCCTTATTGCTACCACCCTTCTCCCTTATTGCTACCACCCTTCTCCCTTATTGCTACCACCCTTCTCCCTTATTGCTACCACCCTTCTCCCTTATTGCTACCACCCTTCTCCATTATTGCTACCACCCTTCTCCATTATTGCTACCACCCTTCTCCCTTATTGCTACCACCCTTCTCCCTTATTGCTACCACCCTTCTCCCTTATTGCTACCACCCTTCTCCCTTATTGCTACCACCCTTCCTCCCTTATTGCTACCACCCTTCTCCCTTATTGTTACCACCCTTCTCCCATTATTGCTACCACCCTTCTCCCTTATTGCTACCACCCTTCTCCCTTATTGCTACCACCCTTCTCCCTTATTGCTACCACCCTTCTACCTTATTGCTACCACCCTTCTCCTTATTGCTACCACCCTTCTCCCTTATTGCTACCACCCTTCTCCCTTATTGCTACCACCATCTCCATTATTGCTACCACCCTTCTCCCTTATTGCTACCACCCTTCTCCCTTATTGCTACCACCCTTCTCCCTTATTGCTACCACTCTTCTCCATTATTGCTACCACCCTTCTCCCTTATTGCTACCACCCTTCTCCATTATTGCTACCACCCTTCTCCCTTATTGCTACCACTCTTCTCCCTTATTGCTACCACCCTTCTCCCTTATTGCTACCACTCTTCTCCATTATTGCTACCACCCTTCTCCCTTATTGCTACCACCCTTCTCCCTTATTGCTACCACTCTTCTCCATTATTGCTACCACCCTTCTCCCTTATTGCTACCACTCTTCTCCATTATTGCTACCACCCTTCTCCATTATTGCTACCACCCTTCTCCCTTATTGCTACCACCCTTCTCCCTTATTGCTACCACCCTTCTCCATTATTGCTACCACCCTTCTCCATTATTGCTACCACCCTTCTCCATTCATACTACATTGTGGACAATATTTCTTCCTCTCGTGTTATTTCTTTTATTCTTCTCTCTCTCTCTCTCTCTCTCCCTCCCTCTCTCTCTCTCTCTCTCTCTTATTATGCCATAGTCCATCTCAATTTCCCAATATATCTATCCATCCATATGTCCTTTCCCATCCATCGATCTATAAAATTCAATCTATTTACCAACCTATTCTTTACATTTAATATATATATCCATCCATCCTAATTAAACCCTTTCCACCTACCTCCCTCCTTCACAACAACAATATATCAACACTAACAACAACAAAAGCATCCCAAAACAACAGCAACAAAGCTAACAAGAACAATACATCAACAACAACAACAACAACGCTAACCAGAACAATACATCAACAACAAAGCTAACAAGAACAATACATCAACAACAACAAAGCTAACAAGAACAATACATCAACAACAACAACAACAACGCTAACCAGAACAATACATCAACAACAAAGCTAACAAGAACAATACATCAACAACAACAACAGCAAAAAATCTCCCTGCCCTAAATGAGGTGAAGAAGAAGGATCACTCGCTCTCTCTCCACCCGCCCGCCTCATTTTTCTCCTCCCCTCCCTCTCTCCATCATACCCTCCCTCCCTGCCTTATCAGTACATTTATCAAACACCCGCGCAACACATCATTTTCTGGCCCCCTCTCCCAAACCCCTCGCGTGAATTCGTCTGGTCGGATTCCATATTTGAGTGAAGATTCTAGGTTAGCAGAAAAGTAAAAATATTTTGAGACTATCCTAAAAATGTGGTTAGTTTAAACAATAAGTGCATTACCAGTGGGCTAATACATACAGTACATGTAATGGTTTGACGTCAATTCTCATTACATTGTAATGGCTCGAACAGGGTCGCCTTTCGGTGATTGGAATGTAGTACAATAAATTCCCACCATAACACTGCTTTACCACACTAACAAGTGTTTCAGTAAGACTCAACAATGTCCACCTTCAGAACTTATCTGCACCTCAATAGTGGTACAACAGAATAGTGCCATACAAATACCCGACTGTATAGAATGGCCGTTGGTTCCAACTATTAACAATATGATATAATATAGTACCGTAAAATTACCTAACTTCGGTCAAGGGGGTATACTTCGAACATTTCTGGATAATAGTATATAAGGTACAGTTATGGCAAAATGGCTCTGCATTATGGAAGAACACCACAGACATATACTTGTTTTTCCATAACATCATGTATTTATCCCATAACTGCGGTTCATTATATTTATTTCCAGAATGCCCGAAATTATATCCCCGTCCAAAGTTACGTCATGTTACCGGTATTGTATAATATGATACAATAATAGTAATGTAATCATCATAATAATCATCATGTTAACGATACCGGCAATCTATATATTATGACGAGTCCTCTCATAAATTGAAAGGGTGCTTGAGCAATCAAGCTAGCTTTTCTGTCATTTGGGATGTGTCAATAGGTACATTGGCGTGGGAATCAACAGCCCACTTGCTCCAGTGTATGATAGTGACCTGAAGAAGCTATCTGCGAAATGTTGTTAATAAAGTGCTCCTCCTCATATGGGGTTTATATTCATTCTTACAACCTTTTCAAATTAAATGTAACCTTCTTTGAAAGGTAATCTTTGGTAATAATTATGTCACACAATACAGTTATCTATCTACATTCTAGTTTCTAATACCAGTGTAAAAGATATCCGAGACAATATCAGAAAATTGTCGACCATAGCAATTTGAGGATAAAATGTCTCGTGTGATACCTCATCTACACAAATGACGCAGCCCCCACAACTCCTCCCGCCTTCATATACCGCCGGCAGAAGTTACATTTAGTAAGAGAGAAGTTACGGCGATTTATTGAGTAAGAACAGTTACGGTGATTCAGGAAGTAACAGAGATGTTACAGTGGATTTAGTGAGTAAGTGAAGTTATGGTGGATTTAGATAGTAGGAGAGAAGTTAGGGTGGATTTAGTGAATAAGAGAGAAGTTAGGGTGGATTTAGTGAGTAAGAGAGAAGTTAGGGTGGATTTAGTGAGTAAGAGAGAAGTTACAGTGGATTTAGTGAGTAAGAGAAAAGTTAGGGTGGATTTATTGAGTAAGGGAGAAGTTAGGGTGGATTAAGCGAGTAAGAGAGAAGTGACGGTGGATTAAGCGAGTAAGAGAGAAGTTACGGTGGATTAAGCAAGTAAGAGAGAAGTTAGGGTGGATTTAGTGAGTAAGAGAAGTTACGGTGGATTAAGCGAGTATGAGACGTTACGGTGGATTAAGCGAGTAAGAGAGAAGTTACGGTGGATTAAGCGAGTAAGAGAGAAGTTACGGTGGATTAAGCGAGTATGAGACGTTACGGTGGATTAAGCGAGTAAGAGAGAAGTTACGGTGGATTAAGCGAGTATGAGACGTTACGGTGGATTAAGCGAGTAAGAGAGAAGTTACGGTGGATTAAGCGAGTATGAGACGTTACGGTGGATTTAGTGAGTAAGAGAGGATACGGTGGATTTAGTGAGTAAGGGAGAAGTTACGGTGGATTTATTGATTGAGAGAGAAATTAGGGTGATTTAGGGAGTAAGAGAGAAATTAGGGTGGATTAAGTAACAGAAGTTACGGTAATTTAGTGAGTAAGAGAGAAATTAGGGTGGATTAGTGAGTCAGAGCTACGTACAAGTCCACTCAGAGTTGGATCCCGAATATCGCGGTTCCCCTTCAAGTCGTGGCTAAGCGGAAAACTTGAGGCCAAAACTGGGGGCTCAGATTGCCTTGTAGGAGTTGTTGGAGTTGGGCTGAGAGAGAGAGAGAGAGAGAGTGTGAGTTGAAAGAAGGTGGAGGTGGGAGCCATTGTGGCTTTTAAAAACAAAAACAATATATATACATACTATATAATTATATACTGTATATATATATATAATTAAGAGTTTCGATTGTTCGATTTTTTTTTCGAGCATTACAAGTTAATTCTTAATATATTATTTTTACAATATGTTTATTTCCTCTGAAAGGATTAACAAAGGAGAGCTGGGTATTTACTGTAAATGTTGCGGTGGTAGAAGAGTAAAAACGGGGGAAATGGGGTATAGCAATGCAGGGAAAAGGAAGGGGTTACTGGTGAGCGTGGGAGATGTAAGAAGGAATAAGTGGAAAAGTAAGTATGGAGTGGGGCAGTTTAAAGTTGTGGGGGTGGAAGAGTAAGCGTGGGGTGAAGTGGGGGTATGGAAGTGAAGAGATAGGGAGGGGAAGTGGTTATAGACGAGAGATGTAAGATGGCATGGGTGGAAAAGTAAGCATGGAGTGGGGGCAGTTCATAGTTATGGGGGTGGAAGAGTGGGGTGAAGTGGGGTATAGAATTGTCGAGATAGGTAGGGGAAGTGGTTATAGGCGAGCATGGGAGCTAAGGCTGAGAGATGTAGGAAGGCATGGGTGGAAAAGTAAGCATGGAGTGGGGGAGGCTTATATTTGCGGTGGTGAAAGAGTAAGAGTGTGTGGGACGTGGGCTACGGAAGTGCAGATATAGCGGAGGGGAAGTGACTATATACAACTAAATAATTAAACGTGGGTGGGGATAGAAGAAAGAGATGGTTAGGGGAAGGGGCATTGTGTGGGGAAATCCGTATATGAGTGTGCTGGTCTGAAGGGAAGTAGGGATGGTAGTGATAGGTTGGGGTTGAGAGAGGGTGGTGGTGCGTGGAGAGTTGTGTATGGATTGAGGGGGTTTGTGTCTCTGTGTTTAAGTGTGAGTGTAAAGGTGGAGGGTGTGTAAGAGTTTTAATTGCAATCTCTCCCTCTCTGTGCTGCGTGTGTCTTCGAGTGTGAATGGGAAAGTGGAGGTAGAGGGTGTACAAAGGAAATCAAGCAGCATAACATCTATTGATCATTTCGAGGGTGCTTGTAGCTAAACTACCTAACGTATGTGAGCAAAAGATAACGGTAGCTCAATAAAAAGTGCTGCTATTGTTAGTAAACGCAGTTAATCGTGGATTAAGAGCGAGATATTTATCCAGCGTATTTTGAAAGTTTCAACAGTACTGCATTCAATGACATGACTGGGTAGTCCATTCCATTATTCTACTACTACCGGTACTCGATTGAGGGTCTCTCTCTCTCTCAGGGTCTCTCAGGGTCTCTCAGGGTCTCTCTCTCTCTCTCTCTCTCTCTCTCTCTCTCTCTCTCTCTCTCTCTCTCTCAATCAAGGTGAATTAGAATCAGATAGCAGGGACATAGCTGCTACTCTTAATCAACACTTTTCTTCTGTATTTAATACTGCCAGTAACCAAAACGTGCCACAAGAAAATAATCAAACATGTAACTATGTTCTTCAAGATTTTATTATTACCCAGTCAGAAGTAATTAAAATAATCGACTCACTTCATGTCAATAAATCACCTGGGCCGGACATGTTTATCCCTAAAATTCTTAAATTAGTCAAAGAAGAAGTTGCAGGGGCACTAACCATAATACTAAATATGTCACTTAAACAAGGACATGTACCCACCGACTGGAAGACCGCTAATATAACACCGATATTTAAAAAATGGTGACAAAACACTACCAAATAACTATAGGCCGATTAGCTTAACTTCCGTAATTGGAAAAATGTGTGAATCAATCATAAGGGATAAAATCGTATTATTCCTTGAGAACAATAACCTCATTAACAATAGTCAACACGGATTCAGAGCAAAGAGATCATGCCTAACTAATTTAATAGAATTTTATGACAGCCTATACAAACTAAATGACTTCACCAAAAGCCTCGACATAGTGTATCTAAACTTTCAAAAAGTCTTCGACAAGGTCCCGCACGATAAATTATTACAGAAAATAAGAGACATAGGATTACAGGGCAAAACGTATGATTGGATTAAAAACTGGCTAAGTGAAAGAAAGCAAAGAGTAGTTATCAACGGTGTGGAATCAACATGGAGCCAAGTAACTAGTGGAGTCCCCCAAGGCTCAGTATTGGGACCAGTGTTGTTCATAATATATATCAATGATCTAGATAATGGCATAAATAATTTAATTTCCAAATTCGCGGATGACACGAAGATAGGTAATGCAATCATTTCCGAAGGTGATAGAATAAACCTTCAAGCTGATTTAAATAAAGTCACAGAATGGTCGGAGAAGTGGAAAATGCCGTTTAATGTAAATAAATGTCAGATATTGCAAATAGGTTCTAAAAACAATAAATATGAATACTACATGAATGAAGAAAAGATAAAAAAATGTAACACAAATAAAAGACTTGGGAGTGCTGATAAACGAAAACTTAAAATCTTCCAATCAATGCACAGCGGCTGCAAACAAAGCAAACAGGGCACTAGGTTTCATCAGAAGAAACTTCCACTATCACAGCAAAGACATATGTTTGCCCTTATACAAAAGTATGGTGAGACCGCACCTCGAATATGCTGTGCAGTTTTGGTCACCTCACCTCATAAAGGATGTTAAAAAATTGGAATCTGTACTAAGCTAATCCCTTCATTGAGAAATAAATCATATGATGAAAGACTGAGAGAACTTGATCTATTTTCACTTAAGAAACGAAGGATGAGAGGCCAACTGATAGAGTGTTTTAAAATTCTAAAAGGATTCAGTAACATTAATCTAGATAAGTTATTCAAAAAAGCCGAAGACACATCTACAAGAGGAAACAATTTAAAATTATTAGGTCGGAGAGCGAATCTAGATACAACAAAACAAATACTTCACTCACAGTGTAATTGATGAGTGGAACAAACTTCCAAATAAAGTAATAGATACATTTAAGAAAAATCTAGACTCATACCACAGAACAATTGGTATGGAGTAAGCAGTAATTATCACCGGTATTATTTGTGCAGCTGAAGAGAGCGTTAGAAAAGAAAAAAAATAATAATACACAAATAAAAAATAAGAATAATAAACATCACTAAATATGTACATACTACTAAGGGTGATGGGTTGGATGATTCCAATTAACCCCAAAAGTTACATGCTGCTAAGGCGAAGGGTTGCATGATTTTTTTAATTTCTTTTTTGTTTTCCCTTTCTTTTTTTCCAATCTTTTCTGTAAATTCCTTCTGGGGATTCGAAGCCCAGCAAGGTTAATCACTTCCAACTTTTTCATGTACGGCAATTGCTGGAGGGAACAGAGGGTGGGGAGAGAGCCTTCTTCTTTTCTATCCTTTCCTTCAACTTTCCTTTTCTATCGGATATGCCATCTCTACTAGAATTAAGTCCTGACCACCTCGTTTGGATCGTAAGGTCTGTGTGGCCAGTGTATCTATGCAAGTTTATGTAAGTCTCTCTCTCTCTCTCTCTCTCGGGAGGAAGGAAGACAAAGGCTTTATGAAGCAAGCGGGGGCCTAGGCCACGGGAACCATTAGCCAACACACGGCCCAACATAATACCTTTAAACGAGATTTTGATAGCCCAGTTAACTTATAGGCTCCCGGCGAACACACACACGGGTCGGCTTAGCTGAATGGTCTTAGCCGCTGTGTGCTGACTGCAAGGTCGAGGGTTCGAGTCCCCAGAATCCAAAAGATTACTTTGGCAATCCCAATGGAAAGGATTGTATCATGGTTCCTCCCTAGCCAGGCTAGCCTGCCCAACTATTAGCTTGTGTTAGCCTACACATACTCTCATAAATGCATTTGAGTATGCACTATGATGAGAACTCGAAACCTCACGGTCGCAAAAGGTCGCGTGTGATTAAGGTAGAATAGGCATTGTACTGTACCTAGGTTAAGAAAAACTGTAGATTTTCAGTCTCACGGCTGCAATTGAACTGGCCTGCCAAAAACTCTTTCATCAATAACAAATGCTCTGAACTTTCCAACTCTAGGGGGGGGGGGGGGAGATGGGGGGCTTGATGTAGGTCTAGGGAGCAAACATAATTAACACAAAAAAGCTAAGCTAGATGACGGTAAAAGGAACGAAGCACGAGAAAAAGGAATAATCGGAAGTGATAGAAACATTCAGGCATTATACTTAGGTCAAATATCTTAACCTCTAACCTCTATAATTAAAACACGACTAGAGTAATCAAGCTAATTAGTTAGGGGAGGTGTGGTGGAGTGGTCATGCCACTGGATTGGTAATCCAATGGACCTGGGTTCAAATCCCGATATGTCAATGGGAAGATATTGGATGAATTTGTGCTTACCTAGTATCAGTGCATTACCACAAAGCCCACCGAAATGCCAAAAAAATACCCTCGTTGTTCCCTGATTAAATAACACTGTATGAATATTCCCATATTCAAAATATGTTACAGGGGGACAATGCCTAGTGAGTTCACAGCTCAATAGGTGGCGTTCTGAGAGTGAGGGTCTGAGTCTGGAGGGTGAGACGGTGAAGCACTTGGGCGAAGCAACCGGCCGCTCAGAGATGGAGCTGCTTCGAGCCAATGCTCGCATGTCTCACTCCCCAGACTGGAACAAGACCTCACGGGCTTCACCGTGTTGGGCGGTGGAATGTACAGGCTCTCAGCCTATGCCCGAGAGGGAGTAGTTGGAATATAGAAAAAAAAAAAAAAAAAAAAAAAAAATACTTCTACCGTTTGGGAAGAGTCAGCCAGGGAATAGGTGTGGAAATTTACAGTCCATTTGCCCCAGCCCTTCCTGAGTTACAAGAGGTTGGAGTTAAGACTTTTGGCCTACCCATAACGAACAATGTGTACATATTTCCAGATTGATAATTTTGACAAGACTCACTTCTAATGTGGTGAAGGTCATCGCAAAATTGTATATAAATAATCTAGATTCAAAAATGGGACACCAACAAAATAAACGTACACATTTACCCGGGGGGGGGGGGGGTCTTACGAATATTTAATTAAGCTTGATGGAGGTCTACGGAGAAAATTAAAGCAATACTAAATAAATACATAATACAAACAAATGCAAACAATAATATATAAATTAACAAAAACTGCACACTATCGAGTTGTGAACAATGGTTGTGTCGATAACGCAGCGCTCGTGCTTTCAATAGTATATAAATTTGGCTGATTGAGCTTAGCATGCGATTTAATTGATCGTGCGGAATTGCTAGTTCTTTAGTTGTGCACAGTTAAGGGGGAGGTAGTGACTTTTTCTGGACGCCCTTCTCCCTCATGTTTAGTTCCATTAGTTTTTGAGATCCTAAGACATTCGCCCCATTAGTTGGTCATTTATAAGACCTTTCGTCCCATTTCTTTATCAACATCGAGACCTTTCGCGCCAATTAGGTGTCAATTGTTTCCTGGCGAGTGATAGCGAGCCTGTAATTTTGGAGAACCGGCCTGCCCTTCGGCCGTGACATTTTTCTAGCGAAGAATGTTCGAATATATCTGGAAGGGGGATCTTGAGGATAATACAGTATATTGAGCTTCATGGAGGTCTCGGGAGGAAACTAAAACAATAATAAATATTTAAGTAAATATACTAATACAAAAAACAAAAACTACCCCCTTAAACCAACCCGGTACTGTAGTTACACAGGCTACTCATGAAAACTTTCATAATAATTTAGCTAAACTCTTTCAGCATTCGAGGACACAATTGCACTTCATTCTGGTTAACATTAGAAGATTTAATTAAGTTTTAGAAGGACCTCTAAGAATCAAAGGGGTAAATCCTACCTCAATTAACTCTAATACCCGCAATTCCTTCATAATCTGAAAAAAATCGTCTACTAATACCCAGAAGAAAAGGAAGGCAGGCGTCCTCGTATCCAGATAATAATAACTTTGAAAAAATAGTGAACATTGTTTACACGCAATCATAATATTAATTAAAGAGTCAAATAATGCAAATGCTATACCGCAATATGGGCAAGCTGACCCTGTTACCCAGCCACCTGCTGGAGTACAACCCCTACCAGGGTTACCAAATCAAGTTTTTAGTTTTGGGGAGGTGTGGTGGAGTGGTCTTGCCACTGGCCTGGTAATCCAAAGGTCCCGATGTATCAATGGGAAGATATTATTGGGATGGAATTTGTGCTGTACCTAGTATCAGTGCATTACCAAAAGCCCACCGAAACGTCAATAAAATACCCTCATTGTTCCCTGATTAAATAGCACTGTATGAATATTCCCATATTCAAAATATGCTACAGGGGTGCAATGCCTGGTGAGTTATCTGCTCAACAGGTGGCGTTGTGTGTGTGTAAGTGTGAGAGTCCGAGTGTAGGGGTGAGACAGTGAAGCACGGGAACGAGGTGGCTTCAGAGATGGGGTCGTTTCGGGCCATGAGTGAGCGCCGTGCCTCATGTGAAGGCAAGATGGCAGGTGCTCGTTGTGCTCTACGTGCTTCACATGTCTCACTCCCTAGACTGGAACAAGACCTCACGGGCTTCACTGTTCATTGTAAAGCGGTGAATGTTAAGGCTCTCAGCCTATGCCCGAGAGGAAGTAAGTTGGAATATAGAAAAAAAAAAAGTACCCCGGATAGTATATAAATGCCGAAAATCACTAGAGTAATGCCACAATTTCTAGACTATCGTTCTAAAATGGCTCAAATCTCCGGAATACCACATGAATTCATGTCGCTAAATGTAAAAATTTGCCCCTAGATCGAAGTAGAAACCCGAAGATCTAGCGGGAAAGTACCGGTAGCTAAATTGGCAACACTACCCCCTACCCCTGCCTTCATGCTGCAACCTGCTCCCCGGCACCAATAGCTGCCCCTACACCGGTCTACGTGATACTATGACCTGCTGACACGCAACAGGGTCCACCTACGATTGCAAGGCCCCCACACTACCTGTGTACCCCTTTGCAACATGGGCCACCCATTTCCTTTAGGCCCCAAAGTACTAGGGTCACCCCCTCCCAAAATAGGCCCATTGTCTACTCTAGAGAATGGGTCCACATTAACATAGCTACCCCTAGAAAAAGAGCTGCCCCCTCCCCCCCCCCAGGCCCAGGATTGGCCAGCTCGACCGCCACCCCCGCCAATCAGGAAGCCATGACGTCAACACCCTAGCCGCCCTCTGATTGGTCGTTAGAGGGCATTCGGAAACGAATCCAGAGGACCCTGCCACTGCTCTCCCCCCTACCCCGTTGCCCAAGTCAAAAGGATCTATGTCACCGAAGACCACGAAACGTGCTATTTTCCATGTACCCATTATAGGACAGAGAACACCTAGAAATTAGATAGGTGCTCAGATTAGGTAAGGGAAGGTATCTCACCTCCTCTCCTGAGATCTGAGTGCCTCCTGGCCTCACCAGGTGTCCTCTGGCCCTTCTCAGTGCATTTGTGTATTTTTGTAACCAAATCTTACCTGCTCTGGCTAATCCCGGCCAGGTAACCTTACAAAGTGTTGACCGGCCCTAGTAGACCTTCAGTTCACCCTGTCCGGTATCGACCAGGAGTATTGACCGATCTCCTAATATCTAAACCCAGCTCTAGCTGTATAGATATTACTGCGATTTAGAGACGCTTTCACTTATCCGAGATTTGGCTTTCAGATCCCCTTTAACGTAACGCTAATAAATATCAGTTGCCGATAAAAAACCCTCACACGCTACCAATAACGTAATCATTCACCTATAGGTATATTGTTACACGTTTGTCAAACCAGTAAGTCGCCAAACCGCTGCCTTACCTATATGTGCAAAGCTCTGCCATACCTACACATTACATTAAACTCAAGGTAGCTATTCCCTCACACATATGAGCCTGATTAGGATTTCATTAATCATCATTGCGTCTCTTAGTGTACGTGCTTGTTAAATGTCCTATTCTGATGTATTATATTATCGTGTTGCTTGTCTTATGATGCTATTTAGGTATTGTTCTCTGACTGTCAGTGTAAATATTAATGTTCACTATAGCCTACCCATGCTCAATACATAACTTGTAAACCTACTCTTGTATTCTACAAAGGAGTACAAAGGAGTACAAAGGAAATCAAGCAACAACAGATCTAGTGACCCTTCTAGGCTGCTTGTCCTCCAAAACACTGAGGATCAAGTGTCCAAACAGTGGTTTAGAGTGGGTAAGGGAACATTGGAAAGTGAACTACTGCCCTGCCACTAACGTGGCAGGACTAGGAAGTTAGTATGGATTAGTAACTGAGGGGAGGATAAAGTTATTCATTTACAAACGCAGTCAGTCGCGGGTTTGATGCGAGATATTTGTCTAGGCGGAATTTAAATTAATCAACGGTGCTGCAGTCTATAACGTCTCGGGGAAGCCCATTCCACAAGTTGACAACTCGATTGAAGAAGAAATTCTTGGATTCGTGCGAGTTAAAAGATTTACCAATAATTTTGCAACCGTTTCCCCGCGTGTAATTAGATTGGTCGATAGTGAAGTACTTACTACAGTTCATATTGTCGATGCCTTTGATGATTTTGAACACTTGAATTAAGTCGCCTCTTAATCGGCGCTGGGTTAAAGGAAATAGATTTAATTATCTAAGACGCTCTTCGTATGGTTTGTTCTTTAGGCTAGGTATCATTTTGGTAACTCTACGTTGAACTCGTTCTAGCTTGTTTATATCTTTTTGGTAATAAGGGCACCAGGATTGAACGCAGTATTCCCGAAGAGGGCGGACTAAGGAATTGTAAAGGGTTAGGATAACTTCTTTGGATTTATGCTCAAATGACCTGCCTATAAAGCCAATTATTTTGTTTGCCTTCTTAACAACTTCTGAACATTGTTGACTCGGGTTTAGGTTACTCGATATTGTTACTCCCAGATCAGTTTCTCTGTTTACATTCTTAAGCTGAGTGCCATTCATCGAATAGTTTGCTTTCTCATTTAGGTATCCGACATGTAGTACTTTACATTTATCCGCATTGAAACTCATTTGCCAAATTTGGGCCCAACATGACAATTTATCTAAAGTTCTCTTAACATTTTTCCCTCTGTAACACGGAACCCAGTAACCCACAAGCGCCATATACAGTATGTCCATCGTTACATTGGGTAAGTATCTCAGAAAAACATAAAATCAAAATAACGGCATGGTCATTTTACGAGCTACATAGAGGACTTACCTTTTTCTTAGTTCACTGAGCAATCCTCGTTTCTGGACGCCGCCATTTGACAACAGGATTTCTATAGGCCTACCTGTAAAGAAAATTATATATGATTAAAGTACAAGTAGGTGAACACTAGCCCGACCGCACAGATACAAATACTGATATATACTGATATATTTATATAATGATAAAAAGAAAGGGAACAGCCTAAAGCATTGCAACAGTGCTCGGGTCACTGAGTGGACAAGGTTACCGTATCTTAAAGGAGAGAGAGAAAGTGAGTGAGTGAGTGAGTGAAAGTGAGAGAGTGAGAGTGAGAGGAGTGAGAGAGATAGTGAGAGAGAGAGAATAGGACAACATAAGGAAGATGCAGAAGAAAAACATAATCGAGAGGATAGAAATGAGGCACAGTAGAGAGGATAAAGATTAATCAGAAAAATGGGGAGGATGAAGTTAAAAAATACAGCAAAAGAATCATAATATATATTTCACCAGGAGTATGTATGTATGTATGTATGTATGTATGTATGTATATACTCTGAAACTTACCCTATTTTTTTTTTTTTTTTTTTTTTTTTAAATGGGGGTGGCCGACTCGAGACAGAGCCAAAGAGCACTCCCAATAATATCCACTACCTCAACAACCTTCGTCTGCTTCTTCTCCCTCCCTTCCTTCCTTCTGCACGACTACATTATACTCGGATTTCTTTTGGTGATCTGACGAAGGGTCGACGTTTCCTGCCGGTGACGAGGGCCGGGGCAAAGGGCAGTTCCTTCCGCAGTGGTTAGGGTCAAGGATTATATATATTTCTTCGTCGGGGGCTTGCATACGAGTGGGTAGGAGGAGGAATTGTATTATTATTATTATTATTACTAGTCGTGAGGCGAAGCGGGACGAGAAAGGCACAATGGATGGGAATCGAGTGAAAGAACAAGAATGGGGGATTTATTCATATTTGCACGGATACACTGACTTAACAGATCATACAATCCCATTCTTGTTGGTCAGGACTTAATTCGAGTATCAATTAATCCTCTTAGCTACCATATATATAGTTTCGTAAGCTTCATAAAAACGTCTAAAAGTAGCTGAAATCATATACAAAAAAAGACTGTTAGGTTATGATGATAGAAAAGGGAGAAGTGGAATAGAGAAGAGGGGCGAGGAAAGGAGAGGAAATAATCAGAATCAGAATGAGAGAGAGAGAGAGAGAGAGAGAGAGAGAGAGAGAGAGAGAGAGAGAGAGAGAGAGAGAGAGAGAGAGAGAGAGAGAGAGAGAGATTAATGATAACACACAATAAAGAAAGAGGCAGGATAGAAGTGAAAATAAGATAAGACCAGAAAGAAACAAACAGGAAGTAGAACAAGGGAAAAATTGCTAATTAGCTCTCATACTGGGTGCTGCATATTTTGGGGTTAACTGGCAATGAAGAATAGAAAACAAGATAAATTACAACAGAACATGTAAAACACTAAATGAAAGATGAAACAAAAATAAGAGGAAAAATAAAAAGAAAAGACAAATAGTTAAAGAGATAAACAAATACACAATAAGTAATGATATAATACAAAGAGGACACAGATAAAGTGGAAATGTTTTGTTTTCTTCCTATGTGAATGAAAGAGACAAACGGCAAAGCTGCCTGTAACAAGCGTCTCCCCCAAAGTTGAGTGACAAAGAGGAGGTATTCGCTCCATTGGTTTGGAGAAAATAAGAGCTTTCGTGCCAAGTAGGTCTCGATTTTGTCCTGGCGAGCGATAGCCAGCCTATACTTTAGGAGGAACCGGCTTCGGCTGGGACATTTGTTACCAAAAAATGCACACATACATTTTTGGGGATATCTTTATTTAAGCTTGATTGAGTTCTAAGAAGGAAACTAAAACACATAATTTTAAATAAGTACATATATAAACAAACATAATATCCACCGCCACAAACTCGACTGGCCCCAGAGTGGCTTTTAATCTCCACCACAGTACAGACCGACCATCGCCAGGCCAATGTACAGCTCACTCTAACCTCTTCACCAGCGACCACCTCTCCAACCATCCCTCAGCCCCTCCTTCCTAGCTTGTTCCTCGTTCTAAAACTCTCCACTATATGTTCATTTGACCCCTCCTAACCTCCCAATAATCCCATCCTTGTCCACCCCCCATACAGTATATACATCACTCAACCCATCTTCTCTACCTTGTTCCTCGTCCTCAAATTCTCCCCTTACAAGTCCGTTTGGATCCTCCTAACATCTCTATAATCCTACCCTTGTCCACCCTATATACAGTACATCAGCCATACCTCAACCTATCTTCTCTACCTTGTTTCTCGTCCTCAAACTCTTCCCTTACAAGTCCGTTTGGCTCCTCCTAACTACCCAATAATCCCACCCTTGTCCACCCCACATACAGTACATTAGTTATCCCTCTACCCATCCTCTCCATCGTGCTTCTCGCCCCTAGACTCACCCCTATATGTCAATTTTTACCCTTCCTAAAATCCCAATAATCCCTAGCTTGTCCACCTCACATACAGTACATCGGTTATCCCTCACCTCATCCTCTCCACCGTGTTTCTCGTCCCCAGACTCGCCCCTATGTGTCAAGTTTGCCCCTCCTTACCCCCTTATTCATCTCAATCAACCCTCAAACAATCCATCTATCTTGTTCAGTATTCCCAGATGGCCCCCTACAATGCCACTTCCGTCCACTCTCCACCTCCCTCCATCTCAATCAGGGCACTTACACTCGATCTTCGGTGGCAGCTGTTTCACCTCTCCCCCCACCCCCCTCTTTTCCTTCATTTTTAACCCCATTCGTTTTCAGATTTTAAGACGTTCAGCCCATTAGTTTGGCTATCTTAAAACTTTTCGCCGCATTTCTTTGTCAATATTAAGACCTTTCGTGCCATTTAGGTGTCGATTTTTTCCTGGCGAGCGATAGCGAGCGTGTAATCTAGGAGGATGTCTTTATAAGCTTGATCGAGGTCTAGGGAGGAAACTAAAAATATACAAAATAAATAAATCGGCCAATTAATATACCCTATCCTCCTAAGCTGATAGATAGCACACGAGAGCTCTTGTTGTCAACGTTCGATCTGCAAATTCATTTCTGGTAGCATTTTGAGACTATTTTGCACTGGTACTGGTAACTAGACTGGAGGTAGCTTATCTTAGGTGACAACATTCGTATACAAAACATTCGTATAACAAAATCGTATAAAATCATTCGTATAATTATAAAAACTGCTAGATTCAAGTTGCAGAAAATATTGAGGGAAAAAGTGCTCGTGGAAATCTGCCTTAGCCCATACAATACCAGGGACGTCGTTTTCATTATATTCTGACAGCTATTAGACGATTTAATTCAGCTTAGGAAGGACCTCTAGCAATAATAAGACTTCAAACTATCTCAACCAACCCTTTTAACTACCACAGATCCTTCCTAAGCTGCATGATATCGTCTAAATATAGCTAGAACAAAATTTAACATACGTCGCTGGTACTCAGAGGGTTAAGGGGAGATGGGTCGTTTTTATTTACTCATTTATGTATCTTTTTCATATTGGATTGGTTTCCTCCCTAGACCTTATTGCCGGAAAAAGCGCTCGTGTGACACCGCATTTACTGTAATTTTGTAACCCTGCCCCTCATATCGAACCCAAACTCTTTTCACACCTATTTCCAACTACCTCTTTCATCCATTCACTCAAACAACTCGTTATTCCCTACACCCTGGCAACTTTCCACCTAAGGAGGAATATAATACATATAATATCCTTGCTTCTCCTGCACCCATTTATATCTCTCCACCCTATCCCATCCAGCCCCTAACCCACCCACCCCTCTCACTCCAAAAACTCTCACTCCAAAAACTATCACCCCAAAAACTCTCACCCCAAAAACTCTCACCCCAAAAACTCACTCCAATAACTCTCACCCCAAAAACTCTCACCCCAAAAACTCGCTCCAAAAACTATCACCCCAAAAACTCTCACTCCAAAAACTCTCACTCCAAAAACTATCACCCCAAAAACTCTCACCCCAAAAACTCACTCCAATAACTCTCACCCCAAAAACTCACTCCAATAACTCTCACCCCAAAAACTCACTCCAATAACTCTCACCCCAAAAACTCACTCCAATAACTCTCACCCCAAAAACTCACTACAAAAACTCTCACCCCAAAAACTCACTCCAAAAACTCTCGCCCCGCCCCAGCCCAACCCCCTCCTAATCCAACAGTGCCTCAAACATCCGCACAATACCCAATCACTTCTCTCATGCCTGCCATGCCCCAAGAATCCTCACCCTAATTCACCCACCAACCAACCACTCACTCTAACCCCCAAACATCCATGCAACCACCGACCTATGACCCCCCCCCCCCCCCCGCTTCCCCCTCCTCTTGAAATCAACCCCCCCCCCCCCCCCCACGTCACCACTCATTAGGAATTCCATTAAAAAGGCCCGGGGATGTATGGCTGACGGAGCAAACAACAATGTGGGGTAAGAGGCGATAACGGGGCAGGGGCTTCTTCCTATTAATGGTCCCGAGGTCATCAATATTCACGTGAGAGACGACTTATTCTCCCTATTGTTTGCGCATTAATTAATTTACCTTGGTTAACCCCTTCTGTACCGACAACGTAATTTTTATATAATTCTAGCTATATTTAGACGATTTTACGAAGCTTAGGAAGGACATATGGTAGCTAAAAGGATTAATTGAGTAGTTTGTAGCTTTGTATTGAGTAGACGGGGTTCCTAAGCTGTACACAATCATCTAATAGTCGCCAGCATATAATGAAAAGTACATCACCGGTACAGAAGGGGTTATATAGATTACTGTACTCCTCCCTATAATTATTAATGAAAAGTACATCACCGGTACAGAAGGGGTTATATAGATTACTGTACTCCTCCCTATAATTATTAATGAAAAGTACATCACCGGTACAGAAGGGGTTATATAGATTACTGTACTCCTCCCTATAATTATTAATGAAAAGTACATCACCGGTACAGAAGGGGTTATATAGATTACTGTACTCCTCCCTATAATGATTTCTTATATTTATCAACCCTAACCAACTGTTCATTTAACCCTTTCTGTACCGACGACGCTGTTTCCATTCTATTATTAGCAATTTAAGAAGGATCTGTGGTAGTAAAAAGGGTTAAGTGAGATAGTTCGAAGACTTAACTGCTGGAGGCCCTTTATAAACTGAGTAAAATCGTCTAATAGTAGCCATAATAAAGTGAAAATGACGTCGCCGGTACAGAAGGGGTTCAGGGTGAAGCAGGTTGGTGGATGGACTAACCACCCACTTTTGAACAGTAGTGCTAAACAATATATACATAAAGGGCCTAAGAGTTGGACAGACCCTAAGTTGTGTGGTCAATCCTGTAAAGCCGCTGTCACACGAGCGCTTTTTCCGTCAATTTTCCATGAGCAAATTTGTTCTCGTATTATTTCTGGACATTTCCGCACTGGTATCGGTAACTAGACCGAAGGTAGATTATGTTAGGCGGCTGAATAATAATAAAGTTGAATTATTTAAGCTTCCAGACCATAATTGCTCGTAAAAATTGCTCGAAAAATGGCTCGTGTGACTCCGGCTCCATTCCATAAATATACTTGCACGGCTTGTCCTTCTCACGGGGAACAGGTCGGCTTGGGGGTGTTTTGTGTATGGCCACCCTCATAAATGGGAGTAAGGCGTTCGGCAATAGATAGATAGATTTACTTAGCTATCGATTCTCGTGTGGTAGACTGTTATCTGTTGTTATGCACTAATGAATTTATCTTGCTAGTAATTTGGTTGGCGACATTTCATTTATCCATGTACAAGCTATCTCAATATTTTATTTGCGTTACTCTTATAATGATGGCCAGGCATTTAGTATTCATGTGTGGACTACTTCCGTATTGATTTGGGCTTTAGCTGGTTTGCACAATTTAGAAAGTTATTTAGTACCAGTACCGATATATTAATTTGTTTTTCTTATTTACCTTAGCTCGTTGTAGCTAAAGTATCTTAGTAAATGTTATGAATTAGTATATCCATTGACTGGCCAGAATTTATATATAAAAAAATAAATATATATGATAAACCTCGGCTATTTATCGGAGTTGTGTTTATAAAATTAAAACACATTGATTTATACATTAAAGTTACACATTTAAAGTTGTCCTGGCTTTTTATAAGTACTGTATTGTACATCTTCATTTCAATTACATTATCATACGGTACGTTATTGCGTTGAGAATTGGAGATAAAATCCATTTATCTTTTCATGTTCCGTTCTCGTATTCAATGTTTCTTATAAGCTGAAAGGCAAAAATCATGCATTGCAAGCAAGCACAATTGCCTCATCCTCTCTCTCGTCCTATTCTTCTACTATAAACTGTCCCTGTCTAGTAAGGCCGGACCACTTAGCAGGGACCTCATGGTCTGTGTGGTCTGAGTATCTGTGTAACTGTAACTCACTCTCACACTCACTCTCATACACTCACACTCACACACACACACACACACACACACACACACACACACACTCACACTCTCTCTCTCTCTCTCTCTCTCTTTAACTTTGGTCATAAAAAAGTAGCAAATTGTCCTGTTTTTTCGGCCGTTCTTATGACAGCCAATTTGCATGTAAATGAAGGTTACCTTAGGCCAACAGGGCCGAGACGGTCCTTGAGACAGGGACTTTGGGAGACGGCCCTTCAGACGGTCATTGAGACGATTCTTGGGAATCCTGGGCTAGAATTGATTTTATGCAAGGTTTAAATTTAGTAGCTTTGGTAGCTCTAACCACCCAACTTGTTTTTGGCATCGTTATCCAATGTGTTTCGTTATGGTGCGGCTAGAATGTTTAATTGTAATCCTAGGAATATTGGATAGGGGAAGGCAAGAAAAGTATGTGTGTAGTGTCTTATTGAAGGGGAAATAAACAGTCACAAGAAGGGACTCTAAAATAGAGACAATACTATGTTAACTTCGTGTCAGTGATTTTCCGAGTGTAGGAGGGGGACTAACGATTTTTCTCTCAAAGTATACGGTTTTGTCACACAATCTGGGATATTAATGGACGGTCTGATACCACATCCTTTATAAGGGGGGATGGGCTTATATACTTGCTCATTTATGTATCTTTTTAATATTTTTCTAGTTTCCTCCCTAGACCTCCATCAAACTTATAAATACCATCCATTAGATCCCCCTTGTAGATTAATTTGTACATTTGTTGGTAGAAAAATGTCCCAGCCAAAGGCCGGTTTTTTTCAAAATTACAGGCTCACTATCGTTCGCCAGAAAATAAAAAAAACACCCTTTCTTCCACACACACACACACCATCCATCTTCATCTCTCTTTCTCTCGCTCTCTCTCTCTCTCACACAGCACACACGATACACACATTCTTACACTACACATTCTACCTCTCTCACACATACTATTGCTCGCTCATACACACCACCTCTCTCCTCTCTCACTCACACACACACACACACACACAGATCACCACACTTCCAGGCTTTACATTCATGCCCTGCTGTTATTGCAACCATAGATCAGAACCCCACAAGAAAAATTGGGTGTGGGGAGAGTGAGTGAGTGAGTGAGGCTCCGACTTATGCAGACAGACCTTTAACCTTTTACATGTAGTTTACTTCAGATTTACTTGTAGATACATTATTATTAGAGTAATTTGAATCGAGATTTTCTCTTCACATATTCTTTAGTATTAGATATATTTTCGTTTGTGTAATTTGAGGCATTATATCTGTATAAACATTTCACATAATTGGTATACGTAGGTACCGGTACCGTATAGTTTCGTCTTTGCATTTAAGTTCTCCAACCCTAATCTTGTCGCTCTTATTTTATATTCATCCGTCCATTTTCACTATTCTGCATAATCAGCAAAGTATTAGAAGAATGATTTCATCACGCCTCACCGAGTCAAGAATCCCCTACTATGTAACGGACAGTATGAGTTATAGTAAGAGTTACTCCGCCGTCGACCTTCACTTCCATCTAACATCAGAATGACTGCTGCAATTGATGCAGGCAATCATACCTGTGTACTGGCACTTGAATTAGAAGGTGCATTTGACAGAGTTTGGCACAATTGAGTGAACGGTGCCTTACATAATTTCCTGAACAAGAGGAAGCTCAAGGTAGTAATGGATGGAAAAGTGTCCGTCGTCCACAACAACGAAGCAGGAGTGCCTCAAGGAAGTGTCCTGGGTCAGTATTGTGGAAAATCTTCCTAAATGACCTACTACTACATACTTCTGTAAATCAGTAGCCTACAGTATCTATGACTGATTCTTCTGCAACACCCACAATATATTTTAGGATTTTGTGTGATATTGTTAATCAGTACAGAAGCAAAATAGATGGCTTCATAAATGATGGATGCCTCCGTAGGACACAACATTTCGGGAAGCCTGGGATGGCCCGTCTCTTTCTTACTATAGGATCTCTAACTTACATAAAGGGTAGGCCAAATTATAAATAATTCATGTGATTATTAAGATAAGAACCGTAAGTGTGTGTGTGTGTGTGTGTGTGTGTGTGTGTGTGTGTGTGTGTGTGTGTGTGTGTGTGTGTTTGTTTGTGTGTGTGTGTGTTTGTTTATGTGTGCGCTAATGTCTGTACATGGGTGGGTGTGGATGTGTATGTCCTTGTAGGTCTGTGTGTGTGTGTGTGTCTTTCTGTGTGTGTGTGTGTGTGTGTGTGTGTGTGTGTGTGTGTGTCATTTATGCAGTATAATAACTATCTCTCTCTCTCTCTCTCTCTCTCTCTCTCTCATGAAATTCTGTGTCCGACCTCAATTTCATCAAGGAAATAATTATCTTCTGGAATATAAACGAGAGAGAGAGAGAGAGATTTACATATATTTACATAGATACACTGGCCACACAGATCTTACGATCCCTACGAGGTGACCAGGACTTAATCCTAATAGAGATAGCAACCCTAAGAGAAAGTGGAAGGAAAGGATAGCAAAGATGAAGGCTCTCTCCCCACCCTCCGCTCCCTCCGGCAATATGCCGTACATGAAAATAGTTAGAAGTGAATAACCTTGCAGGGCTTGGAAATAGCCTGAAGGAATTTATAGTATAGTTAGAAATGGAAAGGAAAAGGCATGCAGACCTTCACTTTTTTTTTATTTTTTTTTTTTTTCCCTTTTCCAACTGAAAATGTTTTCATTTCCGCCAGGTTCTCTTATCAGTGATCAGCTTCTACTGCAGACCAACTTTTCTGTGATATGTGTCTAACCTTTTTTTAAATGTGTATATCGAGTCACTGTCAATAACTTCATTAGGGAGCTTATTCCACTCATTAATAATACTGTGGGTGAAGAAATTTTTAGTTATGTCTAGGTTCGCTTTCCTGCCTGTTAGTTTTAATTTGTTTCCTCTTGTGGAACCTTCTTTGGCTATCTTAAATAGATTATTAGAATTTACGTTACTAAAGCCTTTTAGTATCTTAAAACACTCTATCAGCTGTCCCCTTATTCTCCGTTTCTTAAGCGAAAACAGGTCGAGTTCTCTTAATCTCTCATTGTATGGCTTATTTCTAAGGGAAGGATTAACTTTGTTGCTCTACGCTGAACGGATTCTAGTTTCTCTATGTCTTTTTTTAAGTAGGGAGACCAAAACTGCACAGCATACTCCATATGTGGCCTCACAATACTTTTATATAGTGGTACAACTATGTCTTTACTATGACAATGAAAATTTCTTTTAATGAAACCTAGCGCTCTATTTGCTTTGTTAGATGCTGCGGTGCATTGGCTTGTAGATTTTAGATTTTCATTGATAAGCACTCCTAGGTCTTTTATCTGTGATACGCTCTTTATCTTTTCTCCATTCATATGGTATTCGTATTTGTTGTTTCGGGAGCCTATTTGTAGTATCAGGCATTTGTTTACGTTAAAGGGCATCTGCCAATTTTCTGACCACTCTGATATCTTGTTTAAATCTGATTGCAGGCTACTTCTATCGCTTTCTGATATTATTGCATTTCCTATTTTAGTGTCATCGGCGAATTTGGAAATTATGTTATTAATGCCGTTGTCTAAATCATTAATATATATTATGAATAATAATGGGCCCAGAACTGAACCCTGTGGGACTCCACTAGTTACCGGAGTCCATTCTGATTCCACTCCATTAATAATTACTCTTTGTTTTCTTTCGCTTAACCAATTCCTTATCCAATTAAGTGTGTTGCCTTGTATTCCTAGATTCTCGACCTTCTGAAGTAATTTATTATGAGGGACCTTGTCGAAGGCCTTCTGGAAGTCCAAGTACACTATATCAAGACTTTTGGTAAAATCATTAATCTTAAATAGGTTGTCATAAAATTCGATAAGGTTCGTTAGGCATGATTTTTTTGCTCTGAAGCCGTGTTGACTATTATTAATAAGATTATTATTCTCTATGAAAAGTACAAGTTCGTCTCTTATAATTGATTCTAATAGTTTTACAACAACGGAAGTTAAGCTAATGGGTCTGTAATTCCCTGGTTGTTTTTTATCTCCCTTTTTAAATATTGGTGTAATATTCGCTGTCTTCCAGTCAGTGGGTAATTGTCCATGTTGGAGTGACATGTTAAACATTTTGGTTAGGGGTTCGGCAACTTCATCTTTGACCATTTTTAGGATTTTAAGGATAATAGGTCTGGGCCGGGAGATTTATTTATTTTCAGTAATTCAATCTGTCTAGTGACGCTTGATTGGCTAATTTTGAAGTCAGGGAGCACAATGTTGCTTGTTTGATTAGTAGCTTGTGGAGTGTTCGTGTTGGCAGCAGTGGTAAAAACGGAGCTGAAATAATTGTTAAGTGTAGAGGCTATGTCTTTGCTATCTGTTTCTAGAACACCTTGAGTGTTAAGTATGGGTCCTATCCCGCTTTTGATTTGTTTGCTACTGTTAATGTATCTGTAAAATTGCTTAGGATTAGTTTTACTATCTTTAGCTATGCTTATTTCATAATTCCTCTTAGCTGTTTTTATTAGTGATTTTACTTTTCTTCTGGCGGTCAGGTATTGTTTACATATGGTATTATTCTTTGTTTCTCTCTTTAAGTTGTATAAACGATTTCTTTCCCTAATTGCTCTACTGATATATATATCGTACCAAAGGGGTTTGTTTATTTTCTTACTGTGTCTTTTACGCATTGGGATATGTTTCTTTTGAGCACTCATGAATATTTCTTTAAATCTTTCCCATGTATCGTCAATGTTGGTGAGACCTTCGAGATGCAGATTAATATCTTTTAGGTCATTTCTTAGGCTATTGAAGTCTGCCATATTATAGTTGGGAATAAAAGTTTCACTAGTGCTGTTTGTGTGCGACATATTAATTTGGAGCCTGACGATATTATGATCACAATTAGATATTAATTCCCCAACTTCACGTCAGAAATTAAATTTTCGTGGGTCGTTATTACTAGGTCTAAAATATTATCTCCCCTCGTGGGTTTCTGGACTAATTGATATAAGAAGTTAGCTTTAATAAATTCGGTCATTTTTTCTGATGCATGGCGAGACCCTTTTACATCTCCCCAATGAATATTAGGAAGATTAAAATCGCCTATTATAAGGGTTTCTTTTGTTGATAGAGTTTTTTCTAAATTATTGTATAAGTCTATATCCTCTTGATAGGTATGAGTTGGACGACGATATACGACAACCACATTAATGTCTATATCCTTGTTATTAATTTTCACACATAACAGTTCTGAGTTATTAGAAGGAATTTGAACCTCAAGTGAGCATATATTTTCTTTTATATACAGTAATACACCTCCTCCTCTCTTACCTACTCTGTCCTTGTGATATAGTTTTATAGGAATTGATCTGATATTCGTGTGTGAAATCGATATTGTTGGTGTCTATATACGTTTCTGTTATCGCAATTATATCTATTTCTTCATTTAGTAACATAATTCTTAGTTCGTCAATCTTATTTCGTAGACTTCTGGCATTAAAATACATTAATTTGATTGCTTGTTTATATTCTCTCTCGATCTTTTGTAAGTGGGGGAATCCGACAGCAGTGACACGTTCGGTGGTTGGAGAGAGTTTAATAGTTTTTTGTTCGGGTAAAGAGTGATTGAGTCGTACGGAAAATCTAGGTGATGGTACGGGTGGAGCAGCGGGAGAGCTGTGATTGAGGGTAGGGAGTGAAGGCGTAATGGAATAAAGGGGAGGAGAGGGTAGTGCGAGATAGGGCGGGGTTTGGAGGCGAGGAGAAGGGAGTTTGGGAAAAGGTATGGGGTAAGACCTTGGGGAAGGATTAGGAAGAATTAGGTTCTCTGAGAGAGTAGGGTGGCTTATCAGGCTTTTCTTTGTCCTGTCAGAGTTTGAAGGGGATTTGTGAGAAGACTGGTGATTATCCCTAGTTTTCTCGTGGGCGTTGTACACAGCTGCATTTAATTTCGCAGCTAGCCACGTGGAACCAGTGTGGGAGAGATGAATTCCATCTCGCTTGAAAAATTCCATTTTCCCTTTTACTTCATTAAATGGGTTAATGAATGCGACTTGCTGTTGGATGCAGAGAGAGAGAGAGAGAGAGAGAGAGAGAGAGAGATGATCGTGTCAATAACAAATATGGGTAAAGATAAAGATACAGAAAAATAAATAGGGCAGTAAGTTGGAGGGTACGATAAGAAACATTTACGGGTGGAATTATTAGGTTAAGGGGAGATGAGCCGCTTTTCTGGTCTCCTTTCTCCCTCATGCTTATCCCCATTAGTTTTGATATTTTAAGAAATGTGTCCCTTTAGTTTGTAGATTTTAAGACCTTTCGCCCCATTTCGTTATCAATATTTAGACGTTTTCTGCCCTATAGATGTCGATTTATTTCCTGGCGAGCGATAGCGAGCCTGTAATTGTGAAGGAAACGGCCTTTGGCCGTGACATTTTTCTACCTAAAAATGTACAAAATAATCTCTAGGGGGGATCTAATGGAAATTTTTAAAGTTTGATGGAGGTCTAGGGAGGAAACAACAAAAAATATATGAATATAATTATAAATAAATAAACAAAAACAAATATCCACTATCCCCCTTAACGCCTTACGAGCGGGCCCCGTCAGTAACTTCTACTACCTGCCAAGCGGGTGGTTTTACCCTAAACGAGCTTATTTCCGTGCTCTTTTTCATGCATAAACAAGAGCCAGAGCGTAATACAATTATGTATCCCTGAAAGTGCGATAATTGAGCTTTCCAATGACACCAGAACCATCCTTCTACGACCACGCGTTCTCTTGCAACGATCGTGCAAGACGAAGGAAAAATCCCTAAAATACGGTAATTTCCTTACATAATTCCCTGTGTAGTGAGGTAGTGAGTGCGGATGTGTGTGGAGGGGACGTCAATTGCCGCGCGGGACCCGTGCCGAACGGTCAGAGCCGACCTATGCTCCTCCCACCGCTCGTCTCTCTCTCTCTCAGAGCCAATTATTGCCCAAAATTGCACACGGCCTTAAGTCGGTCCCCGCCACATAGTCCTTTCTTCTCTAGACCGACATAAGTCCGGTCCCGCCAGTTAAGGGTTAAACCCTTTTATCAATAGCAGCCATGTGGTCTACCAGACAGATTACCATGTACAGTCTACGACAGAACTGCTGTCTTGGCCTGAGGCAATGTGTTAGTTCACTCACCTTTTAATAGATGGCACTTTAATCGCTTCTAATAAAACGGGGCGGGGTTAATATAGAGGTTCGAAGGAGGAGTCGTCAAACGTCTGTGTGTGTGTGTGTGTGTGTGTGTGTGTGTTCGAGAACGGCACGCAGAATAAGTTTATTTTAACATAACACACAGGCTATATTATAAAATTAGCTCATGCTGGATCACAAATAAGTAACACACATTAGGAGTTGCGTTATTTATGGAATTTAATACACAGACAATCAAGTTTCTATCCTTCGCACTTTCCATTCCCCCCTCCTCCCGCTCTCCCTTTCACCCCAACTCTCTCTCTCTTCTCTCCCAACTCTCCTCTCCTCTCCTCTCCCTCTCTCTCTCTCTCTCTCTCTCTCTCTCTCTCTCTCTCTCTCTCTCTCTCTCTCTCTCTCTCTCTCTCTCTCAAGGACATAAAAGATACCTTCTAAAATACGCAGAATAATACTATGCGATTGTTTTGAATTTACATATACATAATCTATTTTGTATTAATTTCACCACACCACCAAACGCCTCCAATGAAATTAATGAAAGCATGTATGTGATCCACCGGGATTCGAACCTGGGTTATCACACACAGATTTTTAGACACCTTAACCATTACACACCACCAAGACGGTTAAAGGTTTATGCACACGCCTACGACTTATGAAATAAATAATAAATGTTAGGGATGACAAAAGTAACACATATAATATTGATTAGGAATAGGATAACTAGCGAGGCAGCGAACAACACCTGTTACTCGCTGCCTCGCTAGATATCCTATTCCTAATTAAGCTACGATTCCCGAAGAACACGTCTATATTTGTTTATATATATATATATAAAGTGTAACAATAACACTTAGGATTTACGTTATTTGTGTTGGCTTAAGGAATAAGTTGGATAATACATATACTTGTGACCTCCACAATTTGTAATGTTTGAGGAGACGGCGCTTAACCTCTCTCCTCTGTCCATCACATTCAAGCACCAACCCACCCACACCAACACTAACACTAGATACAAAACAGACACACACACACTCACACCCAATAACATAAAACGCACATCACACACATGATCACATACATCGTAATGGGCACAAATCACTCACACATGATAACATAAAACGCACACACACACACACACACACACACACACACACACACACACACACACATACACACACACACACACACACACACTGGTCCAGGCAAACTAGAAAAGGTATTAGCATTATTGAGGAGATGCTGCTGTCTTCAGTGCGTGTCATGGCCATCCTGAGCCTTACGACGTATACAGACTAATAACACACATAACAAAGCCACTATTACAACTTCGTCTCTCTCCAACACCCCTTCTCCCCTCTCTACACTCTTCAGAAAATAGGAAAAGTAGAAAGTAGCTACGAGGTGCCGTTGTGAAGGCTTATCCTTCAATACCTTCACCTGACCTGACCCCATCCGGGGTTTAGCTGGTCCCCAAGGGTGTGTGACATGAACCCAATAGAGAATTTGTGGGCCATCATGTCATGGAGTGGAATGTGGTTCAGGTTAGGATTGGAAAGGGCGGGAGGAGTGGGATCGGGGGGCAGTGGGGCTGGGGGGGGGGGGGGGGCAATCCGTCGCCGCCCTAATATAAGTTGGAAAATGTTTAAATTAACTCCAACGAGAATACAGGAGGTAGTTGATGCAGCTTGTGGGTGGAGATCATATTGATTTCTTAAATATAAATTGTAAATGTTTACATTTAAGAACCCTTTATATATATTATATAATGTGTATGTGTTTCCAATGTTCACCGTAACATAATGATGGTGAAATAATACATATTAAATTAAATTCAAGGTAACATGCACAGAGCTATAGTATACTTTTAATTATGTTTGGACGATAATTTAAACAATACGAAGTAAAAATATAAAAGCCTAAACAATTTACACTATATCAACTTTAAAACAACATAACAAGATTACTTGGATTATCGTTAATTGTTCAATTTGATGACTTACTTTATAGTAAATCATTACAATGGGTAACGCCGAACTGTTTACTGATAATGGGAAGCCACAGTAATTAAGCTAGTAATTAAGAATCCACTGAGAAAAGTATATGCAATAATCATAGCGTGTCATATTACATGTTAAGGTAATATGTAATATGACCTGTTAAGGTAGGCGGATGCCCAACCCCGCAAGGGGTTGAAATAGGGGAGCTATCCCCCCGCCAAAGGCGGCTTTCTAGGGCCTTTCCTAGCTGATGCTGAGAGGATTGGGTTCTAGTCATGTGGTGATGGGCTGGTCTATCAGAGTGAGAACTGAGCGATCTCTGCCATACCCATAGCTTACTCTGACTGTTCCTTTTACTAATATATTTTCTAGATCTCAAGTGACGGCGCCTCTTCCGTTGATTGACCTCCCAATCTACCAAGATTGGAAGCCAAAGCGTCACATTTTTCCTTTGCCCCTCAACTTTCTCTTCATAATTGCTGAGGGGCACAGGGCCCTGGGTCGGTCTTTGGTTTTCCGGGCGTTTCCGCACCCTCCTTAGCTCCCCGCCATGGAGTGGCTTCGGTCACCCAGGCTTTATTGTGGTCGGCAGGGAGGGTTCTGTGGGGTCGCTCGGTTATGGCCTTGGCCTTCAACGGGGCCTTGGGGCTGTTCGGCCAGGCAGCTTGGGGAACAACAACAACAACATGTTAAGGTAGATTATGAATTGGTCAACCACAGTGCTGTGAATAGTGGTATGGAAGATTTTTTTTTTTTACTCTAATATGAAAATTTGTTTTTATTACAAAAAAAAACACGTTTCGGCTCATCTAAAGTGTTTTCTCTAACTGGGCCGATATTATCTTGTCTTTATGATATATATTTGGTTATAATTTGGTCAAAGCTAGATTACAATGTGATCCAACTTGTCTTGATGCGTGGATTGTAACATCCCGTTTCAATTACTTATATATTTATACGATTGTTTACACTAACCAGGACGCCAAGGTTGGCAACTTTGAGTGTTTTGCAACGGAGCACACTGTATATATTTATTTTCTATAACACATTGTATAAGGTAAATAATAGAATACGAGTTAATAATTGAGAATCAGTAGAGGTAAAAAGAACAGTATTATTAAACCACCAAAGATATTTTTATGGACAGCTTTGAACACGACGATGAGGAAAATTATATATTCGGTTAGGAGAGAGAAGGGGGAGAGAAAAAGAGAGAAGGGGGAGATAGGGGAAGGCAGCAGAGAGAAGGGGAGGAGGGGGGAATGGGAAGTTCGAAGGATAGAAACTTGATTGTCTGTATATTAAATTCCATAAATAACGCAACACCTGATGTGTGTTACTTATTTGTGATCCGGCATGGGCTAGTCTAATAATATAGCCTGTGTGTTATGTTAAAATAAAGTTATTCTGAGTGCTGTTCTAGAACACACACACACACACGTTTGACTCCTCCTCCTTCCAACCTCTATACTAACCCCGCCCCCTTTTATTAGAAGCGATTAAAGGGCCATCTATTAAAAGATAAGTGAACTAACACATTGCCTCAGGCCATGACAACAAGTTCTGTCGTAGACTGTACAGTTGAGAGTATAAATGGCGACACACCCATTTGAACCAGTACCGAACGCAAACGAGACAATACATTACTATAGCACAGATGCTTCAGAACTTTGTATTACATTTTTAAAGAGTTAGGGTGTCAAACGAAAGCAGAGTCCATTAATTTGAGTCTTTATGTTTGCATATATGCTAAGTTAAAATTATGGTTTATTATTTGAATTGTGTCTTTGGAAGTGATTATCTGGCCAAAACCATGCTATTTCATGTTAATTTTCTTGTATTCCTTCTCACTTTCATTCAAGCCTTCAAACAAAATTGCTCCGGTTTGACACTCTGATTTAATAGTTATTAGCATATAGGCTATATATATACAGTATATGCTGAGAACTGTACTTAAATCAATACGCAATTGCCTGACACTTCTAATAAGTGTATATTAATTAACACCTGTCAAACGTTCCGTATGTATTTACTAATAAGTACCGGTATGTGAAATGTGTCTCATATATATGTGATAAATAAGTGTTCAACCTTTGTATGTGAAATGTGTCTCATATATATGTGATAAATAAGTGTTCAACCTTTCTTAAGCATGTGCTAAAAATACATTGTAATGTAATTTTTACGCAGAAGTTCAATGAATATCTGTAATGAATATCTGTTCCAGATTTCCTACCCATTTTAAAAATAAACATTGTGAAATATTTTATCAAACAACGTTTCAACTTTTCTAAGCATAGGTTCATGAATATATCTTTAAATGTTCATAAACTTTAGGATCAATACCGGTAATATGTCTAACACAAAAATATTGGGCATGTGATTAATGCATCTCTACCATAATTTTATTTACTTTGGCAGTGTTCAATAAATAGATATTTGTCAAACCTTTTAAGAGTAAACCCTTTTCATAACACACATGGGTGAAAATAATATGCGTCAAACCTACATATGAATGTGTAAAACAACAAATATTGACTAAGCCTTTAAAAGCCATGCGAAGAACGAACATCAGTCAAAAATTCCTTATCTAGTGTGCTATCAAGGAATGTAAGTCCAACCAATTATATCTACGTCATCACTAAATTAGGCTACTCAAATCTTTCTTTTCTATGTTATCTGTTTTTCTTTAAGGGCTAAATTGACCTCTTGCCTATTTAAATATTATTGATTGTGTTACCCAAAATACAGACGTTTTTCACAAGCTTTACTTAAGGGGAAGGGAATTTTTTTTGGTCGATTATTTCATATATTTATTATTATTTTTAGTCTCCTCCCCAGACCTCCATAAAACAAAAAAAACAACATCCATTAGAGCCCCCTTCTAGATTAACTAGTACATTTTTCGGTAGAAAAATGTTCCGGCCGTAGGCCGGTTCTTCCAAAATTACAGGCTCACTATCGTTCGCCAGGGAAATAAATCGACACCTAAATAGCACGAAAGGTCTTAAAATCGACAAACTATGAACGTCCTAAAATATGAAAACTAATAGGACAAAACATGAGGGAAAAGGGGATCTAGAAAAACGATCCATCTCCCCTAAATAAAACCCAATGTGAATAATTGTATGAATACTTGCAACACAAAAATTAGAAGGGATATTGGAAGTCAAGTATAGCATAGTATCTATCTATATATCTATATATCTATATATCTATATATCTATCTATCTATCTATCTATCTATCTATCTGTCTGTCTGTCTGTCTGCCTGCTTCCTGACTCCCAAATGAAGGATTATGGTGCGTTGGTAAGTGGAGATCTAGGCAGGAGGGACAGAGGGAAAACAGGAGGAACGAACAGGAGGAAGTAGGGATGAAGGAAGGGGAAAGATGAAAATTGGGCTGAAGGAAAGATGGAAGGAAAAGGATGGATAGAGAGAAGAGGGGGAAAAGGGATTGTGGAAGGGGAGGAGAAAATGAGGAAAGAAGGGATATAGAAGGAAGTAGAATGTGGAGGAGGAAAAGGGGTGGGAAGAGGGAAGAGTGTGATTATGGAGGGGGAGGAGAAAGTGAGGCAAGAAGGCAACTAAGAGAAACAAGTAGAGAGAAAGGGGAGGGAAGTAGGCTGCGAGTTGCGAGATAATGAAAGAGCGAAGGAAGCAATCAAGAAAACATGCCAGAACCGAGAAAGGGTGGAAGGATAAGAAGACAAAAACAGAGGAAGGAATAAAGGATGAAACAATATTAAAACGAATGAGATAAGTATTGAAGGAGGGAGGAGGGAAGGGCTGTGATCATGGAGTAAAGAAAGAAAGAAAAGAGAAAGAATAAGTAAGGAAGGAAGGAAGGATAAAAGGAAGGAAGGAAAACAGGAATAAGAAGAGAAGAAAGAAAGAAAACAAAGAGGGAAGAATAAACTGTAATTAGGGAGGGGTACGCAATTACTGAACACATAACAAGGACTGGTATATATTGAGAGAGAGAGAGAGAGAGAGAGAGAGAGAGAGAGAGAGAGAGAGAGAGAGAGAGAGAGAGAGAGAGAGAGAGAGAGAGAGAGAGAGAGAGAGAGAGAGAGAGAGAGAGAGAGAGAGAGAGAGAGAGAGAGAGAGAGAGAGAGCATCAAATGAAAAATAAAGGAACTCGAAGAATAATTAAACCGATAAATCAGAAATGTAATAAAACTATGTATGATTTTGTAAAGAACATGCGCATTTTATAACCACTACAAACCCTAAATATAGCTAGATTCTTTTACACTGGTATAATAGATTCCAGTTAAATAAAAGGAAAGCTTCCAGACAAAAATATTAAATTTCATAAGTAGCATTGTTTCGTCATTTTACGACAATTGTTTGTTTAAGTATAACTCACACTAAAATTATAATAAACACATCTCAGCACAAACAAATTATGTATGATACTCAAATGATTAAGAGAGAGAGAGAGAGACTTAGTTGTTAATAATATTACATACTGTACCGTACTAATCTCAGTTTACCATTCATTTGATGTATAATTTATCTTTATCTATTTGGCTATCGAATTATCTATCCATCTATTGCCAAATGCCTTGATCACCGAGAAGGAGGCCACAGTTGAGTCACACGAGCGTTTACTCCGGCAATATTTGATCGACAAATGTATACTGGCATCATTTCCGGGGTTCGTTTGTACTGATACCAGCAATAATCTATTTGTATTCATTTCACTCCAACACCAAACACCTCCAATGAAATTAAGGGGGCCCACCTAGTTTGTTTTCTCCCTCTCTCTCTCTCTCTCTCTCTCTCTCTCTCTCTCTCTCTCTGGGTTGTATTCATTCGACCCCATTCAGCCTACTGTTTTAAGACGTTTACCACATCCACGTGTCAATATTTTCCTGGCGAGCGGTAGCGAGCCAGCATAGGCTATATATATTTTTGTTTAGACAGCAAGTTAAATTTGTACATTTTTCGATAGAAAAATTTCTCCGGCGAAGCCGGATTTCTCCATACAATGCTGGCTCGCTATCGCTCGCCAGGAAGAAATTGAAACCTGGATGTGCATAAACGTCTTAAAACAGTTGGCTGAATGGGGCCGGATAGATACAAGCCAGATAAAAAGAGAAAAGGCGTGATAGAGAAAAAACCAGGTGACCCCCTTAATGAAACAAAGTGGATTATTTCAGGTGGACGCATTCCTACACAACTTTCATACAGAACATACCAGCATACAATAAGAGGATCAAATGTATATAAAAGGAAGGTGTATATCCCTATGCTCTACAGGTGTATATCACAAGCTTCCTTTCCAGTGTCTTCCACTCAATTGCCTTTCCCTCTCTATCCCAAACTATTCTGGTTATTACCTTCTTCTATATCATATGTTTCTTCGTCTTCTTACGTACACTTCTGTTTAAATCCTATGCTTCTTTATCAAACTATTACTAATATCTTACATTCTCTTCCAGTACAAATCTTAATTGTAATACATTATATTTGTTTGTTTATATTGTACACACACTTCACTAAACAAGTTTGCGTCTTCTGTTCTCATATATTACTAATTATTTACATTCTCTTTCAGGATCAACTTGGAAGTTTCGTTTTTCACGTGATTTGACATTCACCATCCCATTTTTGTTATTATACATCATTATTTTGAAATAATAATGTATCTGCTTCCCCTTTTTCTACCATAGGACTAAATTATTTGTTATTGCACTATTGTACTCAACTCTTAATAATTATTAGATTCAGCCAATTCTAACTTCTCTCATTCACTTTTGTCACATAGAACGATATATATACCGGTACCGATATTATATATATATATATAGTTATGAGAACCTCAGCAGGTGATCTTGGACACCGCAACTTCCAAATTAGTAGGGCAATGAGAAGAAATACGTTGTGGAACATCATGATTTATTCTAATTTTCGGCGACGTCACGCAGCCATCCTCAGGAAAGGGTTACCAACAGATCCAAAAAATTGAGTATAACTCTGTATATATTGCTAAAACAGGATCACTAAAATGTAATGCATTGTTGAACACGTGGCAATTTTTTAGATAGGCAAATTGCCACGTGTTCAACAATGCATTACATTTTAGTGATCCTGTTTTAGCAATATACCGTATACAGAGTTATACTAAATTTGTAGGATCTGTTGGTAACCCTTTCCTGAGGATGGCTGCGTGACGTCGCCGAAAATTAAAATAAATCATGATGTTCCACAACGTATTTCTTCTCATTGCCCTACTAATATATATATATATATATATGATATGCATTACTGGTCTGTAGTATTCGAAGATATATACAATTTCAACTTTGAACAGATATGGAACAATCAATAGAGTCAAAGTTATTCCATCGATTACGAGATATCTTATATGAACCGGGTTAGGTCTCTTTAATTTAACACGTGTATACAGTGAAGTCTACTCACTGAAACAATAGTTGGACGAAAAATCTGAAAAGGTTCATCTTTAGCATAAATGGTACTTCTTTTACATATAATATGTATTCTGCTTGGAACCGACCTCCGTTGGAGCCATTCAATGAGTGCATTGCACATTACAATCTTCAATGTGTTAATGATCAGTACCGGTAAATGAAACACAGCGAAGTCATGAAATTCACTCTCACACTCTCACTCTCTCTCAATTTCTCCCTGTTCACACCTTGTCGCATAGCATTTTACTCATCTCCATCACTTTATTTTGGTCCGCTGAGACTTAATGAAGGGTATTGAGAGAGCACAGCAGAATGAAGATAAGAGAGTTACAGGGAAGGGATAGTATCTGAAAGACCTTGCGGCCCATTCCAGGGAGATAAGCTTACTCTAAGCGGAAAGAGAGATTGTGAAGTGCACTACGCTCATAACAGAGTGTGCAGTTGTCCCAACCTCTGGACTGTAGGTTGCGAGTAGCCTGTAACTCGTGTGAGGCCCTGAAATTATCGAGTGAATCTTTGAGATGTTGCGACTAAATGGTGACAGTAGAGCTTCAAGGTGTTAGTTGCTTCCTTTTTTTGGCACACTAAATGACGACCCTTTCTTTATACACGTCACATGATTTGGAGAGAGCAGCTATACCGTCATGTACAGCATCTTTGGAGAGAGCAGCTATACCGTCATGTACAGCATCTTCAAATATTTGGAGAGAGCAGCTATACCGTCATGTACAGCATCTTCGAATAGGGTCGGGTATCTTCGTTATTAGTGACGTAAGTTGGTGACGATATAAGGGATATTATCTTGATGTGTCGGTGAAGCCCGGATATTTGAAGAACAGCGGGAAGAATCAGATCACCCCTGACGTTTGGCATGAACTCAATCTGAGGTCCATTTGGTCATTAGTCCACTACAATATCCACTGAGCTGAGCTGCAGGCAAACTTTCAGCCACGCAGGCGAACTTTAGGCCAAGCAGCCAAGCGACTGAACTTTGTTGTGTATAAGCGATTTTTGGGTGTACAGAAGAACTCTAGAGCGCACGGACAAACTTTTGGGTACACAGGCAAACTTTTGGGTACACAGGCGAACTTTTGGGTACACAGGCGAACTTTTGGGTACACAGGCAAACTTTTGGGTACACAGGCGAACCTTTGGGAACACAGGCGAACCTTTGGGATGCATGGGCAATCTTTGGGCTGTGTAGCCACACGACTGAACCTATGGGCGCACAAGTTAATTTTTTAGTTGCACAGGCGAACATTTTGGCCACGCGGGCAAACATTTTAGGAGCACGGCTGAACTTTCAGGCGCACCTGCAAGCTCTGGGTCCACGAAGGTAAACTTTGTGCCGTGCAGTCATGAGATCAAACTTTTGGTTGTGTCGTCTACTCTTTGTTGCGCAGGGATATTATTGGGTTGTATGGGCGAAGTAGGTCCATACAGAAACACAAAGGAACTTAAGGCTTAGGAAACAAACTTTTAGTCCCACAAGTAAAATTTTAGGCCTACGGGTAAACTATTATGAGTGCAGGTAAACCTTTGGGTGTGCGGGTAAACTTTTGGTATGCAGATTACTTTTGGGTGCACGGGCAAACATCACATCCAGGTCAATCACTTCCACATGGATAGAAAGAGATATAATTTTAGAGATAATAAGAATGGATGAATATAAGGGAATATATGAGAATAAGTTTGATAATGAAGGATGTGAGAATTGGAAGGATCGTAAGTCTGTGTGAGTGAGTGATCGTGTGCTTTGAGCGTATGCATGAGTGTGATAATAAGATCACTTTGATAATCTCTTTCCGGCAAAACTTGAAATAATAGGGATTATGCCTTGCTATCCAGAGCATGGAGATCAAAGTGGAATATTAATTAACGAGGTTTGCGGTTATCATGATTGTTAATAATATTATTATTTATATTAGTATTATTATCATTATTATTTTAAACAGTTTAATAGTTATTATCATTATTATTATTGTTTTATTTACTGTACCAGTAATATCATTCTTTCGACAAGACGAATTAATGAGTTTTAGGCATCAATATTCACTAAATATGGATCTATATGTGGAAACCTAACGAGGACTATCATCATTATCGATATGCCAGCAAATCACGGCTACAGCATCTCTGCCCTAGTGCCAGAGACAGAAGATACAAGGGAAGACAGGTGGCATCGCAAATAAATACCGCTCGCCCGTAATTAACCCTCTCCGACATATGACGCGATTTTGAGCCTATTGGGGATACTTTAAAGCCTTTGTTACCATCAGGGGTATTTATAAACCTTTAGTTTAGTTACTTCAACCTCTGCAGTTGTCTTTGAGTTAGCTGTGGGCAGAAAACTAATTTTGGAGAGGTAATTATAAGAGTGAGAGAACTCTATTTCTTAATGCTAATCTGGCAACCTCTGCGTCATATGTGCGTGAAAGGGTTAACAAGGGCATAACAGCCCCCCTCTTTCCCTTTTTCCGCATGCCCCTTTACCATGCAGTGCGCTGCCACAGAACTCCAGCCAAAGACCCAAAATTACTCACCAGAATCTATTACTATAATCAGTGTTCTTCAGAACTCTCTTGGTGTATACCATCTCCTCTACATAGAGCACGTAGCACCCGTCTTGCAACACAATACCACCCCTACTCTGTGCAACTCATCAACCCAAGAATGAACCAATATTTCCAGTCTTTCTTCTATTTAACAGTTGAGCTCTGGATCCATCTTTCCCTATCATATGACTTTAATTGCTTCAAATTCCATGTGACCAGGCATTTTGTTTCGTACATTCCTTGATTTTGGCCTTTTTTTTGGCAAAAAGTATTGCCTTTTGTCTGCCTTATCCACGTAGAAAAAAAATGTATATACAATATATCCTTGAACCCAAATCCAGAAGAAAATGTACACCTATGATATCAATGGTAAAGAACCAGCCAGAGTATGCTGAGGTATATGCTCTACCGAGTATCCTACTAGTTATACACATGTATGTTATTATTTATTCCACAATCACTATGCAACCAATGTATGGCTTTACTATGTTGGCTATATTCGAAATGATAATACTTACGCTGCAATATTCGAACAGCACGGGACTCCGTGTGTAAAAATGGGAAAGACTAATGGTTGTGTGGGCTGATTAACTGCTGCCATTAGTGTCAGTATTTTTGTGTATATTATTGTAACATAATTATAATTATTACGCTTACCAGTATCATAGTATGATTAGTATATTTATTATTATTATTATTATTATTATTATTAGTAGTAGTAGTAGTAGGCCTATTGTGAAAACTGGCAAAGACTAAAGACTACGAGTGGTGATTAACTGCTGTCATTATTTCACTGCTCTAATTTATTGAGGGGCGGGAATTATATAGTTATTAATATTATACAAGTATTGGCATTTCATTATTAAATATTATAATTATTATTTAATAATATAATTTGTTAAATATAATTATTATGCTACTTACCATAATCATTATAACTATCATCATGTTTATTATTGGACTACAACTAGATTTTATACAATTTAAGAATGATCTCAGGCAATCAAAGTTGTAAACTCTAACTCGAAATATCATTTGAACTTCCCCTAACCTTCTTTAAACTTTATAAAATCGTCTAATAATAGCCGGATTGTAATGAAACAATTCAACATGGCATACTGCAAGCATTGAATACAGAAATACATTACAAAAACATTAACACGATACCAAGCTAAGAATAAAGTTTTTCAAGAGAGACGCTAATATAGAAACAGAGACCCTAATATATACTCAACACCAACAGGTCAAGAAAAAAGCAAGTTGTACAGTATATTATAAAAGATGGTATTGTAGAAACATAATAAACTACCAAGTCATAAATACAATACCAAGCTAAGAAATGAAGCAAGTTGTGTACGAGACACTATAGTAGAGACAGAAATACGCTATAAAAAGCTAACACTACACCGAGTGAAGCTATATTGCGGTTGTATAATAGAGACGTTATTATCAGAAACAGAGATACACTACAAACTAACAATATGCCAAGCTAAGAATATAGAGGTTTGCATATGAGAGACGGTATTGTACAGGTGGCCAAATAAGTGATGTTGCGGCATCAAGTATATTTCGATCAATAATTAGTATCAGCACTATCTAAACAGTATATAGTTCATCTTTTCGAGTGTCGGAGTGAGATATACAAACATGTTTCTATCTTTACACACCCTATTCACCATCTGACAGACGTTAACACTTGATTTTGGAAGAACCGGCCATTGGCCAGGAAATTTTTCTACCAAAAAATGTTCAAATTAATCTAGAAGGGGGATCTAATGGATGTTCTTTTTAAAGTTTGATAGAGGTCTAGGGAGGAAACTAAAAACCAATATTAAGGTAACAATTGAAGAGACCCGGGACAGCCTTTTTACTAGTTATTTGTTGTTGTTTTGTTAGGTTAGGTTAAAATGCTGTCCGGGGTCTCTTTAATGTTTACCCAAATTAATATATACAAATATAGCCACTGTCCCTTTAATGCTATACCACCGCGCTAAGAACAAAGAGGGTTGTATAATATAATATGGCAGACGCTATATCGTAACTCGCCGCGGCTGGAAAGGAACAACTCTGCGGTAGTTTCACATAAACTTTGGATACAACTTCCCCGGATAGACTGGAGGAGTGTTGACAGATGGGGGGGGGCTTGTGTCTGTGTGGGCTGGTGTGTGTGCGTTCGTGTGCGTGTACGGGGCTTGTGTATGTGTGGCTGGTGTGTGTGCGTTCGTGTGCGTGTATGGGGCTTGTGTGTGTGTATGTGTGGCTGGTGTGTGTGCATTCGTGTGCGTGTACGGGGCTTGTGTATGTGTGTGTGCGTTCGTGTGGTTGGTGTGCGTGTATGGGGCTTGTGTGTGTGTGTGTCCATGAGGCCTGGTGTGTGTGCGCTGGTGTGGTTGTACGAGGCTTGTGTATGTGTGTCCGTGTGGGCTGGTGTGTGCGTTCGTTTGGTTGGTGTGCGTGTATGGGGCTTGTGTGTGTGTGTGTCCGTGAGGCCTGGTGTGTGCGCGCTGGTGTGGTTGTACGAGGCTTGTGTATGTGTGTCCGTGTGGGCTGGTGTGTGCGTTCGTTTGGTTGGTGTGCGTGTATGGGGCTTGTGTGTGTGTGTGTGTCCGTGAGGCCTGGTGTGTGTGCGCTGGTGTGGTTGTACGAGGCTTGTGTATGTGTGTCCGTGTGGGCTGGTGTGTGCGTTCGTGTGGTTGGTGTGGTTGTACGAGGCTTGTGTATGTGTGTCCGTGTGGGCTGGTGTGTGCGTTCGTGTGGTTGGTGTGGTTGTACGAGGCTTGTGTATGTGTGTCCGTGTGGGCTGGTGTGTGCGTTCGTGTGGTTGGTGTGCGTGTATGGGGCTTGTGTATGCGTGTGTCCATGTGGGCTTGCGTGTGCGTTCGTGTGGTTGGTGTGGTTGTACGAGGCTTGTGTATGTGTGTGTGTCCGTGTGGGCTGGTGTGTGCGTTCGTGTGCTTGGTGTGTGTGTGTAAGTGGTTGTTTTTGTGTTCGTGTATAAAATCGTCCAATGAAAGCCAGAATGTATGTCAAAACGCGTAATAATCCTCAAGGTGTTAATTTCCTTTAGGTATATCAAGGTATAATGCCAAGGATTACGGAACCTGCTACACTGTACAAGGTATACTAGAAGGATTACGGAACCTGCTACACTGTACAAGGTATACTAGAAGGATTACGGAACCAGCTACACTGTACAAGGTATACTAGAAGGATTACGGAACCTGCTACACTGTACAAGGTATACTAGAAGGATTACGGAACCTGCTACACTGTACAAGGTATACTAGCAGGATTACGGAACCTGCTACACTGTACAAGGTATACTAGAAGGATTACGGAACCAGCTACACTGTACAAGGTATACTAGAAGGATTACGGAACCTGCTACACTGTACATGGTATACTAGCAGGATTAACGATCATTAGTAACCCGCGAAGATCAATTAACTGTATTAAGTATTGTTGTAGCTTATATAGTACTTTTTAAGTGGGCCGACCTGGGGGGTTTTTCTCTCTCCCTGGGTTGTATCCATTCGGCCCCATTCAGCTTACTGTAAGTAAGACGTTTATCCCCACCGAGGTGTCGTTTATTTCCTGGCGAGCCGTAGCGAGCCAGCATATTTTTTTAAACAATGTGTACAGCAGGCTAAATTTGTAAATGTTTCGATAGAAAAATGTCTTCGGCGAAGCCAGATTTCTCCATACAATCCTGGCTCGCTATCGCTCGCCAGGAAGAAATAAACATCTGGATGCGGCTAAACTTCTTAAAACAGTAGGCTGAATGGATACACACCAGAGAAAGAGAGAAAAGGAGAGAAAAACAGAAGGCTACCCTCTCTTAACAAGAACGCACTACACACACACCTTCCATGACCGTGGGTTCGTAAGGAAAGGCATGCAATTTTCAAATCTCAGAAAACGAGATCAGTGACATTTCGGTAGATAATATTTACATTTTTGTCTTCCAAATATCAGCACCAATCTTTATTATATTCTAAATTGCCCAAACAAAAACGACGAAACCAAAATAGCAACAACGATAATGTAAGAAGATAATACATAATACAATGAAAACGAAACGTGTGCGAGACAAGCATAGCAACGCGAAGAGCAACGAATCTACTGTATAATGCAGAGAGTAGAATAATCCAGGCGTGTTCAAAATCAACCATAAAATGTTAATGGTGAACGCATCAGCAGCGTTCAAATTATTCATAAGCTGATCACATATTCAACGGTGCGAAAGCTATTAGCCTATATGAATAATATTAATAATGACTTTTAATGTTAGTCTGTGTTTTAATTAACCGGTACAGTAGCGGGTACACGAGAAACCGATGAAGCAAATTAGCGAACGGGAGATGTTATTTGTATTGCCACCACCCCGGAGAGCAGTCGCTTTAATTGGTAATATATAAATGCAAATCATGATCGCAAAATATGGTGTGTGTGTGTGTATACTCTCTCTCTCTCTCGCTCTCGCTCTCGCTCTCGCTCTCGCTCTCGCTCTCTCTCTCTCTCTCTCTCTCTCTCACAAAGAGTTTCTTCACCTACAGTGTGGCGACAGAGTGGAATAAACTACCAGCGAGAGTGGTGGAGAGCGACACAATAAACGCTTTCAAGGGAAGGCTTGACCTCTATCTGCAGAGGGCTGGGGTGATATAAAAAAAATACAAAAAAGGTATGTAAGTGTATGTGTGTGCACTGTGCAGTATGTGTATGTATACTGTATATATGTATATATGTATATATATGTATATATATGTATATATGTATATATATGTATATATGTATATATATGCATATATAGTTTGTAAGGCCAGACTGCCTAGTAAGGACCTTGAGGTCTGTGTGGTCTGTGTATCTATGTAGCTCTATGTATCTCTCTCTCTCTCTCTCTGAGACCAGAGAAAAATCGAAAGACCGCTAGAACCTAAAGAGTTGAGAAAGACATTGCGTTAGATACTTCGAGTCATGTGATTTATGGTTTGAAATGAGGCACAAGTACTTAGCGAGCCCATTAAAAACCTATCTGCTCAATGAGACCATCTTAAATCAACAGGTAGTTACAGTGAGGATTTTTAATAATATGGACCCTATCAAGACTTAAGATGGTCATTATAACCCAAATCTAGCCGTCAATTACATAAATGAATGTATGTATGTATGTATGTATGTATGTATGTATGTATGTACTCTGGCACTTACCCCATTTCTCTTTTTTCTTTTTTTTCTTTTTTTACACAAAATTTCGAAATTGTGGCTTGTGTGAGCGCACCTGTTAGAAAGTGAACATGTTAGTGTGAAACAGAAATTAAAAATGCAACATAATGCAATGCACTGAATATTACGGTGCATCGGCATATGCTATACAATAATGGACAAATATTACGAAAATAAATTTACGCATTATGTTGTACCTGATATTATAATTAATCGTTGTTAACAAATAGGAAGATTATGGGAGGAATCATACTTAAACATAATTGAATCGACAATTCCACTATACTACTCAATTGTAAATGTACAGTAGTCGCTACTCATTTGTATTATGAACCATTATTGATAACTTCAAACAAATCTGCAGTGCAAATGTCCAATTTCTTTTCAGTCAGAGATAAGATTAAAATATATATAGTTTATTCCTACAAGAATATATACATGTACTGTATATAATATATATATATATATATATACCAATGCAAATTAGAGGTGTAACTGAATTGAACATATTATAAATTGGATATGATGTAGCATGCTGTGAGCCCATAAGCCCTGAACAATTATGAAAACATGTTTTGCAAGTGGTACCGCATTATATTTCAGTACGGCATAACATATAGCTTGTTCTGTGTCATCCATATCATCATAAGATATACAACGGTCATAAAATAGGATCATGATAACAGACCAGATTTTAACTGAATTGCCTAACACATATGTATTAAACAAATATAAATGAGGTACCGGTACATAATATAGTTTGTATTAAAGGTATATGCATGATACAACATTGAACATGCAAATAATTACATTTACAAATACACAGTTAAACACAGTGATCGCCTAATGTTGCCCAATTATACTAAATACCACTTATTTGGTCAGTGAGATTTACATGACACACACTTAACCCCTTATTTAGCGGTGCCGTCTATTAACTTTACCCTGGCTACTATGAGACTATTGCATTCAGTTTAACAAGGGCCTCCAGCAGTTAACAGGCTTCGAACTATCTCATTAAAGGGGAGATTTCCACTTGAGGGATTTTTTTCTTGACCCCTTTCTCTCTCATGTTTAGCCCCAATTGCTTTTCTAATTTTAAGACGTTCGCCCCATTATTTTGACGATGTTAAGAACCTTCGACCCATTTCTGTCAATGTTAAGACCTTTCGTGCCATTTAGGTGTCGATTTTATCCTGGCGAGCGATAGCGAGCCTGTAATTTAAGAGGAACCGGCTTTCAGCCGGGAAATTTTTCTACCGAAAAATATACACATTGATCTTGAAAGGGGCTCATGCGGGTGTAATCTTAAGCTTGATGGATATCTAGAGACCAAACTAAAAACCTCCCCTTAACCCTCTTTACTACCGCAGATCCTTCATAAACTACACAAAATCCTCGCAATATAGCTAGAATAAAACTACAAAGACGTTGCCGGTACAAAAGGGGTTAATAAATACATACATACATTTTGATTAGTTATTTTGCCTTTATATTGTCTTTGTCCGAATGTTGGTTTGTTTAGTTTGCAAGTTTTACATTTTAATACTGTATAATAACAAGTTACCGTAAGTGTTATTGTTAATCATAAAGAACATATTACAAAATACAGATGATTACAAAGAAAGCTACTATGGTTCCAAAACATTTCCATGTTCGACAATCTCTTACACGGTTAACCCTTCTTGCGGCGACGTATATTCTAGCTATATATTTAGACGAATTTGCGCAGTTTAAGGAGGATCTGTGGTAGTATAAAGGGTTAAGCGAGATAGTTCGAGGCCTACAGGAGGCCCTTGGTAAAAAATCGTCTAATAGTAACCAGAATAAAGTTAAAATGTCAGCACAGATACATAAAGGGTTAAAATAAGGTTAAAAGGGCAGCAATATTGACAACCTAATACAACAATGAATTAACGATCACAAGCATACCCAATCACCAACATTGCTAATTAATGTTAGTACCGTAAATTAGAGGTAGAAACAATTAACCCTTTCTGTACCGGTGCTGTCCTTTTAACTATATTCTACCTACTATTGGATGATTTGATTCATGTATATAAGGTGGTATGGGCGTATTTACTAGCTCATATATGTATCTTCATAGCCTAATGTTTTGCTTTCCTCCCTAGACCTCCATCAAGCTTAGAAAACCACCAAAAAGGCCCCCATTCAAGATTAATTTGTATTTTGTTCGATATGAAAATGTCCCGGCAGAAGGCCGATTCCTCGTAAATTACAGGCTCGCTATAGCTCGCCAGGAAGAAATCGACGGCCGAGATCGGGCTTTCTCACAGGGCTCTCAAGGAGTGTAGATTATCTTGTTGGCTTAAGGGGAGGTTTTTAGTGTGTTTCCTAGACTTCCATCAAGCTTGAAATTACACCCCCTTGACCCCCTTTCAAGATAAATTTGTTCATTTTTCGGTAGAAAAATGTCCCGGCCGAAGGCCGCTTCCTCTTAAATTACAGGCTCGCTATCGCTCGCCAGGATAAAATTGACACCTGAATGGCACGAAATGTCTATATGGGGGTGAAACTTCTTAAAATTCGCTAAACTAATGGGGCAAACGTTTTATAATATCAAAAGCAATGGGGCTAAACATGAGGGAGAAAGGGGTCAAGAAAAAAATCCCTCGAGTGGAGATCTCCCCTTAAGTAATTGTGTGGAATGCAGTCTTCTATGATGTATTTAATAGTATGGGGTGCTGCGTTCCATCCTGGAAAAGGCGTGCCCATAGGGACAGGCGTCACCGACGGACGGAAGGGAGCCATACAAGCCAAATCGGATGGGTATAACCGACCGGAGCAATCAAGCAAATCGGAGGTAAAATAGTGTAATGTATAAAAACAGAAACACAACACCTAAGCGACTCCTAGTAGTAACCGTGAAAGAAAAGCATCTAATGATAAAAAACCAAATTAAATATTATATAAAATGCGTTATTCATGTACAAGCCATCGTACAGCGGTTAATGGAACACGCAACGAATAATGGTGAACGAGGGGAACGAGAATATGATTTGGATAATAACGAGGGGCCGAGGAGGGCGGAGCGATTTGGAGGGGAAACTATGCGGAAGAAAATAAAGGATGAAGAGAGGGGGAATGAGAGGTAAAAGTGGAGAGAGCGAGAGGGGAGAAGGAAACCGATAATGATGAAGTGGACAATATTACTCAGGGTGCGGGAAGGAGCTTGATGAAGAGGGGATGAGGGAAGGAGAGAGGAGGGGGAAGGAGCTTGATGAAGAGGGGATGAGGGAAGGAGAGAGGAGGGGGAAGGAGCTTGATGAAGAGGGGAGGAGGGAAGGAGAGAGGAGCAGGGTGGAGGAAGATGAAGAGGAATAGGAGGAGGAAGGTGGGGGAAAAGCGCACAGGAGCAAGATAGATGTGGAAGGAGGAAGAGGACGACAGGAGAGTAGAAAAATTTCAAATTTTATTAATTATATTATTTCTATATTTAAAATTTTTTTGTAAAAAAATTTTATTTATTATATTTAATAATTTAAGAAAAAAACAACAAACTAAAATAAATAAAAAATTTTTATATTAATATTTATTATTATGATTAAATAATTAATTAAAAAATTAAAAAATTAAAAATTATGTATAATATTTAAGATAAACAATTATAAATATTACAATTGATTTATTTTAATTTTTATTTAGAGATTTTTTTATTATTATTTTTAAATTTTATTAATTAAAATATAAAATTTAAATTAAAATTAGTTTAAATTATAAAGATTAAATTATTAGGGGGAAAATTTTTTAAAATTTATAAAATTAATATAGAATTACTTAAAATTAATGAAGTATTATTTAAAAGAACATTATTTTTTTTATAAATTATTATTTAACATATTTATTTTTAAATTATAATATTAATTAAAAGATTAATAATGCTATATAAATATTCAAATAAGGAGCTTGATGAAAAATTAATTATTTTAATTATTTTATTAAAGAGAGAATTATATAATTTAAATTTATATTTAAAAAAATTTTAATTAATTGAGGAATATTTATTTATTTAATAAATTAACATTTATTATTTAATAATTAAGCGCACAGGAATTTTAAATATTAATAATTATTTTTATAAATATTTTAATTAAAGGACGACAGGAGTAGATTAAGAACAGGGACAGGAAGATAAAGATGAAGAGAAGGAGAACATTGGATAGGAATTATAATAGGGAAGAGGTGAGGAAGAGGAAGAAGAAAAGAGAAGTAGGTGGGAAATGGCGAAGACAGGGTGGAGAGAATGAGTAGATGGAAAGGAGAAGGAGAGAAGGATATGGAGGAGAGAAAAGAGGAAGAAGAAGGAGGAATAGGAGGAGGGTAAGAAAACGAAGTGAAGAAGAAGAAAATTAAGAGTAAGATAAAGAGGTAAGAGGAAGAAGAGTAGGAGGAGGAAGTAGAAAAAGGAGGACGAAGAGGAAGAGGGAGAGGGAGAGGAGGAAGAGGAAAAGGGAGAGAGGAGTGAATAATGTGGCAATTAGGGAGGAAGAGGGTGGAAGAGACAGGAGGTAAGGAGTGGAAAGAGGAGATATGAAGGAGAGAGAGGGAGAGAACAGAGAGAGAACAGAGAAGAGAGAGGGAGAGGGCGAGTGACCAAATGAACGAGAAAGCTAAAGAACCAGAAAGAGAGGGAGAGAGAGTAAAAGAACGAAAATAAGAGAAAACTTAGAGAGTTGAGAAAGAGTTGTTGGTATCTGGAGGCGTTTATAAAAGAGTGCATCTATCTGGCCCCGGAGTCGCTGGAACGTAAACAGGAGATAACGGGGCACCCGGAACGCGACCTGGATACTAGTCTCCCATTGCCGCGGTCTCCATACACTCCCCCAGACGCCACTATTTACAAGAAACCCCTATCATATCTCAACAGACATATCCAGACATATCGCTCTGTCTCTATTAAGGGGCTAGTGGCTGATTTGTTGGTCTTTCAATTAATTTATTAATTTAATTTTTAGTTTCGTCGCTAGACCTCCTCAAACTTAAAACAAACACCCCCCTCAAGATATATTTGATATATTTTTCAGTAGAAAAATGTCCCGGCCGAAGGCCGATTTCTCTTGTAATTACAGGCTCGCTATCGCTCGCCAGGGAAAAAAATCGACACCTAAAAGGCACGATAGGTCTTAAAATTGACAACAAAATGGAGCTAAAGGTGTTAAAATGGCCAAATTATTTGGTCGAACGTCGTAAAATGTCAAAACTAATGAAGCTAAACACGAGGGAGAAAGGGGTCAGAAAAACGACCCATCTCTCCTTAACCCTCCGACTCCAACCGTTCTCTCTTGAACTGAAACAAATCTTCTACTTATGGCCAGACTACAAGGAAGACACGCGCCCTCGTATTATATCCTCAAAGGAATAGAAATCCTAAGCGCCTGAGCCTCACTAAGTACATCCTAACCCTACATTGCATCGTTCCTGTGCAAACAATAACACGTGCAAATATATATGCTATACAGTGTTGTTATTAATAGTACGTGTTGGTCGGGAACTACCGTCTTCCATAGGTAATGCCTTATCATTATCGCATCAAACTATTGTTATCTTTATTATTATTTTTTTTTTCATTAGGATAAATTAGTGGTAGGCTAGACTCGGTAATATTTTGTTTAGCTTTGGCTAAGGTGGTTAGGTTATCTACTGTATATACCAGGTATATATATTTTGTGTTGTATGTGTATGAAGCAGACAACAGGCAGGTTGCCTGTAACGAGCGTCTCTCCCAAAGGCAAAGGAGTAACAGAGCCAAACTCAAGGAACGTTGGGGACAAAATGCCTTGACACACGAAGCTTAAAGCAGTCTAAGTCATAGGATGAAGGAAAGATTGATTGAGGGAGAGAGTTCCAAAGTTCACTTGTTGAGTAACAGAAATTTGCAAATTCTAGGGTTGGAGAGTTGGACAGAATAGGAGTGGGACTGTGTAGAAAGGCGGGTGCCTCGCACTCGCCACAAGGGAGGGGGTATGCACTGAGAGAGTTGTTGTTGTTGTTCCTCAGGCTGCCTGGCCGAACAGCCCCAAGGCCCCGAGCAAGGCCAAGGCCATTTCCGAGCGCCCCAACAGAACCCTCCCTGCCTACCACAATAAAGCCTGGGTGACTGAAGCCACTCCATAGCAGGGAGCTAAGGAGGACGCGGAAACGCCCGGAAACCAAAGCCCCACCCAGGGCCCTGTGCCCCTCAGCAATTATGAAGAGAAAGTTGAGGGGCAAAGGGAAAAATGTGACGCTTTGGCTTCCAATCTACCAACCTCTAGGTTGGCAGATTGGGAGGTCAATCCACGGAAGAGACGCCGTCACTTGAGATCTAGAAAATATATAAGTAAAAGGAACAGTCAGAGTAAGCTATGGGTATGGCAGAGATCGCTCAATTCTCACTCTGATAAACCAGCCCATCACCACATGACTAGAACCCAATCCTCTCAGCATCAGGTAGGATAGGCCCTAGAAAGCCGCCTTTGGCGGGGGGATAGCTCCCCTATTTCAACCCCTTTCGGGGTTGGGCACCCGCCTACTGAGAGAGTTCTGAAGAACAGTGATTGTTGTAATAGCGATAGAAGAGTGAAATAAGTGTAACTTTGCGGCGTGTAGAAAGGGATTGTATGCTCCATACAATCCCTTTCTACACGCTGTGATGTCGCAGTGACGGTGTTCATTATTTAAGTACGGGTATATTTTAGTCATTATTTTAAGAGGGATCGTAACGTTGCTGACATAGTACTGGACTAAAAGCCCTCGAATTGAATTCCCAAAAGGAACGGCATATGTACACGGTGATTGGGCAAACAGTACATTACATTGAATGCAAGAATCCATATAAAATTACAGATCATAGGTTTTCCGTGGTATAATATCATAATTTGCATAAGTTCATTGTTTCATCACATTTGCAGCGTATTAACCCCTTCTGTACCAGCGACGTCCCTTTCGTTATATTCTGGCAATCATTAGACGATTGAATTCAGGTTAGGAAGAACATATACCCATTAAAAGGCTACAGACTATCTCCATTAATCCTTGTAGCTACCATATATCTGTCTACGCTAATGTAGGTCCCCCTTCTTCCTAATGTGTAGCTCCATTAGTTTTCAGATTTTAAGAAGTTCGGACCATTAGTTTGGTGACTTTAAAACCTTTCACCCCATTTTGTTTGTCAATATTTTGTAGGTGTCGATATTTTCCTGGTGAGCGATAGCGAGCCTTTAATATAAGAGCCTGTAATAGAAAATGCCTAAATGTAGCGGAAACCAGTTAAAAAATAGACGTCACCGGTACTGCGTGGGTTAATGAGAGTGAAGTCCAGGTAAAAGTCCCCTAGGGTTATGGAATTAAATATGCACCGATCCTTTACTTAACACTCCAGCGCGACACGGATGACTGACACGGGTCCTACTGAATGATGCAAAGGTATTAACAGAGGGGGGGGGGGGGGGGGCATGGGGGGGGGGGTTACTGTGGCCATACACTCACTCATGAACATTCGTGGACCTCGCCTGTTTAAAATTATAGAAGTATATATTTGGAAGCGAACATGTGAATAGATTTTTCTATACGTCCACTACAAAACAATATATATATATTATTTATTGTAAAGCAAGTTCCATTCAAAAATTCATCCAGATAGTCATAATTGAACAAAGAAAAACACAGGGGGTCCACGAATTTTTATAAGTGTACAGTCAAAGAGCATAAATGGCAACGCAACTCATTTGAATCAGTCTCGAACGCAAACAATGGTTTATTATAGCCAAAAATGCTTCATAACTTGGCTTTAAAAGGTTCAGAGATTACTACTGCCATGCTGGGACGGAAAACTACACAATCACCAACCAGAGTATGAGGGAATACCACCCAAAACGGAGGAACCCTAGCATTAAGGGGAGATGGGTAGTTTTGCTGAACCCCTTTCTCCCTCGTGTTTAGCACCATTAGTTTTAAGATTTTAAGACGTTCGCCTCATTAGTTTGTCGATATAAAAACCTTTCGTTCCATTTATATATCAATATCAAGACCTTTCGTGCAAATTAGGTGTCGATTTTTTCCTGGCGAGCGATAGCAAGCCTGTAAATTCTAGAGAAACCGGCCTTCGGACGGAATATTTTTCCATTGAAAAATTTACAAATTTATCTTGAAGGGTGTCTAGGGAGTGTTTTGTTAAGCTTGATGAAAGTATAGGGAGGAAACTAAAAAACAAATAGATATATAAATAAATAGACCCCCCAAAATATAAATAGACCCCCCAAAAATAAATAGACCCCCCAAAATATAAATAGACCCCCCAAAAAATAAATAGACCCCCCCAAAATAACCACTGTCCCCTTAAACGTTTATGCTGCTTTTACTGACATCTGTTGAACATCATAAAGTTATTTCAGAACTGCCCACACTGTTAAAAAAACATGTTGTTCTTTGTACGGTCACAGGGCAGGCAGCAGTATTGTTAACAAACTTCGTAATATTAATGGTCACAAACATACCAAACTATCATAATTATATATTTTTTTTTACCGTCTTATTACCGTATAATTATTAGAGATATGAACTCATAATACTGAATATGATTTTCCAATGTCACAAATTTCGTTATTTATTTTACAGATATATATTTCAATGCAGTGTTTCACAAGTGATGTCAAGCATTAATGAAGTGATTACGTAATGTGATATTTCATAAGATTGTACCTGCATTAAAAATATCTGGCAATAGAGGATTACAAAATACCTTCGGAGGTTTCACTTACACATATATTTCATATATACATCAAGAAATAAATACAGTATCGCGGGTCTATTATGGACAAACAGGGCTATATGTACCCAATTTCTTTACTCGCTCCTGAAAATAGAGCACAAATTAAAAACAAGGAAAATTTAACTATTACTGAATATGTCACATTAATTACTTATAACAATACGTAATAACTAACACTAATATGTTGGTGGCCAGCAAGACCCCCCCCCCCAATCCCTCCATGGTCTTACAGCATAGAAATAGCGATAGAAAAACAAGAACCAAAAGGCAAAGGGTCGAAATAGATAGAGAAATTGTGGAAATTGAACAAAGGCTAAGAATATCATATGAACTACAACATATGGAAGAGGAGAGGAAAGCTATTGCAGGTATAAAGGAAAATTCCAAATACTTCTTTTCATACACCAAACAAAAGGCTAAAACAACATCAAACATCGGCCCACTGAGCAAAGGGGACGGCTCTTTCACAGGGGACAAAAAGGAAATGAGCGAACTCTTAAGCAGGCAGTATGATATGGCATTCAGTGAGCCTGATGAAACAAAAGTCATCAGAGACCAAAATATATTCTTCATGGAAACCTCCCCCACGGAAACCCCTCAGATGCTGGATATTGATTTCGGTCCAAAAGACATAGAAGAGGCCATTTCCAACATGCCATCCCACTCGGCACCAGGCCCGGACTCATGGAATTCGATCCTAATGAAAAAATGTAAGGAAAACCTCTCAAAACCCCTGGCTATAATGTGGAGGAGTCTAGACACTGGTGACATACTGGCAGATAGCTTGAAAAACGCAATAATTGCCCCACTGCATAAAGGAGGGAGTAAAGCACTACCAAAAAACTACCGCCCGGTAGCTCTAACCTCTCACATCATTAAAGTTTTCGAGCGAGTCCTGCGAAGCAAAATTTCAACATTCATGGAGACAAATGAACTACACAACACCGGTCAACATGGGTTCAGAGCGGGAAGATCATGTCTCTCACAACTTTTGGAACCTATGACAAAATTCTTAAAGCGCTAGAAGAAAAGAAAAACGTGGATGTCATTTACACCGATTTTGCTAAGGCATTTGATAAATGTGACCATGGTATAATAGCCCACAAACTGAAAGCAAAAGGTATAACTGGGAAAATCGGACGGTGGATATAAAATTTCCTCGTAAACCGAAAACAATCGGTAGCAGTAAACCAAGTCACTTCTGAGCCTTCGGATGTCAAAAGCTCAGTGCCCCAAGGAACAGTGCTAGTGCCCCTTCTGTTCCTCATACTAATTTGCGACATAGATACCAACACCAGACACAGTACGGTGTCGTCTTTTGCTGATGACACAAAATTAAGCAAGATAGTAAACACACAAGAGGACACGGGCCGACTGCAGGAAGACATGAATGTAGTGTTCCAGTGGACCAGGGAAAACAACATGCAATTCAATGAGGAAAAATTCCAATTAATACGGTACGGAGATAATAATGGCGTTAAAGAAAATTACAAATTACTTAACAGAATCTAACCACATAATAGAACGGAAAGACAGTGTGAAAGACCTTGGGGTATTAATGTCTGAAAATATGGGTTTCAAAGTACATAACCAGGTCAAAGTGGCGGCTGCGAAACGTCTAAACGGGTTGGATTCTGCGTACTTTTAAAACACGAGGTGAATTGCCTATGATAACGCTCTTCAAATCTCTAGTGCTACCGCGGCTTGAATACTGTAGCGTATTAACATCCCCATACAAAGCAGGTGAAATAAATGACGTAGAGAGTGTACAAAGAAATTTCACTTTGCATATAAGTTCGATAAAACATCTACACTATTGGGAGCGTTTAAGAGCACTGAATCTGTACTCACTGGAACGTAGAAGAGAACGTTACCTAATAATATACACGTGGAAAATCGCAGAGGGTTTAGTACCAAACCTACATACTCCGATAGTCATGAAATTCAGTGATAGGAGAGGCTGGGAATGCGAAATCCCCCGGATGAATAACAGGGGTGCTATGGGCTCTCTGCGAGAGGGCTGGTTATCACACAGAGGCCCACGTCTCTTCAACAAACTCCCACGGCGAGTAAGAGACATGAGGGACATCTCGTTAGACAACTTCAAGAGAGCCCTAGATGTCGAACTGCAAAAAGTGCCAGACGAGCCCATCCTCGCAAGGGAGCGAGCTGTCGCTTCAAACAGTCTACTGCACCAAATCACCACCCATAACGAGGGGCGTCGCGCTCCTTGGTGCCGCTAGAAGAGCGGCGAACACATCCAAAGGTATCCAAAGGTAAAGGTAAGATACCGGTACCTCAGAGAAGGATAAACCACCCTAGCTTAATGGCAGTACCGGTATTGTATATTTCGGGAGTATATAACCAATTAACCCCTTCTGTACCGGTGATGAACTTTTCATTATATTCTGGCAACTATTAGACTATTTTTTTCAGATTAGGAAGGACGTCTACCCATTAAAAGGCTACAGACTATCTTAATTAATCCTTTTTACTACCATACATTTTGCCTAAGTTTCACAAAATCGTCTAAATAATAAAAAAAGACATCGCCAGTACAGAAGAGGTTAATGAAGTTTCTTGAACATTCATCTACAAACCAGGAAGAATGAGAGAGATAAAGAGATTGGATAGATAGAGATAGACCAGCGTGAACAGACCGAGATACCGACATATACAGTATAGCTCACGTAATTGACAGAGAAAAGACCAATTAATAAAGTTAATTGAACACTAATGAAATGCCACTGAAAGGCCTAACTCTTGTAAAATAAATTGCCGCCACCCTATACGAGACCCTTCACCCCTAGTCTTCCTTAATTAGGACTGTGGGTATTTTTTTGGGTCTACAGTATGTATTTATATATTTATATATTTTTGGGGGTCTACAGTATGTATTTATATATTTATTTATTTTTTAGTTTCCTCGCTAGACCTTCATCTCGCTTAAAACAACACTCCCTAGACCCCCTTCAAGATAAATGTGTACATTTATCGATAGAAAATTGTCCCGGCCCAAGCAATTAAAGGCTCGATATCGCTCGCCAGCCAAGAAAATCGACACCTAAATCACACGAAAAGTCTTAATATTGACAAAGAAATGGGGCGAAAGATCTTAAAATCGACAAACTAATGGACCGAACGTCATAAGATCTGAAAACTAATGGGGCTAAACACGAGGAAGAAGGATGGCCCAGAAAAACGACCCATCTCCCCTTAATTAATTAGGACTGTGGGTGTCACTTGGCATTTATTCCGCCTATCCGGTAGCATTAGATCATGTGTACTTTAATTTTCGCTACCATTAGAAGATTTTACTCAACTTAGAAAGGATCTCAAGGAATCAAAGTGGTACCGTAATTAACCCTTTCAGACTCATATGACGTAGAGGTTGCCAGATTAGCAATAAGAAATAGAGTTCTCTCACTCTTATAATTACTCTCCAAAATTAGTTTTCTGCCCACAGCTAACTCAAAGACAACTGCAGAGGTTGAAGTAACTAAACTAAAGGTTTCTAAATATCCCTGATGGTAACAAAGGCTTTAAAGTATCCCTAATAGGCTCAAAATCGCGTCATATGTTGGAGAGGGTTAATGATCTGAAGGGTGTCACTTAGGTTATATTCGTGTTTTGGCTGATATTAGACGATTTGGGGTATATTTTGGTTAAGCGGAGATGGGTTGTTTTTCTAGACCCCCTTCTTCCTTATGTATAGCCCCAATAGTTTCCAGATTTTAAGATGTTTGCCCTCATTTCTTTGTCGATTTTAAGACCTTTTGCCCCCATTTCTTTGTCAATATTTAGACCTTTCGTGCTATTTAGGTGTCAAAAAAAAAAAAATCCTGGCGAACGATAATTAATAGATGAAGAAATCGACCAAAAAGTGAGCAATCCCCCCTTAATATTAGACGAGCATACTTAAGTAAGAACAGATTTAGAAGAATAAAAGGGGTACCGGGTATACATTATCTGAACTAACTTTCAACCAAGATTCACAGATCCCACTTAAAATTTAGGGCAATCCCTTAAGGGGAGGTATTTAGTTTGTTCCCTAGACTTCCATCAAGCTTAAAATTACACCCCCTTGAGTCCCTTTCAAGATATATTTGTACATTTTTCGGTAGAAAAATGTCCCGGCCGAAGGCCGGTTCCTCTTAAATTACAGGCTCGCTATCGCTCGCCAGGATAAAGTTGACACCTGAATGGTACGAAAGGTCATAATATGGGGTGAAAGTTCTTAAAATCGCTAAACTAATGGGGCAAACGTTTTATAATATCAAAAGCAATGGGGCTAAACATGAGGGAGAAAGGGGTCAAGAAAAAAATCCCTTAAGTGGAGATCTCCCCTTAACCATTTCAATCAGATAATGCTGTTTAAACTTATTCTATCTTCTCTCAGGAGATTTTGTTTCTACTAGTGAAGAACCAAGGATTAATATAACTATGAATTTGTATTTTGTTGGTTGTGTTCATTGTTTTGTGTTGTCCCTATTCTGGCTCTGTCTTGAGTCCCCCCCCCCCCCCAAAAAAAAAGGGGAAAAGTGGGGATTAGGCCTGAGTGTATAGATAGATAGATATATATAGATCTACATTAACTACGAACTATCCCATACGAACTGACTGAACTTGATAGCAGGTGGTTAGAAGGAAACACAAAGTCGTCATCTGATTGAAGAGGGTACCGGTAAGTGATTTCTTGGGCTATTTAATAAAAATGTATTTAATATTTGTAGTTTCCTCGCTAGACCTCCATAAATCATAAAATAACACCCCCTATAAGATAATTGGTACATTCTTGTTTTTTGGTAGAAAAATTACCGGTCCTAAAACCGGTTCCTCATAAAATTACAGGCTCGCTATCGCTCACCAGGATAAAATACATAATATAATGTCACAAAGAGTCTTAAAATCGCCAACATAATGGACCAAATATCTTAAAACCTCAAAACTAATGGGCTAATCATGAGGGAGAAGGGGGCAAAAAATCCCAACCATCCCCCCTTAAGGCTGGTTAGGGGGTAAAACTCGTATTGTTGGAATGTTTCTGGTACACTGGTTAAAGAATCGTCTCTCAACCACAATTAATACCACCAACATTAGAACCATCCACTACCGTACTACCCACCACAACAAACACCACCACCACCATCAACCACCGACAGTAAGCAAAACAGGCAGACCACAACACACACCAACACTACCACAACCACCACCACCACCACCACCAAGAACAATTAACAAACACACCAACCATCTTACTTATTTACCACAACAACCAATCACTACTTACTACCATCAACCAAAAACAAGAATAACCACCACAAGCACAAATTACCACCAACCAGAACAACCACCACCACAAAACCAACCACCTTGCTTGCTTACCACAACCACCACCACCAACTGCCACCAACAAGAACATTCAGCCACACAACATTTACTTTATACAAATTTCAGAGGAGCAAGTCAGGAAGCGAAATCCCACGCCGGAAAATCAAGAGAGTTGTCACTAACAGAGAGTTACACAGAGTTACACAGTTACACAGATACTCTGACCTCACACATCTTGCAGTCCTTACTAGGTGGTCCGGCCGTATTACTACTAGGCACAGGGACAGTTTATAGTAGAAAATAGGACAGCAAAGTAGAAGGCTCTCTCCCCACCCTCCACTCCGTCCGGCTAAAAAGACGTACCGGTAGCGGAAATAAGAGGAAGTGTAACCTTATGGGTCATGAAATGCCCCAAAATTATATTTTGTATAGAATGTAGAACACAAATTAGTTTGAAACGAAACTTACACTTATATACATACTGATTAATAATATAGTCAATCATACTAATCCAATCACCATCAGCTGATCGTCCAGTCTCTTCTCAACCATATCCATTGTATTACTGTCGACCACCTCCCTTGGTAAACTATTCCACTTTTTGACCACACTGTAAGTGAAGAAATTCTGTGTGACATCTAGGCAAGCCTTCTATATAATTATTGTCATTCTATTACCTAGGGTTGCAGCAATTTTCTTAATCATGAACAGTGCATTGATATCTACTCTGTCAAATCCTGTACGTATCTTACGATAAGTTGGCTTCGTAACCTTCTTTTCTTCAGCAAGAACAAATTTAATTTCTGTAATCTTTCACAATATGGCTTGTTTCTCGGAGAGGGAATTAGCTTTGTTGCTGTATGCTGCACGGATTCGAGTTTTTCAATGTCTTTGTTGAGGTACGAGGACCAGAACTGAACGCCATACTCAAGATGGAGTCTTGTTTTACAATACTTTTAAATAACGGCACAATAACATTCTCGTTTTCAAAGGTAACATTTCTTGTGATATATCCCAAGGTGCTATTAACTGTATTTGCCGCAGCCGACCATAACTCATTTTGTTCTGGTTTTCAGATATGATTACCCCGAGAGCTTCAACCTTAGTGTTTGCTATTATTGGCTGGCCTTTCATTTGATAATCATACTTTCTGATATATGTACCAATTTGCAAAATTTGACATTTGTCAACATTAAGGGGCATTTATCACTTTTCTGACCATTCCTCTATTTTGCTTAAGGGGGGATGGGCTTAACTCGTTCACGCTTTTATGACGCAGAGGTTGCCAGATTAGCAATAAGAAATAGAGTTCTCTCACTCTTATAATTACCTCTCCAAAATTAGTTTTCTGCCCACAGCTAACTCAAAGACAACTGCAGAGGTTGAAGTAACTAAACTAACGGTTTATAAATACCCCTGATGGTAACAAAGGATTTAAAGTATCCCTAATAGGCTCAAAATCGCGTCATAAGCGTGAATGGGTTAATTATTTGCACATTTATGTATCTGTTTTGTTATTCTAGTTTCATCCCTAAATTAGACGATGCACATTCGAACCGGATGCACACCCTGAGTGCTGTGTAAAACTTTTGACCCGAGAACTAATTTTCGTGCCTTTAGTCTGGTGAAGGTTTGCAGCGGTGGCCATCAAAGACTATCAAATATTTACCCTTTCTGTACCAGCAACGGCTTTGTATTTATATTATAGATATATTTAGACGATTTTGTGCAGTTTATTAAGGATCTGTGGTAGTAAAAAAGAGTTAAGGGAGATAGTTCGAAGCCTGTTAATTGCTGGAGGCCCTTTTAAAACTGAATACAATCGTCTAATAGTAGCCAGAATAAAGTTAAATGGACGGCACCGGTACAGTAGGGGTAAATCAATTCAATATACGAGGGCTAAGTTCTTAATATTCTTTTGGTTACCATTGGGCGATTTTATACAGCTTAGGAAGTATGTCTAGGAATCAGAGGGAATATTTTTTTTGTTTCCATGTACCCTTTAACTCCTAAAGCATCTTCGTAAACTGATAGAATCTTCTCATAATAGCTAGATTTATGTACAAAAATGCGTCCTGGTATACTGAAAGGGTTAACTGTTGTTATTCTTTCGGGTACAAAATTAAGGCATTAACCAAAAGTAGTGATTAGCATGTAGAAAAAGGAGAGGAGGTACAGCAAGCAAAATGAATCTCCACCGTAGAAAACCAAGAGGAAAGGGTGAGATGGGCAACAAAGAAAATGCGGTAACAGACACGAGAATCTAAGAAAACGCGGTAACAGCCACGAGAACCAAAGAAAACGCGGTAACAAGACACGAGAATCTAAGAAAACGCGGTAACAGCCACGAGAACCAAAGAAAACGCGGTAACAAGACACGAGAATCATAGAAAACGCGGTAACAAACACGAGAAACAAATACGAGAATCAAAGAAAACGCGGTAACAGACACGAAAATCAAAGAAAACGCGGTGACAGAAAACGAGAATCAGACAGACGGAACAACATAAGGGTAGACATTGTGTTAAGTTCACGGATGAGTAATTTGTTCGTCGTTTGTTTTTTGCTATAGAAAATGTTTACAAATTTATCTTGAAGGGTGGTATTGGAGGTGATTTATTAAGCTTGATAGAGGTCTAAGGAGGAAACTAAACAATAATAAAACCATAGAAAAATAAGTAAGCAAATACATGCGGCCAATCCTCTCCCCCCCCCCCCCCAACCCCAATCCCCCTTTTAAGTTCACGGAGGAGCAATTTGTCAAGCCGCGAACCAAGGACACTTTGCATAATTATTAAGAGGCAAGAATCCCTTCAGGATTAAGACACGCTATCACACTTTATTGACGATTATATACAACTTAGGAAGGAGCTGTGGATATCAGAAGGGTAAACACTATCTCAATTAACCCTCTGACGTCCATATACCATTCCTAATCTGAATATAAGCATCTAATAATACCCAGACAACAGAATTGAAATGCGCCATAATCCTCAAGGGGTTAAACAACAGGAGTCTGGATATATTAATGAACAATAAGTAACAATGCATACGTAAAACGCCATTGACCCCTTCTGCGGGCGACTTTTTTTTATAATATATTTGAGCTATATTTAGACGATTTAGGGCAGCTTAAGAAGGATCTGTGGTAGTAAAAATGGTTAACGATGGTTTGAAGCCTGTGAAACGCTGGAGGCCCTTCTTGAACTGAATATAACTGTCTAAGACCAACCAGCATAAATTGAAAAAGCCGGCACTGATACTGAAAGAGTTAAATAGGAATATGTATATCCTATAACTATGAAACACAAAATTAAACTGCAAGCGGAGAAACCCCAAAATGTTAGATTGTAGTAACCTCATAAATTAATAGACCCTCACTATTACTGAACAAAAACAAGCTATCCAAAAAAATAAAAAATAAAAAGGCAAAATAACTGTAAAGGGAAATGAAAAGCCCAATTAACTTTTACCAAAGCACACAAATAAAATAACAAAGGCACGCACACACATCCCCACGAACACACATTTGCACAAACACCAACAGTCACAAACACCCACCTACACATTAACAAGCAAACACACGTACCCACCTACACATTAACAAGCAAACACACGTACCCACCTACACATTAACAAGCAAACACACGTACCCACCTACCAATTAACAAGCAAATACACGTACCCACCTACCCATTAACAAGCAAACACACGTACCCACCTACACATTAACAAGCAAACACACGTACCCACCTACACATTAACAAGCAAACACACGTACCCACCTACACATTAACAAGCAAACACACATACCCACCTACCCATTAACAAGCACACGTACCCACCTACACATTAACAAGCAAACACACGTACCCACCTACCCATTAACAAGCAAACACACGTACCCACCTACCCATTAACAAGCAAACACACGTACCCACCTACACATTAACAAGCAAACACATGTACCCACCTACACATTAACAAGCAAACACATGTACCCACCTACCCATTAACAAGCAAACACACGTACCCCCCTACACATTAACAAGCAAACACACGTACCCACCTACCCATTAACAAGCAAACACACGTACACACCTACACATTAACAAGCAAACACACGTACACACCTACCCATTAACAAGCAAACACACATACACACCTACACATTAACAAGCAAACACACGTACCCACCTACACATTAACAAGCAAACACACGTACACACCTACACATTAACAAGCAAACACACTTACACACCTACACATTAACAAGCAAACACACGTACCCACCTACACATTACCAAGCAAACACACGTACCCACCTACACATTAACAAGCAAACACACATACCCACCTACACATTAACAAGCAAACACACGTACCCACCTACCCATTAACAAGCACACACATATACACCTACACATTAACAAGCAAACACACGTACCCACCTACACATTAACAAGCAAACACATACCCACCTACACATTAACAAGCAAATACACGTACCCACCTACACATTAACAAGCAAACACACATACCCACCTACCCATTAACAAGCAAACACACGTACACACCTACACATTAACAAGCAAACACACGTACCCACCTACCCATTAACAAGCAAACACACGTACCCACCTACCCATTAACAAGCAAACACACATACCCACCTACACATAAACAAGCAAACACACATACCCACCTACCCATTAACAAGCAAACATACATACCCACCTACACATTAACAAGCAAACACACGTACCCACCTACCCATTAACAAGCAAACACACGTACACACCTACACATTAACAAGCAAACACACGTACCCACCTACCCATTAACAAGCAAACACGTACCCACCTACACATTAACAAGCAAACACACGTACCCAC
>CM064487.1:1676062-1774544 GCA_032716605.1 Paralithodes platypus
AATACAGATATAAATCACAGGCCACATAACATATAACTAGTTAACCCCTTCCGTACCGGCGACGTATTATTTACTGGATTTCAGCTACATGTGGACAATTTATGAAGCTTAAGAAGGATATGTGGCAGCTAAAAGGATTAGTACATATACACTGTAGCCTTTAAATGGGTAGACGTCCTTCCTAAGCTGGCTAAACATATTTGCTAGAATATAATGAACAGCATGTCATCGGTATTGCATGGGTTAACAGGAGGACCATAGAACCTTACCCCTTCCATCAGACAACAAGTTATTTATTTTATTAAGGCTACTGTCATACGATTTTACTCAGCATAGGAACTACCACTAGACATTGAAAGTTAAAAGACAAGCTCAATAAACCATGAGGACAATCCTTACTAAATTGGCTGATACAAGAGAGATAAATAGCATAATTATACACAAGTGGAGTTATCTGATTGAAAGGGTTAAAGACACACACAGCCAGGATCTCCACTCCGGTTTGCTCCAACTGGTTCACAAACAGTTCTGCATAGCTACTCATCTGTCTCATTGTGTATGCACTAAAGATAACGTAACACTAGCACTGTAGCGGTAGATGTATTGAGGGCATAGTATCAGAGTATTATATTAAGGGAGCCCACCTCGCTTGATTTCTCTTTCTCTCCCTCTCTCTTTGGCTTGTACCCATTCGGCCTACTGTTTTAAGACGTTTACCCCCATCCAGGTCCCAATATTTTCCTGGCAAGCGGCAGCGAGCCAGCATATATATATAGATTTGTTTTAACATCAAACTAAATTTGTACATTTTTCGATAGACAAATGTCTCCGGCGAAGCCGGATTTCTCCATACAATGCTGGCTCGCTATCGCTCGCCAGGAAGAAATCGACACCTGGATGGGGATAAACGTCTTAAAACAGTTGGCTGAATGGGGCCGAATGGATACAAGCCATGGACAGAGAGAAAAGGAGAGAAAGATTAAAACAAAATGGTAACTCCCCTTAAAGTGACGTTATATTTGTTATTCAATTATTTTCAACTCCATTATTACTGTACTTTTCATTGTGTTTTGTTACAGCCTATTATTAATATTAAAGTGTAATATCAGAGTAAGGTATTAAATGTCATCAGCAAAAAACGTACAGTTTGCAGCAGACAATACAGTTCGCCAGTAACGTAGCTCGTGTGACAGCAGCTTAATTGACACTTATCATATCCAATCCTCTCTATCCAATGAAAGTAGGTCCCCATTCTAGGTACATGCAGATGATGCAGGCCACGAACCTAAGTGGCCGCGATTGATATTGTGAGGCGACCGCAAACCATATTCCCAAAGTTTGGAATGGTTCACATATTAATGCTGCTTTTATTAACCAGGGTAACGTGTATCGTAGCATAACTGTACTTAACCTAACCAAACCCTACCTTATCTAATAAAACTTATTTTATCGTTTAAAATAAGTTAGCTTGGGTTGGATCAATATAAGACACCGAGATTGTCCTAATAAAAAATAAGTATACCGTGAGAGTAATAATTGAACTCCTTCAAACTTTGGATGAAGGACCTTGGTCGCATTAGAGGGCAACCTTTTTAGTCCTCGGCCGCTTGGCCCGCGGCTGGAATGACTGTACACCCCTCATGGATGTCTGAGCCCATTTAATACGGAAGTTTCATTCCTCCATCATTCTATGTATTTTTGAAATAGTTCCCCCAATAACTTCCTTACCCCCAAGTTAAATACCCTGTTACTTAATATGTCACCACTTATTCCATGTGCCTATTATATTTTAAAGCCTTTAGATCAGTTTGTTTATACTGTATGCTGTACTTAACTTTAGATCAGTTTGTTTATACTGTATGCTTTACTTAACTTTAGATCAGTTTGTTTATACTGTATGCTGTACTTAACTTTAGATCAGTTTGTTTATACTGTATGCTTTACTTAACTTTAGATCAGTTTGTTTATACTGTATGCTTTACTTAACTTTAGATCAGTTTGTTTATACTGTATGCTGTACTTAACTTTAGATCAGTTTGTTTATACTGTATGCTTTACTTAACTTTAGATCAGTTTGTTTATACTGTATGCTGTACTTAACTTTAGATCAGTTTGTTTATACTGTATGCTTTACTTAACTTTAGATCAGTTTGTTTATACTGTATGCTTTACTTAACTTTAGATCAGTTTGTTTATACTGTATGCTGTACTTAACTTTAGATCAGTTTGTTTATACTGTATGCTGTACTTAACTTTAGATCAGTTTGTTTATACTGTATGCTGTACTTAACTTTATATCAGTTTGTTTATACTGTATGCTGTACTTAACTTTAGATCAGTTTGTTTATACTGTATGCTGTACTTAACTTTAGATCAGTTTGTTTATACTGTATGCTGTACTTAACTTTAGATCAGTTTGTTTATACTGTATGCTGTACTTAACTTTATATCAGTTTGTTTATACTGTATGCTTTACTTAACTTTAGATCAGTTTGTTTATACTGTATGCTTTACTTAACTTTAGATCAGTTTGTTTATACTGTATGCTTTACTTAACTTTAGATCAGTTTGTTTATACTGTATGCTTTACTTAACTTTAGATCAGTTTGTTTATACTGTATGCTTTACTTAACTTTAGATCAGTTTGTTTATACTGTATGCTGTACTTAACTTTAGATCAGTTTGTTTATACTGTATGCTTTACTTAACTTTAGATCAGTTTGTTTATACTGTATGCTTTACTTAACTTAGATCAGTTTGTTTATACTGTATGCTGTACTTAACTTTAGATCAGTTTGTTTATACTGTATGCTTTACTTAACTTTAGATCAGTTTGTTTATACTGTATGCTTTACTTAACTTTAGATCAGTTTGTTTATACTGTATGCTTTACTTAACTTTAGATCAGTTTGTTTATAATGTATGCTGTACTTAACTTTAGATCAGTTTGTTTATACTGTATGCTTTACTTAACTTTAGATCAGTTTGCTTATACTGTATGCTTTACTTAACTTTAGATCAGTTTGTTTATACTGTATGCTTTACTTAACTTTAGATCAGTTTGTTTATACTGTATGCTTTACTTAACTTTAGATCAGTTTGTTTATACTGTATGCTTTACTTAACTTTAGATCAGTTTGTTTATACTGTATGCTTTACTTAACTTTAGATCAGTTTGTTTATACTGTATGCTTTACTTAACTTTAGATCAGTTTGTTTATACTGTATGCTGTACTTAACTTTAGATCAGTTTGTTTATACTGTATGCTGTACTTAACTTTAGATCAGTTTGTTTATACTGTATGCTGTACTTAATTTTAGATCAGTTTGTTTATACTGTATGCTGTACTTAACTTTAGATCAGTTTGTTTATACTGTATGCTGTACTTAACTTTAGATCAGTTTGTTTATACTGTATGCTGTACTTAACTTTATATCAGTTTGTTTATACTGTATGCTGTACTTAACTTTAGATCAGTTTGTTTATACTGTATGTTGTACTTAACTTTAGATCAGTTTGTTTATACTGTATGCTGTACTTAACTTTAGATCAGTTTGTTTATACTGTATGCTGTACTTAACTTTAGATCAGTTTGTTTATACTGTATGCTGTACTTAACTTTTGCCACTGTCATTTTATTGGCATTTAGAAGCCATTCTATAACACTTTTAGTACTACTATATCCACAACAGTTCCTACGTTTGTTTTTATCCCAGCGTTGAATACACAAGCTAGACCCTATGTCTGGTTGAAATATAGACACAATTGCCACACAAACCACGATTGCTTTTGCTCCCTCAACGCTGTGTCTAAACCCTGCACCTCTGACTTCCATCCGTTGCTAATATTACTTTAAGATGTTTAAGGGAGCCCACCTCGCTTTTTTTCTCATTATCTCCACTCTCTTTGGCTTATATCCATTCGGCCCCATTCAGCCTACTGTTTGAAGACGTTTACCCACATCCAGGTGTCAATATTTTCCTGGCGAGCGGTAGCGAGCCAGCGTATATATTTTGTTTTAACAGCAAGCTAAATGTGTACATTTTTCGATAGAAAAATGTCTCTGGCGAAGCTGGATTTCTCCATGCAATACTGGCTCGCTACCGCTCGCCATGAAGAAATCGACACCTGGATGGGGATCAACGTCTTAAAACAGTTGGCTGAATGGGGCCGAATGGATACAAGCCAGAGCAAGAGAGAAAAGGAGAGAAAGAGAAAAAAGCAGGTGACCCCCTTAACAAATATACACCTCTTCCACCATTCTCCCTTTGAGTCTTACCATTATATTACATTCAATGCCTTCTCTAATGCACCTCATTACTTCAATCTCAAAAGTTCTAAACTATATTTGTACGCACATTTGTCCAATCTCTACATCCTTTCTCTTGAATAAACAACCAGTGCTGCGCTATCAGCAAATACTTATTGCTAATGCCTCACTCCTCAGCCGTCTCCATCTTTTTATTTATTTTTTTTTTTTTTAAGAGACAATGAACGGAGGAAGGAAAAACACAGATCAAACAAAAAGGTCCATGTGCCTAAAGGCATCCTCCATTCATAAAATGTTTGTAACAACTGGATTTAAACATTTGTAAATTGTAAGTTTGTGGAAAGCAATTCGAGGGAAGTGAATTCCAAAGAGTAGTAGCTCTGGGGATAAATGAATTCTGATAAGCAGAAGTTCTGCATTGTGGAGGAGAAAGTGTAAATTCATGGGCGCTCTCAGCTACCCTAGTTCTACGGGGAAAGATGTGGAGAGGCGGCACAATTGAAGCAAGTTCCTCGGAACAATTGCTGTGAAAATATCTGTAGAATAATGCAAGGGATGCAACGTTTCTTCGTATGGATAATGTAGGAAGGTCCTGTGTGATTGCAGGGTTATTGATTAATCTAATAGCTTTATTTTTAATATTGTCCAACTGCCTCAATGCAACCACTCCACTTCCACCCCACAGAGGTGAACAGTAATCCATCTGAGAACGCACATGACTTTTATATATTACGGCCAACTGCTCGTCAGTGAAGAATTCTCGAACTCTATACAGGAGTCCCAGTTTTTTAGAGGCATTCTTAGCAATGCTTCTAACATAATGTGTCCAGCTCAAGTTAGTAGTTAATGTTACACCGAGAATGTCAATACTAGGGGAAGTGGGAATATTTACATCATTAAAAAATATATGGGAGTCAGTGAGATTCTGTCGGTTAAAAAATTGAATGTACTTGGTTTTCTGTACATTAAAGGAAACTAGATTCTTTTGTCCCCATCCATTAATTCTAGAAAGGTCCTGGTTCAGAGAAATTGCAGTGTTTATTTTGAATTTATAAGATCGGGTTGGGTGAAAGAATTGGTAAATGTGAAGGAACTGTGGAGTGTTGAGTCATCTGCGTAGGAATGTATTGGATTATGAGTGCTAGATATGAGATCATTGATATGAATGAGGAACAGAATTGGGGCCAAAACGGATCCCTGGGGAACACCAGCATTTATTGAGTGAAATTGAGAATAAAGGCCATCTACCATTACACATATTTTTCTATTATGAAGATAAGAAGAAATTAGTGGAACTAATGATGCAAGGCCGTAGTGTGACATCTTCGACAATAAGGATTGATGCCAGACTCTATCAAATGCCTTTGATATATCCAGTGCTATTGTATGTGTTTCACCATGTTGGTCTGTAGCTTGGTTGATTTGATGCATAAGAAGGCAAAGAATGTCTGCAGTTGATCGACATCGTCTAAAACCATATTGCCTATCACTGATTAATTTATTTTTCTCAAGATGCTTAATGATGTGATTATTTAATAGAATTTCAAAGACTTTACCAAGAGTGGAAGTTATAGCTATTGGTCTGTAGTTTGATGGATCTGAAGAGGCACCTTTTTTAGGAACTGGATGAATGTTTGCTTCTTTCCAGGGTACTGGAAAGCTTGAGGTATGAGTACACAGACGGATTTTTTTTGCCAATACAGGATTCCAATACGATTTCATTCTTTCTCTTATCTTCATTGCCAAACGATCCAACAAGTTAAACAATCTCTGCACGCAGAGGACACTGCCATTCTCCGTCTCAGCCAACTTGGCCGAGTTGGATGTTTTTCGTTTTTCCTTTCCACCATTTTAGATCTGTTAGATCAGGTAAGGTTGGCCAAGATATGATACACTACCATGATAGTTCTGATGAAACAAAAGATAAATACTTAAAATATAGAATTAACCCCTTGACACTTACCGTCACAAATCGTGTGATTAGGAGGTTTCGTTCAAAGTGGTCAGCCATGCGACTTGCATCCAAAATTATTAAATATTAGGTAAATACTAAAAAAGCAAACTTCGTCAAATTTGTTCAACGAATAGGTTGGCATATCCTTTAAATTGGTAAACTCTTGACGACCCTGAAACATCTCATGTAACACATTGAGATTACCGAGAAATTGATATCTCACCATTGTCTCTCTGGCTGTTGAACATATCAGTGCGCTGTGCTGGCAATTTAATGATGGTGGATTACCTTGTTTGAACAAGTGACGTTGAGGGTTTGGTGGATGGAATATAGTTTATGATAGTGTTGTGTGTTATACAAGTGATTATTGTGTGTAAATATATATTGTGTAAATATATATTGTGTAAAGTAATAAGAGTGTATTGTGTTACCATGTTTGAATGTTAATTCATAATGAGATTGGTGGCTCGTATTTGAGCAATGCTCATTTATAAGTGTTCATAAAAAAACCTATTAGGTGAAGATTTTTTTTGTTAATTTCATTCTCTTTTTCATGCAATGAGCTATACATACTACTACAATTCGTAGCTATAAACTTTATAGCAATACAATAAATTTATCATAATGCAAACTGCCTACCTCACAGGTATACTGTTCACTATATTATTGATATAATAAAGAACAATTGATAAGAGACAAATGTTGATTTCATCATTGGAGCATAAAGAAAATGTCTTATTTCATATAAAATATACTCTAGTCATTGTTTTGCCTGCACCCGAAGGAAGAACATTTTCAACACCACCAATGCTACATGCAACACCCAGGACAGCATCCATTGCTATACCCATATCCAGGAAAACAACACGTCAGCCATCGGAAACCATAATTTTCTGTAAATACCAGCCTTACACTGGCCACAATGCAGACAGCAAACAGACAACTACCACCTCCAACATCCACAACAGTGGTGATAGGCTGGTCAATCAGAGTGAGAGCTGAGCGTTCTCTGCCATACCCATAGCTTACTCTGACTGTTCCTTTTACTTATATATTTTCTAGATATCAAGTGTTGGCGTCTCTTCCGTGGAATGACCTCCCTACTGCCAACCTGAGCCAAAGTGTCACAATTTTCCTTTGCCCCTCAACTTTCCCTTCATAATTGCTAAGGAGCAGAGGGCCTTGGGTTGGGCTTCGGTTTCCTGGGCGTTTCCGCACCCTCCTCAGCTCCTCGCCTTGGAGTGGCTTCGGTCAACTGGGCTTTATTACTGGTAAGAAGGGAGGGTTTTGTGGGGGCGCCCGGTTATGGCATTGGCTTTGCTCGGGACCTTGGGGCTGCTCGGCCAGACAGCCTGGGGAACAGCAACAACAACAACAACAATAACATGCACAACAACTCCCACAACGGAAACAAGGAAAGCTGCAACAAAAACAACAACTGAGGAGCCACCTACACCAACACCGGGGAGAGAGAAAACACCCACAACAATGAAAAGAATAGTATACCCTCCACCACCATTCACTGAGCGACCCAAAGCACCACCCCGTATGACGTAACTCCCTACCCATGATGCCGCCACGCGATATGAGTTACCTGACTCGGGACCTCAGGTGATATCTTCAAAGGAGCCGCTGTCTTCCTGGCCAAAGCGGCCCAAATTCATCTCTCATCAGCTGATAGGTACCAACAGGAACAAGAAAAAGAAAATAATAGAGGAACTATTCGGCAGCTTCACACCCCTTAAGGTCCTTGACACTTCCCGAAGTCGAGATACAGGTTCTTGCCAAAGACCTAATTCTTTGTAGAGGTGTTTCCAAGAATCACCACATATCCCCCAATACATGTCACTCATCTCGTTACTTATCTTATCTCATGTCACCCATCACACTTCATCCACCACATAATATCCATTACACGCCATCCACCTCATTATACCCATCACAAGTCATTCGCCACATATCACCCACCACACATCATCCACCACATATCATCCATCACAAGTCATTCGCCACATATCACCCACCACACGTCACCCACCACATATCATCCATCACAAGTCATCCACCACATATCACCCACCACACGTCATCCACAACATATTACCCACCACACGTCATCCACCATATATCACCCACCACACGTCATCCACCATATATCACCCATCACACGTCATCCACCACATATCATCCACCACACTTCATCCACCACATATCACCCATCACACGTCATCCGCCACATATCACCCACCACACGTCATCCACCATATATCACCCATCACACGTCATCCACCACATATCATCCACCACACTTCATCCACCACATATCACCCATCACACATCATCCGCCACATATCACCCATCTCACGTCATCCACCACATATTACCCACTATACATCTCACCCACTCAAAGCATCCGTTGCCTGTCAAATGGAGCATATGCACCGAATATCATCTGTTGCAATTATTTGCTTGAAAACTAGTAATTAATCATATGGTGTAACTTATGCATAATAATTTCACTACTAATTCGATCATACCATTATTCTTCTATAAATAAAATTACAGGTTGGATCCAGTTTCATGTAAGTGACTAACATTCTTCACAGCATAATGCTCGCCACATACAACATTACCCACAGCACGTCATATGCTACCTGTCATCCACAGCACATCACCCACCAGATATAGTATTACCCACCGCACGTCACCTCATCACACGTCAGATAACACATCACTCAATGTCTGTGTACTACCGTATGTCAGCTGCTACATATCACCCACCACACTTGAGCCTGTCTATCTTGCTTTAATACAGGGATGGATACGTAAACTGCCCTAGCCAGCTGCCTCACCCAAATGCGACACCATCTCTTTGGTCAGGTTGCGTCTAAGTTTTAATGAGAATTCCACCACATAAGTGAATATATCTTCAATCCAGTTTTCTATACCTATCTAGGAGACCAAATAAATGTTGCCGGAAAATGTATGATACAAACACTCGTGTGACATCACCTCTAAAGTGCTGTTCAGTAGTTCGTTGACGGTCGGCTTGTACTGGGTAAAATTCAAGTGTCTTTGTTCGCCAATGTGATGGGTGGGGTGGACTCACGCAATAAGGGTGTCAACTCGAGGTCTTTGTTTTGGCCCCCCCCCCCTCCCCCACCTCTCCCCCTGTTTTTACCCCATACTTTGACGACTTGGTGATTGTAAGACGTCTCGCCCCATGCATGTGTCGAAGTGTAGCAAGGTTGGAATATATTAAAGTCCTCTCGGTCTTCGGAGGGGATATATTTTGTATGTATACATTAAAGGGGGCACTGGGGCTGCTCGTTTTTTCTTTAGCTTGCAGGGGGGTCTGGGGAGGCGTTTCTTAACATATACTGTATATACAATGTTCGAATGTTGCAATAACAATCGAAACTCTCATGAATAAATTAATGGGTGGGTTATATTTGGTGGATAGCATATAATAGGGAATATGTGGTGGATAATTTGTGATGGGTGTAATGTGGCGGGTGATGGATGATATGTAGTATGTGATATGTGATGAGTGACATGTGGTGGATATTATGTTGTGATGGGTGGTATGTGATGGATGATGTGTGATAGGTGATATGTGGTGGCTGATGAGTGATGCGTGATATGTGATGGATGATGTGTGGTGGGTATAATGAGGTGGATCACATGAGATGAATAATATGTGGTGGATGACGTCTGATAGGTGACCTGTGATGGGTCACATGATTTTTAGAGTCATTGCATTGTGGGTCGTTGTGGAAAACTAGTTGAATAGTGTAAGGTACAGTCAACAGCATATGAGTGGATAGGGCTAGAAGTACAGTTGAGAAGTTCATTAATGAATATTAGAAAGAAAACTGGAGAGAGGAAAGAACCACGAGGGACACAATAGATGATAGATTGAGGAAGTAAGCGATGGGCATCCGCAGCTGCAGCTATGGCCAGAAAGGAAATCTGAGATAAAGGCACAGATAGAGGGATCGCAACCATAGGATGGCAGTTTAGAAATTGGAGGTTTGTGCCAGACTCTATCGTAGGCTTTCGCTGTGTCTAGCGCAGTAGAAAAGATCTCACCGAAGTCCCGAATGGTGATAACCAAGAGTTGTTGTTGTTGTTGTTGTTGTCGTTCCCCAAGCTGCCCGTGCCGAACAGCCCCAAGCCCGGGGCGAGCAAGGCCAAGGCCATAACCGAGCGCCCCCACAGAACCCTCCCTGCCGACCACAATAAAGCCTGGGTGACCGAAGCCACTCCATGACGGGAAGCTGAGGAGGGTGCTGGAAACGCCCTGGAAATCAAAGCCCCACCCAGCCCCCTGTGCCCCTCAGCAATTATGAAGAGAAAGTTGAGGGGCATAGGAAAAATGTGACGCTTTGGCTTCCAATCTTGGTAGATTGCGAGGTCAAACCACGGAAGAGACGCTGTCACTTTAGATCTAGAAGATATATAAGTAAAAGGAACAGTCAGAGTAAGCTATGGGTATGGCAGAGATCGCTCAGCTCTCGCTCTGATAGACCAGCCCATCACCACATGACTAGAGCCCAATCCTCTCAGCATCATCTAGGAAAGGCCCTAGAAAGCCGCCTTTGGTGGGGGGATAACTCCCCTATTTCAACCCCTTTCGGGGTTGGGCACCCGCCACCTATCTTTTTATCTATTGTATAGTGTCACAACGCTGATAGTGGCCCAATGAGCACACCACCATTTGGTGTGTGTATAGTGTCTGGGGGCAAGGTGTCAAAAGATAACCAAATCCCTTCATTCAAGTCTTTATTACTGTTCATATAAAGATAAAATTATAGTTTATAGTTCAAATTACTGTATGTCTTTTGTAACGTTACAGGCGGGGTTCGAACCCATAACATTAACAAACATCCCACAAAAGGAACCACAAAACAGAGATCTATTATTCTGACTCAATAAAAAAGTGGTGTGAATGACTTATCCTAAAGTCAAAAGTGGTATGTTAAACTTCCACAAACTAGTAACTCATATAAGTTACCGAACCCTTTGTAAGGTAAAAGTGGAGTTAACAAAATATCAAATGATATCAATTAGCCATTGGCATTAAGAAACCCAAAAGATATTCCTTCCTTAATCCTCGTCAATCATTATTTATGAAAGACCATAGAGTATTCCACTATGAATACAAATACTATCAATATATAAGTGAAAGAATAATATTAGGTGTAGGTGGTAATTATCAAACATTAAGTAATATTATATAATTTATTTACATGAACTTATCTATATAATTAATTGAATACAATTTATCAAAACATAGAACAAAACAACACATGTTTAACTGAATATATAAATTTATCTATTAAGAGAGTAAGATTGGACAAGGCAAATTAACAACTTATCGTATTCCCATGGTAACTCTCTTACAAGTGATGAATCAGGACAGGCAGGAGGTGGTGATGGTCTCAGAACTGAATTTACCAACTCCGTCTACTCTATTTATACCCTTGGAAATGGTAAACATATCATACTGGCCTTATTCTGAAATATCCTATTTTACTCTCATAATCTTTGAACTTACTAAATCATCAAAGAGTATGATAACATAATCATAAAATGAATCCATATCAAAATAATATAACACAACTGAATTAATATCAAGAAATATAATTATGATCCTACGTCTGGCATGAACGTGAACATAGAGGGAGTGGGGGGGAATTGAGAGTGGGGGTGATCTTGAGAGAGAGTGAAGGAGAGAGAAGGGGGAGGGGGGAAGAAGAAGGGAGAGAGAGAACAGGTTTGGTGAATATCTAGATCGTTCTACACATCAGGTGAGGGTACACTCCAAGCCTGAAATATTGTTCCCACCTTATTAAGTAAGTTAGATAACCTTAACACCTCCCTCACAAAGAGATTTATAAGGGAAGCGAAATAAATCAAAATATAATTAAATTTCCCAACACCAAACTATAACCACACTACCTAATTTACATAACTACTGCTAACGGCAGAAAACGTATTAACAGGGCACCACAAATGAAAGGTTGATTGATCTAGTTCCGGGACAACATATCTGCTATTACATTGTTCTTCCCCTTTATGTGGTGAATGTCCAGTTTATATGGTTGCAAAGCCAAGCACCATCTCATTAACCGTTGATTAGAGTTTTTCATTGTACACAAGAATTTCAAGGGGTTGTGATCAGTATACACTTGTATGGGGAAATGTGAGCCACTGATATATACATAAAACTTGTCTACTGCAAAAATCAAGGCAAAACACTCTTTCTCTATGGTGCTATAATGTCTCTGATAAGGTTTGAATTTACCGGATGCATAGCAAACAGGATGCAACACTTCATCATCATCCAACTGCATCAAAACTGCCACTACACCAACATCGCTTGCATCAACTTGAACTATGAAAGGCTTGTCAAACTGAGGAGATTTTAGAATGGGTGCGTTAATTAGCAGAGAACGGATCTTACTAAAGGATTCCTGGCACTTTTCAGTCCACACAAATGTTTTCTTGGGACTAATTAAGTCGGTTAGGGGGCTGGAAATGTCAGCAAAGTTTGGCACAAATCGACGATAGTAACCGGCCATACCCAAAAAGCGCATCACCGCCTTGCGGTCATGGGGGGCAGGCAGTGTAGAGATGACCTCAACCTTAGTGGTTACTGGGCTGACTTCTCCCTCTCCAACCACGTGACCCAGAAATATCAGCTTGGCATGACCGAACTCACTCTTGGTCAAGTTGACAGTGAACCCTGCCATTGATAAGTTGGAGAAGAGGACTTGTAGTTGTTGTAGATGTTCTTGCCAAAACTCGCTGTAGACCACAATGTCATCGAGGTAAGACTGCACTCCCTGTAGGCCATCCGTCACCCGGTGGATCAATCGCTGAAAGGTGGCGGGTGCATTCACCATACCAAACGGCATAACGGTATAATGAAATAAACCGTCTGGGGTGACAAAGGCAGAGATTCGCTTAGCCCTCTCAGACAACTTGATCTGGTCGTATCCTTTTAGCAAGTCTATCTTCGAGATGTAGTGCGTTCCTCCCAGCCGGTCCTGCAGATCATCAATCCTTGGCAGAGGGTAGCAATCCTGACGGGTGAGCTGGTTAACATGGCGGTAGTCAGTACACATTCTGTATGTGCCATCCGGTTTGTCCACCAGTAGGCAGGGAGATGCCCACTCACTGTCGCTTCTCTCCACCAAACCATGTGCCATCAGGAAGTCCACCTCACGTTACAAGGCCTCACGCTTCCCCGGATTGGCACGGTAGGGGTGCTGCTTAACAGGGATGGCCCCATCGGTCAGCACCACATCGTGCTCCACCAGGGGACACTGCTGGGGAACATCACCAAACATCTGTGGAAACTGGACAAGCAGGCGCTGCATGTCACCACTCTGGTCAGGTGACAAGTGCTGAAACTTCAAATGGGGATGAGCTAGGAAGGCAGAGTTTTGCATTGTACTATCCTGAGGCAAAGGGAGGTCATTATGCTCCATTACCTTGACTTCCTTTAGTTCACCTTCAATAAAGTTTTCCACAGCTTTCAGGTTAAGGACCTTATTATTAACAACATTATCCCTAACATGATAGGCCTTCAGCAAGTTAACATGCACAAGTCTTTCCGACTTTCTACGATCAGGAGTTTTCAGGACATAGTTGACATTACTGATCTTTTTATGCACAACATATGGCCCATGATATTTACTCTGTAAAGGCGTCTTAGTTATAGGCAATAAGGCTAGCACAAGATCACCTGGCTGAAAATCCCTGACAACTGTATTCTTGTCATAATGAAATTTAATTTTATCCTGAGACTGCTCTAGATTCTTCATTGCAAGAGTTACTGCAGATTTCAGTCTAGACTTAAATTGGTGAACATATGTGAGAAGGGTTTTTCCAGGATTAGCATCTAACCACGTGTCCCTTAGGACTTTCAAAGGACCTCTGACTTCATGTCCAAACACAAGCTGAAATGGTGAAAATCCTAAAGAATCCTGTACACTACTCCTCACAGCAAACAAAACAAAATGAATGCCCTCATCCCAGTCAGCACTGTTCTCTTCACAGTACTTAGTAAGCATAGATTTGAGGGTCTGATGGAACCTCTCTAATGCACCCTGGGATTGAGGGTGACTGGCTGTGGAATGGTACTGGTGTACTCCCAACGCTTCCATAGTTTGCTTGAAGAGCTGAGAGGTAAAGTTACTACCCAAATCTGACTGTGCCACACGCGGAATTCCATACTGTGTGAAAAATTTACTGAGAGCCTTTACAATGTTTTGGGAAGTTATACGTCTCAAGGGGAAAACCTCAGGGTACCTAGTGGTGGAACACATGACGGTAAACAAGTACTCATTACCACCTCGTGTTTTTGGGAAAGGTCCTACACAGTCAATTATGACCCTACTAAAGGGTTCATCAGTTACCGGAATGGGGTTTAAGGGTGCAGGCTTTACAGGCTGGTTAGGTTTTCCAGCAATTTGACACTCGTGACAAGATTTACAAAAATATCTGAGTGATTGTTTCATTCTTGGCCAAAAGAAGTCTCTGAGTATCTTGTTATAGGTCTTGTTTACACCCAAATGTCCTCCACTAAGGTCATGAGCAATGGAAATGACGTCTGACCTATATTATGGAGGGGACAACTATCTGATGCATTTCTTGCCAGGTTTCATCAGCTGGCACATTAGGGGGTCTATTCTTACGCATTAAAATACCATTGGAGATGTAAAAGCACCGAGGATCATTCCCTATTTCTGACTCCCTACACCATCGCCGATTCAGATTGATAATTCAGATGTTCTAAGCAATATCACCGTTACAGAGTATTGAATTGTTTAGATAAACTCAAGGTAAATAAAACGCCTGGACCTGATACAATCTCGCCTAGAGTTCTGAAGGAAGCTAAGGATGAGCTCTCCAAACCACTGACATTACTATTCAATAAATCCTTGCAGTCTGGAACTATGCCTGATCAGTGGAAGCTAGCCAACGTAACACCGATATTCAAAAAAAGTCAGCAAATCCCTACCCAGTAACTATCGTCCAATTAGCTTAACCTCAGTTGTATGTAAAATGCTAGAAACGGTCATATGAGACAGACTCGTAAATCACTTAGAGGAAAATACCATACTTAAAGATACTCAACACGGCTTTCGTAAAAAACGTTCCTGTTTAACAAACCTCTTAGACTTCTTCCACGATATCCTCAACCTCTACGATGAGAGTAAAGCTGTAGATATTATACCTTGATTTTCAAAAGGCCTTTGACAAAGTTCCCCACAAACGTTTACTGCTAAAACTAAAAGCGCATGGAATACAAGACGGTGTGTTGAAATGGATAGAAAATTGGCTCAGCGACAGAAAGCAAAGAGTAGTCATAAACGGTAAGGCATCTAAATGGACCAATGTAAGTAGCGGGGTACCCCAGGGATCGGTACTAGGACCAATTTTCTTTCTAATTTACATCAACGACATAGATGAGGGCCTCACCTGTACAATCTCAAAATTGCTGACGATACAAAAATTGCAAATAGCGTACTCTCAAAAGAACAAGTTGACGATATGCAACACAATCTAGATAAATTGTCATGTTGGGCCCAAATTTGGCAAATGAGTTTCAATGCGGATAAATGTAAAGTACTACATATCGGATACCTAAATGAGAAAGCAAACTATTCGATGAATGGCACTCAGCTTAAGAATGTAAATAGAGAAATTGATCTGGGAGTAACAATATCGAGTAACCTAAAACCGAGTCAACAATGTTCAGAAGTTGTTAAGAAGGCAAACAAAATAATTGGCTTTATAGGCAGGTCATTTGAGCATAAATCCAAAGAAGTTATCCTAACCCTTTACAATTCCTTAGTCCGCCCTCTTCTGGAATACTGCGTTCAATCCTGGTGCCCTTATTACCAAAAAGATATAAACAAGCTAGAACGAGTTCAACGTAGAGTTACCAAAATGATACCTAGCCTAAAGAACAAACCATACGAAGAGCGTCTTAGAGAATTAAATCTATTTCCTTTAACCCAGCGCAGATTAAGAGGTGACTTAATTCAAGTGTTCAAAATCATCAAAGGCATCGACAATATGAACTGTAGTAAGTACTTCACTATCGACCAATCTAATTACACGCGGGGAAACGGTTGCAAAATTATTGGTAAATCTTTTAACTCACACGAATCTAAGAATTTCTTCTTCAATCGAGTTGTCAACTTGTGGAATGGGCTTCCCCGAAACGTTATAGACTGCATCACCGTTGATTCATTTAAACTCCGCCTAGACAAATATCTCGCTTCAAACCGCGACTGACTGCGTTTGTAAATGAATAACTTTATTTTATCCCACCCTCAGTTACTAACCCATCTGTCCCCTACTAACTTCCTAATCCTGCCACGGACATTAGTTCCAGGGCAGTAATTCCCTTTCCAATGTTCCCTTACCAAACTCTAAACCACTGTTTGGACACTTGATCCTCAGTGTTTTGGAGGACAAGCAACCTAGAAGGGTCACTAGATCTGTTGTTGCTTGATTTCCTTTGTACTCCTTTGTACTCTTCCACAGCTTTGTCAAAATATAGTGACAGTTCAGAGTCCTGCTTCAGTTTTTCAGAGTCAATGGGAATCTTGCTCATTTCCTCTAGATCGGCATTATCCGCATATAGTGAAGAAGTGTCTAAGTCAATATCATGATTATTCTTTGATTTGTTACTTTGGTTACCTGCCTTACTCCTAGTGACTACACACGAGGGAAACAAATTAGGATATTGATCCTCAAGTTGTTCAGTATTATTGCAAGAAGAGGGAAGGGAGGTAACAATGGGGTCTGGTATCACTTTTCCCCCAGCAATATCATTTCCCATAAAAAAGTTAACCCCTTCTACAGGAAGTGAATCTTGAATCCCAACAACATAATACCCACTAGCAAACTCAGATGTCAGATATACCATTGCCAGAGGAACAGCAAGACTCCCACCAACTCCCTGAATGAGTACACTCTGGCCCAAGAAACAGTCCTCCAAACCGGGCCTCACACCCTTTAACATAAGGCTGTGGGAAGTGCCAGTGTCTCTTAGAATATGAATAGGACAGTTAGTGGAAGAATCAGAAGTAGAAACTGATCCTGTGGAAAGAAATGGTTTAAACTGAGTAGAACTGCCTGGCTTTGAGAATTAACAATGTCAGAACTGGCAGTCAACACTGGTAGATTATAATGGGATACTGGTACACTATTAGCATTAGTCAGGCGGGAAGTAGCTAAAACAGCACCCCTCTCCTGTTGTCGGGTTTTAGCTTTTAATTTAGGACAATCTCTGAGGTGATGTCCCAGTTGTTTACAGTAGGCACAAAGCAAAGGTCCAGTAGGTTTGATGGAGGGGTTAGGGGATTTACCTGGTGCAGGCTTAATATTTCCATTGCTCCCAGACTGGCTGGGAGACACCAGGACCATACCTACCACCAGGAGAGTGAAATCCACCACCACCACCACGAGGGCTAGCACCGGAGTCAGTGTAGGTGCCAGGCCCTCTCTGTCCTGTCCTGAAAGAAGAGTCACCATGGGTTAATCTATAATTCTCAGTCAAAGTAGCTGCCTTGTCCACTGTCTGCACTTCTCTTTCCTGCAGGTACATTTTTAATGATAGAGGGACTTTGCGGAGGAATTCTTCAAGCATAATTAACTGGCTCAACTGTGCAAATGTAGTAATTTTACTAGCTCTTAACCAACTCAGAAATTTTATCTTTTTCTTTTACAAACTCTAAATAGGATTGTTTTTCCACCCTTCTTAAGACTTCTGAAGTCTTGACGGTGGGTTTCAGGAACCTGATCATAAACAGCTAATACTGAAGTTTTTAATGTTTCATAGGTTAAGTCTAGACTAGGGAAGTTTGTATACACCTTTTTTGCATGTCCTACAAAAGCAGTTTGGGCCAGAAATGCCCACTGATCACTAGGCCATTTGAGTTGATTGGCTGCCTTCTCAAAAAGAATGAAGAATTGCTCCGGGTCAGTCTCATCGAAACTAGGTAAAAATTTCAAGCTATGCCCATTATCAGCAAATGGTTTGTTGGCAAAAGACTCACTTTCTTTTTGTTTACCATATTGTTTCAACTTTAGCATTCGCTCTTCATGTGCTCTCTCACGTACTTTCTCCTCAAGATCCCTTTGTTTTTGCTCCAACTGAATATCTGTCTCACGTTCTCTTTGCTCAATCTCTCATTGTCTTTGTTCCCTGTTGGCTTTTGCATTTTCTAGTTCCAATAATTTCAATCTCATCCATGCATCACTACCCCCTTCCTCTACACACAACTGATAGGCTGCCTCAGACAAAACACCATCCTTCACTAGTTTATTGATGACACTCTTTCTAATCTCGCCTTTGTTATCACTAGTTTTATATAGTGCTGCATACGTTGTAGCTAAAGCAATCCAGTCGACTTTCCTAATTTTGGAAGTAGATAAGGTGCCCAGGGAGGGGTCAGCAACAAAATCACTGAGGTTAAAATCCATGATTAAATGAAAGAATGAACAAGACTATATGTGAAATTAGAATGAGCGAGAAACACTTATGAGGGGTATTTAAATTGGTGGAGGCCGAATGACACACCACAAATCATAAACAAAACATAATAATGAGATGAGGTGTCCAAGCCGCATAGCGAGAGTCTTAATGATTCATTAAAGTCTACAATTACCACCAAACGACGAGGGTAAGAAAGGAATATCCTGGTCACGGCACCATGTAACGTTACAGGCGGGGTTCGAACCCATAACATTAACAAACATTCCACAAAAGAAACCACAAAACAGAGATCTATTATTCAGACTCAATAAAAAAGTGGTGTGACGACTTATCCTAAAGTCAAAAGTGGTATGTTAAACTTCCACAAACTAGTAACTCATATGAGTTACCGAACCCTTTGTAAGGTAAAAGTTGAGTTAAAAAAATATCAAGTGATATCAATTAGCCATTGGCATTAAGAAACCCCAAAGATATTCCTTCCTTAATCCTCGTCAATCATTATTTATGAAAGACCATAGAGTATTCCACTATGAATACAAATACTATCAATATATAAGTGAAAGAATAATATTAGGTGTACAGTAGGTGGTAATTGTCAAACATTAAGTAAAATTATATAATTTATTTACATGAACTTATCTATATAATTAATTGAATACAATTTATCAAAACATAGAACATAACAACACATGTTTAACTGAATATATAAATTTATCTATTAAGAGAGTAAGATTGGACACGACAAATTAACTACTTATCGTATTCCCATAGTAACTCTTTTACAAGTGATGAATCAGGACAGGCAGGAGGTGGTGATGGTCTCAGAACTGAATATACCAACTCCGTCTGCTCTATTTATACCCTTGGAAATGGTAAACATATCATACTGGCCTTATTCTGAAATATCCTATTTTACTCTCATAATCTTTGAACTTACTAAATCATCAAAGAGTATGATAACATAATCATAAAATGAATCCATATCAAAATAATATTACCCAACTGAATTAATATCAAGAAATATAATTATGATCCTACGTCTGGCATGAACGTGAACATAGAGGGAGTGGGGGGGAATTGAGAGTGTGGGTGATCTTGAGAGAGAGAGTGAAGGAGAGAGAAGGGGGAGGGGGGAAGAAGAAGGGAGAGAGAGAACAGGTTCGGTGAATATCTAGATCGTTCTACACATCACCAGGTGAGGGTACACTCCAAGCCTGAAATATTGTACCTACCTTATTAAGTAAGTTAGATAACCTTAACACTTTCGAAGTAGTAAAATGTCCAAAACAATGCCACTCGGTGCTAACCTTCGTGTATTCATTCTCACATTCATTCAAGTCCTCAAACAAAATCGCTCCGGTTTAACCAAGAGTTAGTAAGATAAGTAAGGAGATCACCAGTAGAGTGGCCCTTAAGGAAACTGTACTGGCATTCTGAAAGAAGATTATGGGAAGAAAAAATACTTAAGACATTTTGAATTAAGAACATATTACAAAACTTTAGAGATACAAACAAACAAACAAATCCGTAAATTTAGCCACATATAATTACAAAATGTTACAATTACAGTCATAATAACTGGCTGAGCCCATTAACCATATTGATTTTTAAAGGCTCCAATTGTACTGTTCTACAAGACATTGTATTAGTAATAAATACAATAATACACAATACAAGATATAATACATAAAACAATAATAATACAATACATATTACAATAACACAGTAATACACAATAATATTTTATCTCATTATATACGATTCATTGCCATATGAACCTGAACTTCAATATTATACTATTGACTGATTCTAACAAGGTATTGTGAAGTACATAACTATAGCACTATTATATTACTGTATCCAATACATAAGTGGGTCTTAATGAGTGAACAAAATTAGTAGTGATTTAGTAGGTACTTTTTAGCATAGATTTTAAAGATTACTTTGTCGGATATAGTTTTTAAATATGAAGGTAGGTTATTCTACAGATTGCAAGTTATAAATAGTTTGCATAATTCTCTATGAGGTCAAGTGAGCCTCAAATTATCTTTATAACAAGTGTTAATAGAGTGAGTGAATTGATGACGCAGTAGTAAATTCAATAACATTAAGGGAATTTTAATTGATTATGTATAAATTGTATACTCTCTAAAGTGTGAATATCACAAAGTTTTAGAATACCTGCTGTATTGAATAGTGGCAAAGTATGTGCGTGATGCCTTGATCTTGTTAGTTGTCTAATTATGCGTTTTTGGATTGTGACTAGTGATTTCAGAGTATTATGTGTTGCATCCCAAGCTAAATTACAGTACTGCAGATATGTATATATTAAGCTATGTATGGACAGTAGCCCAACTAAGTTTTGCGACAAAATATTAGGTATGTGGCACCTGTCTAGTTTGCACTCCCGTCCCCAGCCCGTGTGGTCCTGTCTAGCAGAGACCTGTGGTGTCTAGGCAGCCCCCACCGCCTACACTACCACAGCCAGGGCACACAGTACTCGCACACGTTGGGCGCTACATATGACAATATTGCTATCATTATTTGTTTGTATCATATTAGAAGGTTCTCTCTCTCTCTCGCTCTCGCTCTCTCTCTCTCTATCTCTAAATATAATAGATTTACGCACGACAAATTTGTAGATTAGCACACACATACACACACACCAGAATGGTAAGCGTCACTACTTTATAGATCCACATTGTATACATAACTTAAAATGAACACAATAAGTTGCATAGATTGTTATTTATAATCTATTATACACTTGTTAGTTTGTTAGTGATTGTTTTAATAATACTATACTTGATGTTGGTGTCAGCGACATTGGCTGTAATTCTTATCCTTAGCCTTTCTATAACGCAAAAAGTGCTCAAGAAACGGGTAGTCAATTTCTACATCTATTTCCTGATCTACTCATATATTTGTTTTGTTCTTTATAAGATGTTATGCGGTCAGGATTAGCTCCAAGTTCGCTGACACCGGGTATAGATTTCATGAGTTATCCTAAACGTTTATATGCATCAACTGTATTAGATGTTACTCAATAAAATGTAATTTTATACAGCTAAATGACTAAGAGACTTAATTTGTCCGAACGTTTATAGCATCTGAGGTTGTTGTTGTTGTTGTCGTTCCCCAAGCTGCCTGGCCGAACAGCCCCAAGGCCCTGAGCAAGGCCAAGACCATAACCGAGCGCCCTCACAGTACCCTCCCTGCCGACCACAATAAAGCCTGGGTGACTGAAGCCACTCCATGACGGGGAGCTGAGGAGGGCGCGGAAACGCCCGGGAAACCAAAGCCCCACCCAGGGACCTGTGCCCCTCAGCAATTATGAAGAGAAAGTTGAAGGGCAAAGGAAAAATGTGACGCTTTGGCTTCCAATCTTGGTAGATTGGGAGGTCGATCCACGGAAGAGACGCCGTCACTTGAGATCTAGAAAATATATAAGTAAAAGGAACAGTCAGAGTAAGCTATAGGTATGGCAGAGATCGCTCAGTTCTCACTCTGATAGGCCAGCCCATCACCACATGACTAGAACCCAATCCTCTCAGCATCAGCTAGGAAAGGCCCTAGAATGCCGCCTTTGGCGGGGGGATACCTCCCCAATTTCAACCCCTTTCAGGGTTGGGCACCCGCCAGCATCTGTGAAGCCAGTCATCTTGGGGGCTAATAAGTGATTGAGGTTTCCGAATGTTTGTGTGCGAACTATTGTATGGATACTTCCCCTGCCGCCTCTTGCTTTGCCTCCTTTCATGTGTTTCTTGTTGATACTCCCTACCCCTTATGGGAATAAGGGCTGGCTACTGACTAATTTAAAAACGTCAAATTATGAGTAGTATGCTGCTGTCTCATTTGTTAATACTTAATCATCAATCTTTTAATGGAATTTAACCGTGTTGGCTGCAAGTATCTCGCTATTTATTAACCTTTCTTTTCCCAAGCATACGAATCGATAAACAGATAAGAAATACCTTCACAGATATTGACACGTCAGTAAAGTTTTCGATAAATATACACATGAATGATTGCTGATTAAAGAAGCAGCTCATGGAATAGGGCGAACTATATTGCGTGAATTAGACCATGGCTAATTAGTAGGAAACCAAAAATTAACATTAACAGTAGCCTATACAATCAGATTGGGGTGTAGTGAAGGTTGGGGTCTTACACGTTGGTCAGTTTTAGTTCCTCAATTGTTCATTTTTTACATTAACGACCTTGATTTAGGCCTAACTAAAAAGATTGCTACTTTTTAAAATGAAACTAAGTATAGGTTGAATTAGTGATCCTGATAACGATTCATGCTCTCCAAATATAATTTGATACACTACCCGAATGGTGCAATACCTTGTCAGTTGATATTTAATGTAGATTAATACATACAGTTTAGTGAACATTGGGAAATCGACAGAAATTTCAGGATATCAATTTAACAATATTTGTTTTGTCAATAATTACGCACCATATATCTCCCGTATGAGATTCAATGGCTCAATGCATTTTTGTGATGTCCGATTCCATTACCCATCTCCCTTACTCAAGGTCAGGGTAGCCAGTAACCACCAGCTATATCTCAGAAAAAAAAAATCTATAATTTGTTCACCAATCTGAGTGGCAACAGGGGCAAGACGCAATATCAGTGGTATCTAGATGGCTAAATAACATGGAATTAAGTAACTCAATTATTACAAAAGGTTTGGAAGTCATCGTCAGTCGTGATATGAAACCAAAACAGCAATGCAACATTGTTTGAAATCAGAGTTATTCATAGATATCTACAGTAGAAGCGTGAATAACAACAATGTAATTTTAAAATTGCATCTGTCTTTAGTAAGGCTTCACATGAATTATGTTTTTAATTTTGCTGTCCAGTATCCATAGATTGATTGGAAGCTACGGTACAAAGAAGAATGGTAAAACAATCCAGAATAATAGAACATTAGAACATCAATAATATTCTAATGCCTGACGACTAAGGTCAAATGACACGGAATTATAGCCAGAATGGGTTAGACCATTTAACAGAAGTAAACAATTATTGAGGTAGTGAATGTCATGAAATACATGATATGGTCAGTACAAAAGAAAGGGGACTTGGGAAAACATTAGGCTTGCATAAATTAGAAGTGTAGAGTAAGAGAGGATATGATACAGATGCTTAAGTTGTAAGTGGGATCCACAAAGACGATGTGGAAAACGGACTGCTGCTTCGTGATAAGCATGCAACAGTTGGGTAGATATGTAAAATAGGCTACCGATTGCTACAGTAGGATCAATAACGACAGAAAGCTTTGACACATAATTAGATAGGCACATGGCTGTGATGTGCTGATTGTCAATGGGATCCGCCGTGAATGGGCCAGTCCATGGTATTAAGACTAATATTAGTCTTTATACCATGGGCCAGTCAGCCCATGGAGTCAGCCCTCTGAAAAAGTCCCTCTTTTATGTTTTTTTGTTTATTTTAATGGTTATGTAGGCCTAGTGGAATTAGGACGCGTATTTGGCAGTTTATTCAGACTAGCATTATACTATTATATTCAGAGTAGAAAAGGAGACTATTTAATTCAGAGTAGAAAGGGAATATGAAAGTCAGAGGGTAAATATGACATAGTATGTGTCCCTATAATTCCTACAGAACCTCCTTAAGTTGTATAAACCCTCTAATGAAAAGCCCGATTAAACTGCCAAAACTAGTCAATCCTAATGGGATTAATGATTATATATTTATTGATCCTCATGATAAACTGGTCTCTCTATTCACCAATTATAGTTTAGGTAAGGTATTATGTATTATATTCGCAAACAAGTTATGTGAATTCACTAAGGGAGGAAGGAAGTAATAGGGGAAGATCTATCCTATATTGCACAGATAGTGGCGGGCGAAGTGGCTAGGATGAGTTACTAAACCGAACGTGGTTGGTTTTTAGGTAAACAACCGATGGTATAGACAGGAGTGGTTAATGTGCATATTATATCAAGTCATCCTAGCTTAATAGTATTTGGACAATATAAGTGAGGAGTTAATTAGTAAGTTAGGGGTATTAGTGGATCTATCTATCTATCTATCTATATGCTCAGGCCCAATCCCCATTTTGGGGGTAGCCGACTCAAGACAGAGCAAGAACAAGGAAAACATAAAAACAACATAAAACAACAAATAAACACATATCAAAAGCACAAACTCATACACATCCAGGTCACCCAGGAGAAGACCCAGAGACCAGGGTCACCAAGGTCGCTCCAGCACTCCCCCGGCCCCCGACCACCCGGAGAGGTTCCGATCTCGGCAGGCAGACATGCAGCGGAGCCAAAGCCACAAGCCCTCCCACCACACTTCCAGGCACACCCTTCATATTAATCGTCTCCCCGGGCCAGGCTCCTGATGGACTATTATCTAGTCCAACTTGCGCCCGACCCCTTACTCCAAATGACCACGTGTTCACTCAACTATTCACAAGCATTCTCCATTCACTCCTGTCCACCACCACTTCCCCTGCCTGATCTAGAGTTATTCCTCTATCATCCCAAGCCTTTCTTACACAGTCTCTCCATCTCAACGGGGGTCTTCCTGCCCTTCTATCTCCCCTTGTACCTGACTCACCTATTCTCTTTGTAAGCCTTTCATCTCCCATTCGTTCAACATGACCATACCAGCTCAGCACCCTTCTGTCCACTCTGGCTGAAAAATGTTCCTGCTGCCCAACTCTCCTACGTATCTCTTCGTTCCTCAATCTGTCTCTACGAGTTACTCCACACATACTCCTCAAGCAGCTCATCTCCATCACATCCAGCCCTCTTTTCTCCTTCTTCTTTAGAGCCCATGTCTCAGCCCCATACATCACTGTTGGCACAACAATTCCTTGATACAGCGCAATTTTTACTTTCACTCCGAGATTTCTTGTCCTCCACATACTACCTATTGCTCCGAAAACCTTCCTTCCTTCACACACTCTCTGTTTTACCTCCACTTCCACACCTCCACTCCTGCTTATCGTTCCTCCTAGATATTTAAAACACTCTACTTGTTCCAATATTTCCCCATCCAGCCTCACATCTAGATTCACCCTATGCTCTCCCCTATTACACACCATTACTTTACTTTTATTGACGTTCACCTTCAGTTTCCTCTTTCCACAAACCACACCAAACTCTTTGACTACCCGCTGCAGTTTCTCATCAGAATCCGCCACCAATGCTGTGTCATCAGCGAACAGCAACTGATTCAACTCCCAATCTCTACCATTCTTTCCTACTAAACCCAATCCTCTTCCCATAGTTCTCCTTTTCACCTTCCTCACCACACCATCCATAAACATATTAAACAGCCATGGTGACATTACACAACCCTGGCGCAAACCTACATTTACCTCAAACCATTCACTCAACTCACCATTTCCTAGTCTCACACATGCTCTGCTCCCTTCATAAAAACTCTTAACTGCTTCTAACAAATTTCCTCCTATTTCATAAATCCTTAACACCTTCCACATTGCTTCATGGTCCACACGATCATACGCTTTTTCCAAGTCCATAAAAGCCCAAAATATCTCCTTATGCTTCTCTAAATACTTCTCGCATAACTGTCTTACTGCAAACATCTGATCCACGCACCCTCTTCCCCTCCTAAAACCGCACTGTTCTTCTCCTATTGCAACTTCCGTACACTTTATTATCCTCTCTATCAACACCCTGCCATACAGCTTTCCAACCACTGACAATAAACTAATACCTCTATAACTTGAACACTCCCGCCGATCTCCCTTCCCCTTGTACAACGGCACAATACATGCACTCTTCCAGTCTATTGGTACCATTGACACAGCAAAGCACACATTGATAAGTCTCACCAACCAATCAATTATCACATCTCCACCCTTCTTTATACACTCCACAGCAATACCATCCAAACCTTCTGTTTTTCCCGCTCTCATTTGTTTCACTGCTTCTTTCACCTCATTTTCCTCAATCCTTTCATTCATTCCCTGCCACCTGGGTGGCCTGGGTAACCTATCTCCATCCACCTCTGCTTCAATCACTGCTTCTCTTCCATCTCTTGTATTTAACAAAGATTAAAAATACTCTGCATATCTTTTCCTCACTTGAACTGGTTCCACTAGTAATTCTCCATTTTCATCTTTCACTGACTCTTCCCTCTTTTGTCCTACTTTCCTTACTTTATTTACCTCCTTCCAGAACATCTTCTTTCGTTCTTCAAAATTCTCACTCAGCCTTTGACTCCACCTTTCGTTTGCATCTTTTTTCGCTTCTCTAATTTTCCGTTTTGCCTCTCTCCTTTTCTCCTTGTACCTCTCCCATACCTCAACACAACCATCCTGTAAAACCCTCTCAAAAATGATGAGGGGGTACGGTCCAGGGGTACCTCCACACAGGTAGCACTAACGGAGAGTTTCCTCCCTAGACCTCCATCAAGCTAAGAAAAACACCCCCTAGGCAACCCCCCCCCCCCCCTTCAAGATAAATGTGTACATTTTTCTGTAGACAAATGTCCCGGCCGAAGGCCAGTTCCTCTTAAAATTGCACGCTCGCTATCGCTCGCCAGGAAATAATAGACACCTAAATGGCACGAAAGGTCTTAGAATTGACAACGAAATAGGGCGAAAGGTGTTAAAATCGCAAACAAATACTCTTAAAACCAGTAGGGCTAATCATTAGGGAGAAGGGGGTCCAGAAAAACGGTCTGCCTCCCCTTAATTGACAAATTTGGTGTAATGATCTAACCTCTGCCAGAATTAATGGAGTATTGTAGACCGATCAAACAGACCATTTTGCCCACTTTAGTGTTCTGTCTAACGTAACAATGTCTAATGAACCAACTGTAATTACGTTTCAAGATTACAACCATACTAATGATGATAATCTTTGCCTCACCATGGAAGAAGCCTTACACAATATGCAATTAAGTGAAAATGTCAATGAAGTATATAATGAACTGGGTAACGTAATAACCCATGTAAATTATGTATGTTTCCCTTATAAGACCAAAGTAGAACAACTAAAATTGATAAGAGATGTAGCTCTAATTAACTTGGTGTGTTAGCTATTTGTATAATAGGCACCTGGAATTCACCAAAACAAATGCAACCAAGTCACCTTTAGCTTCTAACTATGGTGTCCCTCAGGGGTCTACATTGGGATCACTTTTTTTGTTTCCTTTATATAAATGATCTTGTATACTCCTCTAACATATTATAATTTTAATTGTTTGCTGATGACACAAATGTGTTTCATTATAACAGGAACATCAACATATTGTGTGAAGTAGTTAATTCCGAACTTGTTAAAGTATCTTGCTTGTTTCTCGCAAATAAAATGTCAAAAAATATGTCCAGAACACATTTTGTGTGTAGAAGAAAAGTTCCCCCTGAAAATATTAACATAACTATGGATAACTCGGTACTAAATCAGCAAACATATACAACATTCCTTGGAGTTATTATTGACAATCAATTTACTTGGAAACAACACGTACAATTTATATCAACTAAATTTTCTAAAATAACTGGTATATTAGATAAAGTAAGAAACCTGCTATCACATAACTCATTTATTCTATCATATTACAGCTTCTACTCAACAAGACGGAGAAAGGGGCGAGGGAACGCGAAAGTGGTCCTGGACCCTAATGATTGGAACTTTAAATGTTTCTGTTTGGACCCTTTCTCAAGTCGGCCACTCCCAGCAATGGGGATGTACAGTAGCCCAACTAAGTTTTGCGACAAAATTAGGTACATGGCATCTGTCTAGTTTGCACTCCCGTCCCCAGCCCGTGTGATCCTGTCTAGCAGAGACCTGTGGTGTCTAGGCAGCCCTCACCGCCTACACTACCACAGCCAGGGCACACAGTACTCGCACACGCTGGGCGCTACATATGACAATATTGCTATCATTATTAATTTTGTTTGTATCATATTAGAAGTCTCATTCTCAGTCTCTCTCTCTCTCTGAGGTTAATATCAATCGATTTTCACGCTACACTAATTGTAGATTAACACACACACACACACACAGAAACGGAAGGCAAAGTTCAGTGTTATAAACCCACATTCTACGCTGGTTTCCTTGATAAAACAATGAGGTGTATATAATTGTGTTTTTTTATCTAATGAACACTCTTTAAATAATACAGGTATTTTATAATCTGTATCATCTTGCAGTGCTGGGTTATACGAGTAGTTATATTTGCAACATCTGCATCAGGTAATATTATTAATGATAAGAACGTGTATTAATATACAGCTAAAGTTCTTACTGTTTCTATGAGATACTATTAGAATATAGAAAATTATCGTTACCGTATCATGATTTTAGAATCTAACTTCGATTAAATTCTGTTTACTATGGAAATATATGGGAGTATAACTAAGCATTATTTAGTTTACCGGGTATATAATTTAAGTTCTAATTTACAGAATCACACACACAGTAGTCCGTAGCATATTGGTTAGCTCACTTGGTTCACAGCCAAAAGGACACGGGTCCCATTCGCAAGCGGGAAAGAAACATTTTGGCAATTCTTCTTACACAATGCGCCTCTCTTGACCTAGCAGTATAAATAGGCCTCTGGAATAAGAGGCCACTTACGACGTCTTGTTTTGTGTTGGTGGTCTATTACTAGCTGGTACAGTACAGGTCAACCAAACACTCAAAATTCAGATATCGGCAATTGGTTGATTACAGATTACATGCATATCTACAGCCACTCCAACCATGCATTAACACTTCACGCAATATATTCCCAGGTCGAACTTTTTTTCAGTAAAAAAAATATATATATAAATAAAAATAAAAATACGTGAAGCTGTAATTATTGGAAACTGAGGTGATCAGAAAATCCTCAATACTCTCTTACCCACATCACACCTAGTCATCCATTCAGCAAGGTTGCTGAAAGCTGTAGTATGGTTGGGATGAGCGGGAGTGGGGTGTCGGAATGTTTACCCGTGGCAAATAAGGTGGGAAGAAGGACAAATGACAGACCAACATAGAAGTGGAACTAAGCGGAAAACCACGTCATAACAGGACCAAGAAATTAAACAGTAGGCTATAATATGGATAACCATCCATTCTCCAACGCCGAGGTAGCTAAGCAACATTTGCAATTTCAAACTTCTACAGAAACTATACGCAAGAGATTAAAGGAGATGGGATATAAACATAGATCACCAGCTGTCAACCAAAGCTAACCAAGAGGCACAAACAAACCAGGCTTGATTTCGCTCGACTATTTGTTGACCAGGGCATTGACTATTGGGCACGAGTTGTTTTGATACTGTCAGAGAGGCTCCATAATAGTACCAGGACGATTACAATTGTATCACTTAGCCAAGTTGGCGGGGGTTCTTCAAATAAGAATAAAGGTTGCTTCCTTTATATCCGCTCATGGCCGAGTGGTTAGGGTGCCTAACTCTCCCAAACATACATGGAGTGAGTTGGTTCGAATCCTGGTCAGGATACCTCTCTCCCAACCAAGAGTTGTTTTCTCAGACAAGAAAACTTGCAGCTCAACCACGCATGGGTCGAAGACTGCGCTGTTGGAGGCCTAGGAACAAACGGCATGCGAGTTAGTCCTAGTTGATATTGTGCATACAATATATAGAATAGTCATCATAAAGAGTAATACTTTCCATCATATCACTCTTGGCTGATTTCATATTAACCGAGCATTATAAAACATCTTAATTTCTTTACTCATCCACTCTTCACCCAGGCCAGACACACCCCGCACTTGGTCCCTCCAAGTGTGTCAGATCTCTATGTGGCCCACCCCTGCTATACTCCTACCCGAAATTAAGTGCTTTCTGTTTTACTTATCATGTTGTGTGATTATTGCAAGGATGTGTAGGATATGTTATGTGTTCCATTAACGTAAATACCAGACATCTATTATTCTCTTCTTAGTCCCTTTATTACTCGTGTCGTGAGTACAGTACAAACGTATCCTGGGATTGATATATATATATATATATACTTCATAATATATATTCAGGTATTACTAACAGATTATATTTATATCCACATCCACCCGCACACTACACGTAAATACTGTGAACACACCTGACAGATCTGATTTTAAGTTAATTAGGATCATCAGGGTACGCATGTCGGTTATAAATGTTCACAGAGTGTATTACTTGTTGTGTCTCTAAGAAAACTCCCTTTGATTTATGTTTCCTGGTGTCACACCTAGTTTAAAGATTTAACTTGAATTCATCGTAATTCCATTTTCCTCATATCGTGTTAATATTTAAATGTAGAGGGCTTTGATCTTTTCCATAAGACGAATCTTTGTTTGCTCAGTTCCTGGAGCTGCGATTATTAAATCTAACCATATACGTTAGTAAAGAATTATAGCCTCTTCCCTTATTTATAACACATTAGTTATTTGTCCTTCAACTGATATTTATATATCATTGTGATGCTCACCGCTTCCCCCAGAACCGCATGGCTTACCCGCTAGGACTCGCCAGGGCAGAGAATGTAGCTACAGTCTACCTATCATTGTGTACTTTCCTTCTCGAGAAAGCTTGTGTTGCAGACAGTTCAGAACTGTTCTTTATTTTCGTCTGTCACAATCCTTTCTATTTTATTTAGTCAATTGAAAGTATTGTGTTAAGTAGTTGAATGATGGGAAGGCGAGCGGGAGAGAGAGAGAGAAAGAGAGACCAGGTGGTGTGACTTGGTGGTGAGTGTGGCGCGTGGCTGGCCCCCTTACAAAGGCCTCGCGGGATTCGTTGCCTCCTGCCTAACACTGCCTACTAGGCGGCTGCTTACTGGGCGACTGTCGCGCGCCCTCGTGCCATTCCTGCGAACTGGGACTCCAGCGAGGCGGTCCCTGGGAATATCCTTGTCAGATCCTTCCCAGACAGCATACTCTAAGCATCTCCCATGAACTGTTCCACACTCTTGTCTTAGAATCTTTCTCTCCTACTGCCTCTATCATTTCCACTACTTCCTCACCTTTTATTAATATCAATCCCCCTCTGGTTCCCTGCATCCACACCTTGAATTGGTGGCCAGGCTGTATAATATGCTGGACCTCACATTTCTTATGTACTAGGCTAAGGTTGAAGAGAGTCGTTGTCTTTTTGGGAGATTGTATTGCTCGGACTGTCTCCATCAATCACTAATGTTTCTACAGGGTTAAATAATGCTAGACTAGGGATCAGGTACCTTGTTGTTGGTGTTTTCACTGTGTGTAGGCTACTTTTGATCTACACGACACTACGGATTCTGTGGGTTACCTGGGTGGATCTTTTGTCTGTGTACCTTGGAGTTTAGACTGTGTAGTACGTGAGGGCTGCTTGCCTAATCCACCCAACACTGTTCTAACTCTATTTGCTTTTACTTTTGAGGGTCGCCAGGAGGATACTCGATACTTGTGATCGAGAATCCTCAAGAGAGCACCCCTTCATATTAACGTAATCAGGCCGCACAGACCCAAGGTCCACACTAGGCTAGGAGCTGCCTTGCTCCACCAGAATTCTGTACCTTTGCGCATCTCAGCTAGACTTTATTAACCCGGGTAGACATTAGCTGGATTAGATCATATACTCTTTTATGCATACCCATTATTTCTACACAAGCATTTTGAGGTCTAGCTTGCTGTAGAGAGACACAACCAGCATAGACCGGTTTTGTTAATAGGAGTACTACTTTTTCATGGCGAGCATTATTACTGTTGCACCGCTTATAATATTCTTGTGTCCAATAACATTATAGGTCCAGCCTTTTTGTGTATTTAGCCTACACGTGCATTGTCCTGCCTCCTGCTATTTTATGGTTCCATTTCCGATACGTTCTTCTTAGTAGCATCCGACATTATTCAGAAGATTCCTTGTTCGGTGCTTGAGGACTTTACAACACCTTCTTTCATAAAGGAGTGACAGATATTATTGATTAAAGTAACGTTAAGTAAACCTTCTTCTTGTTTGCATTAGATCACTCTTGTGATTTAATTAAGTTAACTATCTTTTCCTTGTGTACCATAACTAAGCAACCATATGTTATAGGTAATAGGCTGTTTCAGAGAACATCAGCCTATAGTAGAAGCACATAGATACTGAGAGTTAAGATACCCCGCTATCGCAGATATAACTCTGGAGGGTATATGTGTTCTTTGTTCGACGGGATTATATATCAGGGGTTGGATCTAGCGTTCCGTTGTTGCATTTATGCCAGTCTAGTCCAATGTATATAAGAGCCACTGATTTATACGAGACCCGTTCGTAACACATTTATTAGGTCTATTTGAGACGTCGTGACCTCAGTATTTTGACCCTACACTGCATCACCTTTTTACCACACGCTAACCTTGACCTTTAGGATATCCATTGTCCTTTGAGACTAGCCGCTCTGTTAGCATTTATGCGATAGTTATGTACTCATCACTTGTTACTCAATTGTGATTTATCTATTATTCGTGTAAATTGATTATGCATTATCCATACTTCAAGAATAATATTATTCCTTCTTGAGGCAGGTTAGAGAGTATTTTTTCCAATATATATCACTCAACCTAATAACTATTCATGTTCTATGCCAAGTGCCCTGATCCAAAGTGAAATAAAAACTTGTGAAACCCAACCGTGTATTCTGTATCATTGGTGGAGATTGAGGATATTTGTAATTGTATATCCGGAGTAAGCTGTGTTCCTGCTGAGTTTGTAGTTCTTAAAAAGCTTTCCTAGAGTGGAAAGAGGGAACTAAGATACACAGGCAAATATTATTGCCAGGCATAACACTTACAATGCCTAATGTGAAACTTGAAACTGTGCACCGGTTGGGGAAATTCACCCCTGGGCATAGACTTCCAACCAAGCCCTGGACCATCATCGAAAGATTTACCCACATTCGCGTCCGTGATGTGACCCTACGCAACGCACACCAACTCAGCAACGCTAACATATTCCTGAACGAGGACGTATGTGAGGCCTCGATCCAGCTGAGAAAGGCACAGCTGCCGGAGCTGAGAAGGGCTCGGGCGGCAGGCCAAGTGGCATATTTTTGCAATACTAGGCTCATGACCTATGCGAGAGCCACTCCAGGGGCAGCCTCAGAAAAGGGTGACGACTTATCACAGACGAACGACGAACAGGCTAATGAAGTCTCACAGGCGGACCCAGAAACAGTACTAGAGAAGAACGATGACATAGCAGTAGCAGCTGATGAACAAGTGGTCAATGATAATCTCCGAACTAACTCGAAACCAAAAGACAAATATCCTCTCAGGAATAAAACAACAAATCCTAAGTAGATAAGCTCCTTTTGTGTCTTTCAAGCTAACTATTTACAGGTTAGGTTCGAATCTCCTATGAAAATGGTTATTATATAAACATTTCCTTTTTACACATTAAATAATTAACAATTAGTTGATAAACTTGTATATAATAATAACAATGAACCGCTACTTTTAAGTATGTATGAACATAAAACTTTTAACACTATTATTGACATTGATCTGAACAATGTACTGCGAAATAACGACCTAGAAAGTAGGCTGTTCGAAAACATGGATGATTATTTATATCTACTAAATATTTTCACTAATCTCAGCTATGTCACTTACTAGAAAATCCAAACTCTTCTAATCTGATTCTATTTTAGAATATACGGAATGTACCTAAACATTTGTAAATATCTAAACCGATTTGTTTATTCAATTTTATACAAGAGATTTATGTATTGAGTTTATGCGAAACCAAACTAAATAACGATATTGAAGGTCTATATCAACTTGAATCTTTTTTACTTTTCACAAATAATAAGTCGTGACAAAGGTGGCTGACAATATTTATTAAAGTTTATGAGACCAAAGCGTATTGATGATTTATGCATAATTAATAATTCATTTGAGTCTGTATTTGTAGAATGTCAAAATGGTAACAGAAAACAAATAATACAGAGTGATTTGTAGAAGACCGGGCTCAGATAATGATATATTTATATTATCGCTGTTAAACCTACTGGACAAATTAAGAGGTCGTGGATATAATGTTTATATTATGGGTGATTTCAACCTTGATTTAGTGAAATGTGACACATTCCATAGGGTTCAGGAATTTGTTGATACAATGTATAGCGTGAGTTTTTGTCTATTTATCAATCATCCTACGCGTGTTACACACCATTCTGTGACTTTAACCCGGGAACTGCGGGGAGACTCTTAAGAGTTCCCCCGGCGGACTGCGGGGAGACTCTTAAGAGTGAGTGAAAAAAAAAATCAACTTTTGACATCGAAAAAAAAAAATAATATTTTTTTTTTTTTTGGGCCCCTGGGCCATGCAAAATATCAGTCCTCTACCTCCCCTCCTTCCCCACTTTCCTCCTCTCCTTCAGTTATCACCTATTTTCCCTGTTATTCCCTTATTCTGAGGTATATTTTCGTGCTAACATTAGCGAGTTGCAAGCAGGGTGTTGTCATCACTAATGGCAAGCGAGTGCAAGAGAGAGAGAGAGAGTATCGATCGACTGTGTATCAGTGGCCTTGGGGGAAATTGGTGGGAAAGCAGCTTGCCTCACCCATACATTATACAACTCGCGGGCTATATCTCCGATTTTGACCATCCAAACGCTGTTTTCACTCGTTTTATTGTTGTTTCAGGTTAATACCTTTATAATCAAACCATAATAGGCGCATATGGATAAGTATTAATGCTATTAATGGTACAATGAATATTTAAGTGACGGAAACACCTCAAATACATGCGCACAGGGAGAGGTGTCTAATTACCCCCATGCGCACTTCAGAGGTTAAGCGGAGACTGGCAGTTTGTTGGTCTATTAATTAATGTATTCATATATTTTTTTAGTTTCCTCCCTAGACCTCCATCAAGCTAAGAAAAACACCCCCTAGGCCCCCCCCGCCCCCCCCCCCCTTCAAGATAAATGTGTAAATTTTTCTGTAGACAAATGTCCCGGCCGAAGGCCAGTTCCTCTTAAAATTGCACGCTCGCTATCGCTCGCCAGGAAATAATAGACACCTAAATGGCACGAAAGGTCTTAGAATTGACAACGAAATGGGGCGAAAGGTGTTAAAATCGCCAAACAAATACTCTTAAAACCAGTAGGGCTAATCATTAGGGAGAAGGGGGTCCAGAAAAACGGTCTGCCTCCCCTTAATTGACAAATTTGGTGTAATGATCTAACCTCTGCCAGAATTAATGGAGTATTGTAGACCGATCAAACAGACCATTTTGCCCACTTTAGTGTTCTGTCTAACGTAACAATGTCTAATGAACCCACTGTAATTACCTTTCGAGATTACAACCATACTAATGATGATAATCTTTGCCTCACCATGGAAGAAGCCTTACACAATATGCAATTAAGTGAAAATGTCAATGAAGTATATAATGAACTGGGTAACGTAATAACCCATGTAAATGATGTATGTTTCCCTTATAAGACCAAAGTACAACAACTAATATTGATAAGAGATGTAGCTCTAATTAACTTGGTGTGTTAGCTATTTGTATAATAGGCACCTGGAATTCACCAAAACAAATGCAACCAAGTCACCTATAGCTTCTAACTATGGTGTCCCTCAGGGGTCTACATTGGGATCGCTTTTTTTGTTTCCTTTATATTAATGATCTTGTATACTCCTCTAACATATTATAATTTTAATTGTTTGCTGATGACACAAATGTGTTTCATTATAACAGGAACATCAACACATTGTGTGAAGTAGTTAATTCCGAACTTGTTAAAGTATCTTGCTTGTTTCTCGCAAATAAAATGTCAAAAAATATGTCCAGAACACATTTTGTGTGTAGAAGAAAAGTTCCCCCTGAAAATAGTAACATAACTATGGATGACTCGGTACTAAATCAGCAAACATATACAACATTCCTTGGAGTTATTATTGACAATCAATTTACTTGGAAACAACACGTACAATTTATATCAACTAAATTATCTAAAATAACTGGTATATTAGATAAAGTAAGACACCTGCTATCACAGAACTCATTTATTCTATCATATTACAGCTTCTACTCAACAAGATGGAGAAAGGGGCGAGGGAATGCGAAAGTGGTCCTGGACCCTAATGATTGGAACTTTAAATGTTTCTGTTCGGACTCTTTCTCAAGTTGGCCACTCCCAGCAATGGGGATGTACAGTAGCCCAACTAAGTTTTGCGACAAAATTAGGTACGTGGCATCTGTCTAGTTTGCACTCCCGTCCCCAGCCCGTGTGGTCCTGTCTAGCAGAGACCTGTGGTGTCTAGGCAGCCCTCACCGCCTACACTACCACAGCCAGGGCACACAGTACTCGCACACGTTGGGCGTTACATATGACAATATTGCTATCATTATTTGTTTGTATCATATTAGAAGTCTCAGTCTCAGTCTCTCTTTCTCTCTCTCTCTCTCTCTGAGGTTAATATCAATCGATTTTCACGCTACACAAATTGTAGATTAACACACACACACACACACACAGAAACGGAAGGCAAAGTTCAGTGTTATAAACACACATTCTACGCTGGTTTCCTTGATAAAACAATTAGGTGTAAATAATTGTGTTCTTTTATCTAATGAACACTCTTTAAATAATACAGGTATTTTATAATCTGTATCATCTTGCAGTGCTGGGTTATATGAGTAGTTCTATTTGCAACATCTGCATCAGGTAATATTATTAATGATAAGAACGTGTATTAATATACAGCTAAAGTTGTTACTGTTTCTATGAGATACTATTAGAATATAGAACATTACCGTTACCGTATCATGATTTTAGAATCTAACTTCGATGAAATTCTGTTTACTATGGAAATATATGGGAGTATAACGTATAACTAAGCATTATTTAGTTTACCGGGTATATAATTTAAGTTCTAATTTACAGAATCACACACACAGTAGTCCGTAGCATATTGGTTAGCTCACTTGGTTCACAGCCAAAAGGACACGGGTCCCATTCGCAAGCGGGAAAGAAACATTTTGGCAATTCTTCTTACACAATGCGCCTCTCTTGACCTAGCAGTATAAATAGGCCTCTGGAATAAGAGGCCACTTACGACGTCTTGTTTGTGTTGGTGGTCTATTACTAGCTGGTACAGTACAGGTCAACCAAACACTCAAAATTCAGATATAGGCAATTGGCTGAATACAGATTACATGCATATCTACAGCCACTCCAACCATGCATTAACACTTCACGCAATATATTCCCATGTCGAACTTTTTTTCAGTAAAAACAAAATATATATATAAATAAAAATAAAAATATGTGAAGCTGTAATTATTGGAAACTGAGGTGATCAGAAAATCCTCAATACTCTCTTACCCACATCACACCTAGTCATCCATTCAGCAAGGTTGCTGAACGCTGTAGTATGGTTGGGATGAGCGGGAGTGGGGTGTCGGAACGTTTACCCGTGGCAAATAAGGTGGGAAGAAGGACAAATGACAGACCAACATTGAAGTGGAACTAAGCGGAAACCACGTCATAACAGGACCAAGAAATTAAACAGTAGGCTATAATATGGATAACCATCCATTCTCCAACGCCGAGGTAGCTAAGCAACATTTGCAATTTCAAACTTCTACAGAAACTATACGCAAGAGATTAAAGGAGATGGGATATAAACATAGATCACCAGCTGTCAACCAAAGCTAACCAAGAGGCACAAACAAACCAGGCTTGATTTCGCTCGACTATTTGTTGACCAGGGCATTGACTATTGGGCACGAGTTGTTTTGATACTGTCAGCGAGGCTCCATAATAGTACCAGGACGATTACAATTGTATCACTTAGCCGAGTTGGCGGGGGTTCTTCAAATAAGAATAAAGGTTGCTTCCTTTATATCCGCTCATGGCCGAGTGGTTACGGTGCCTAACTCTCCCAAACATACATGGAGTGAGTGGGTTCGAATCCTGGTCAGGATACCTCTCTCCCAACCAAGAGTTGTTTTCTCAGACAAGAAAACTTGCAGCTCAACCACGCATGGGTCGAAGACTGCACTGTTGGAGGCCTAGGTACAAACGGCATGCGAGTTAGTCCTAGTTGATATTGTGCATACAATATATAGAATAGTCATCATAAAGAGTAATACTTTCCATCATATCACTCTTGGCTGATTTCATATTAACCGAGCATTATAAAACATCTTAATTTCTTTACTCATCCACTCATAATTTTTGAGAGGGTTTTACAGGATGGTTGTGTTGAGGTATGGGAGAGGTACAAGGAGAAAAGGAGAGAGGCAAAACGGAAAATTAGAGAAGCGAAAAAAGATGCAAACGAAAGGTGGAGTCAAAGGCTGAGTGAGAATTTTGAAGACCGAAAGAAGATGTTCTGGAAGGAGGTAAATAAAGTAAGGAAAGGAGGACAAAAGAGGGAAGAGTCAGTGAAAGATGAAAATGGAGAATTACTAGTGGAACCAGTTCAAGTGAGGAAAAGATATGCCGAGTATTTTGAATATTTGTTAAATACAAGAGATGGAAGAGAAGCAGTGATTGAAGCAGAGGTGGATGAAGATAGGTTACCCAGGCCACCCAGGTGGCAGGGAATGAATGAAAGGATTGAGGAAAATGAGGTGAAAGAAGCAGTGAAACAAATGAGAGCGGGAAAAACAGAAGGTTTGGATGGTATTGCTGTGGAGTGTATAAAGAAGGGTGGAGATGTGATAATTGATTGGTTGGTGAGACTTTTCAATGTGTGCTTTGCTGTGTCAATGGTACCAATAGACTGGAAGAGTGCATATATTGTGCCGTTGTACAAGGGGAAGGGAGATCGGCAGGAGTGTTCAAGTTATAGAGGTATTAGTTTATTGTCAGTGGTTGGAAAGCTGTATGGCACGGTGTTGATAGAGAGGATAATAAAGTGTACGGAAGTTGCAATAGGAGAAGAACAGTGCAGTTTTAGGAGGGGAAGAGGGTGCGTGGATCAGATGTTTGCAGTAAGACAGTTATGCGAGAAGTATTTAGAGAAGCATAAGGAGATATTTTGGGCTTTTATGGACTTGGAAAAAGCGTATGATCGTGTGGACCGTGAAGCAATGTGGAAGGTGTTAAGGATTTATGAAATAGGAGGAAATTTGTTAGAAGCAGTTAAGAGTTTTTATGAAGGGAGCAGAGCATGTGTGAGAGTAGGAAATGGTGAGTTAAGTGAATGGTTTGAGGTAAAGGTAGGTTTGCGACAGGGTTGTGTAATGTCACCATGGCTGTTTAATATGTTTATGGATGGTGTGGTGAGGGAGGTGAAAAGGAGAACTATGGGAAGAGGATTGGGTTTAGTAGGAAAGAATGGTAGAGATTGGGAGTTGAATCAGTTGCTGTTCGCTGATGACACAGTATTGGTGGCGGATTCTGATGAGAAACTGCAGCTGGTAGTCAAAGAGTTTGGTGTGGTTTGTCGAAAGAGGAAACTGAAGGTGAACGTCAATAAAAGTAAAGTAATGGTGTGTAATAGGGAGGGCATAGGGTGAATCTAGATGTGAGGCTGGATGGGGAAATATTGGAACAAGTAGAGTGTTTTAAATATCTAGGAGGAACGATAAGCAGGAGTGGAGGTGTGGAAGTGGAGGTAAAACAGAGAGTGTGTGAAGGAAGGAAGGTTTTCGGAGCAATGGGAAGTATGTGGAGGACAAGAAATCTCGGAGTGAAAGTAAAAAGTGCACTGTATCAAGGAATTGTTGTGCCAACAGTGATGTATGGGGCTGAGACATGGGCTCTAAAGAAGAAGGAGAAAAGAGGGCTGGATGTGATGGAGATGAGCTGCTTGAGGAGTATGTGTGGAATAACTCGTAGAGACAGATTGAGGAATGAAGAGATACGTAGGAGAGTTGGGCAGCAGGAACATTTTTTCAGCCAGAGTGGACAGAAGGGTGCTGAGCTGGTATGGTCATGTTGAACGAATGGGAGATGAAAGGCTTACAAAGAGAATAGGTGAGTCAGGTACAAGGGGAGATAGAAGGGCAGGAAGACCCCCATTGAGATGGAGAGACTGTGTAAGAAAGGCTTTGGATGATAGAGGAATGACTATAGATCAGGCAGGGGAAGTGGTGGTGGACAGGAGTGAATGGAGAATGCTTGTGAATAGTTGAGTGAACACGTGGTCATTTGGAGTAAGGGGTCGGGCGCAAGTTGGACTAGATAATTGTCCATCAGGCGCCTGGCCCGGGGAGACGATTAATATGAAGGGTGTGCCTGGAAGTGTGGTGGGAGGGCTTGTGGCTTTGGCTCCGCTGCATGTCTGCCTGCCGAGATCGGAACCTCTCCGGGTGGTCGGGGGCCGGGGAGTGCTGGAGCGACCTTGGTGACCCTGGTCTCTGGGTCTTCTCCTGGGTGACCTGGATGTGTGTGAGTTTGTGCTTTTTATATGTGTTTATTTGTTGTTTTATGTTGTTTTTATGTTTTCCCTGTTCTTGCTCTGTCTTGAGTCGGCTACCCCCACAATGGGGATTGGGCCTGAGCATATAGATAGATAGATAGATAGATCCACTAATACCCCTAACTTACTAATTAACTCCTCACTTATATTGTCCAAATACTATTAAGCTAGCATGACTTGATATAATATGCACATTAACCACTCCTGTCTATACCATCGGTTGTTTACCTAAAAACCAACCACGTTCGGTTTAGTAACTCATCCTAGCCACTTCGCCCGCCACTATCTGTGCAATATAGGATAGATCTTCCCCTATTACTTCCTTCCCCCCTTAGTGAATTCACATAACTTGTTTGCGAATATAATACATAATACCTTACCTAAACTATCATTGGTGAATAGAGAGACCAGTTTATCATGAGGATCAATAAATATATAATCATTAATCCCATTAGGATTGACTAGTTTTGGCAGTTTAATCGGGCTTTTCATTAGAGGGTTTATACAACTTAAGGAGGTTCTGTAGGAATTATAGGGACACATACTATGTCATATTTACCCTCTGACTTTCATATTCCCTTTCTACTCTGAATTAAATAGTCTCCTTTTCTACTCTGAATATAATAGTATAATGCTAGTCTGAATAAACTGCCAAATACGCGTCCTAATTCCACTAGGCCTACATAACCATTAAAATAAACAAAAAACATAAAAGAGGGACTTTTTCAGAGGGCTGACTCCATGGGCTGACTGGCCCATGGTATAAAGACTAATATTAGTCTTAATACCATGGACTGGCCCATTCACGGCGGATCCCATTGACAATCAGCACATCACAGCCATGTGCCTATCTAATTATGTGTCAAAGCTTTCTGTCGTTATTGATCCTACTGTAGCAATCGGTAGCCTATTTTACATATCTACCCAACTGTTGCATGCTTATCACGAAGCAGCAGTCCGTTTTCCACATCGTCTTTGTGGATCCCACTTACAACTTAAGCATCTGTATCATCTGTATCATATAAGTAAGAAGGAGGTGTGGTGTGGAGGTAGATGTGCTGGAAAGTGTGAAAAGGAACAACTTGAGATGGTTCGGCCATATGGAACGTATGGAAAGCGAGAGAATGACTAAGAGGGTGCATGAGAGCGAGGTGGAGGGACAGAGGGGGAGAGGTAGACCGAATATGAGGTGGAAGGATGGAGTGAGGAAGTACATGAACGAAGGTGGTGCTGGTTGGGGGGAGGGGCGTCGACTGACTGGGGACAGAGGTGCATGGGGGCGGTTCGTTCGTGGCCACCCCTTCGGGGATCACGGCGTCAGGCAATAGATAGATAGATAGATCATATCCTCTCTTACTCTACACTTCTAATTTATGCAAGCCTAATGTTTTCCCAAGTCCCCTTTCTTTTGTACTGACCATATCATGTAATTCATGACATTCACTACCTCAATAATTGTTTACTTCTGTTAAATGGTCTAACCCATTCTGGCTATAATTCCGTGTCATTTGACCTTAGTCGTCAGGCATTAGAATATTATTGATGTTCTAATGTTCTATTATTCTGGATTGTTTTACCATTCTTCTTTGTACCGTAGCTTCCAATCAATCTATGGATACTGGACAGCAAAATTAAAAACATAATTCATGTGAAGCCTTACTAAAGACAGGTGAAATTTTAAAATTACATTGTTGTTATTCACGCTTCTACTGTAGATATCTATGAATAACTCTGATTTCAAACAATGTTGCATTGCTGTTTTGGTTTCATATCACGACTGACGATGACTTCCAAACCTTTTGTAATAATTGAGTTACTTAATTCCATGTTATTTAGCCATCTAGATACCACTGATATTGCGTCTTGCCCCTGTTGCCACTCAGATTGGTTAACAAATTATATATATTTTTTCTTCTGAGATATAGCTGGTGGTTACTGGCTACCCTGACCTTGAGTAAGGGAGATGGGTAATGGAATCGGACATCACAAGAATGCATTGAGCCATTGAATCTCCTCATACGGGAGATATATGATGCGTAATTATTGACAAAACAAATATTGTTGAATTGATATCCTGAAATTTCTGTCGATTTCCCAATGTTCACTAAACTGCATGTATTTATCTACATTAAATATCAACTGACAAGGTATTGCACCATTCGGGTAGTGTATCAAATTATATTTGGAGAGCATGAATCGTTATCAGGATCACTAATTCAACCTATATTTAGTGTCATTTTAAAAAGTAGCAATCTTTTTAGTTAGGCCTAAATCAAGGTCGTTAATGTAAAAGATTAACAATTGAGGAACTAAAACTGACCATCGTGTAAGACCCCAACCTTCACTACACCCCAATCTGATTGTATAGGCTACTGTTAATGTTAATTTTTGGTTTCCTACTAATTAGCCATGGTCTAATTCACGCAATATAGTTCGCCATATTCCATGAGCTGCTTCTTCAATCAGCAATCATTCATGTGGATATTTATCGAAAACTTTACTGACGTGTCAATATCTTTGAAGGTATTTTTTGTCTGTTTATCGATTCGTATGCTTGGGAAAAGAAAGGTTAATAGATAGCGAGATACTCGCAGCCAACACGGTTAAATTCCATTAAAAGATTGATGATTAAGTATTTAACAAATGTGACAGCAGCATACTACTCATAATTTGACGTTTTTAATTTAGTTAGTAGCCAACCGTTATTCCCATAAGGGGTAGGGATTTTTTTTTTTTTTTTTCTATGTGATTGAGGGAGGCAAAAGGCATAACTGCCTATAGCGAGTGCCTCCCCCATAGTTGAAAGAGTGACAGGGCCAAAATCAAGGGACGTTCGAGCCAAAATGCCTGGACACACGGAGTTTGAAGCAATTTAAGTCATAGGAAGTGGGAAAAACTGATTCTGGGAGAGAGTTCCAGAGCTCAGCTATTGAGTAGAAGAAAGTTTGAGAGTAACGTTTCACTCTTGGGTTGGAGAGTTGCACAGAGTAGGGGTGGGATTGAGTTGCAAGACGGGTACCACGTGCCCTACGTAAAGGAGGTGGTATGCACTGGGATAGCTCTGAGGAACACTGATTATTATAGTAGCGATAGAACAGCGAGAGAGATGCAACATTGCGGCGGAGAGAGAGAGATTGCAGAGAGTTGGTGAGTGGACGGGAGTTAATGATACGAAAGGCCTTCCTTTCAACTTTGTCTAGGAGAGCGGTGTGAGAGGAACCTCCCCACACATGTAAACAATACTCAATACAAGGGCGCACTATGCCCCTGTACAGAGCAAGAAGCTGTGCAGGGGAAAAGAACCCCCTAAGGCGGTTGAGCACACCCAGCTTCTGGGAGGCTGCCTTAGCAAGACTGGTAATATGGTCCTTCCAAATGAGAGCAGAAGAAAAAGAGACGCCAAGAATATTGAGAGAAGATGAAGGGTTGATTTTTGTATTGTTGAAGAATAAGGGATAGTCCGCTGGGAGATCCTGACGGGTAGATAGATGGAGAAATTGGGTTTTGGAAGCATTAAAGTTAACAAGGTTTTCTCTGCCCCAATTGGAAATAGTATATAGATCAGAATTTAAGAGTTCTATGGCTTCATTACGTTTGTCGTTGAGGGATTGCTGGCTGGGGCGTTCTGAAAAACTAATGGAGTAGTGTAAGGGTGAGTCGTCTGCGTATGAATGGATGGGAATTAAGGTACAGTTAAGGAGATCATTTATAAAAATTAGAAAGAGAATAGGAGATAGGACAGAGCCCTGAGGAACACCGGAGTTTTTAGGGTGAGGAAGTGAACAATGGCCGTCCACAACCGCGGCTATGGAACGGCCGGAAAGGAAATTAGAGACAAAGGCACAGATGGAGGGATAGAAACCGAAGGAGGGTAGTTTAGAAATTAAAGATTTATGCCAGACTCTATCGAAGGCTTTCGATATGTCTAGTGCAATAGAAAAAGTCTCACCGAAGTCCCGAAAGGAGGATGACCAAGAGTTAGTAAGATATGAAAGAAGATCACCAGTAGAGCGACCCTTAAGGAAGCCATACTGGCGATCTGAGAGCAGATTATGAGAAGAGAAATGCTTAAGAAATTTGGAAGCAAGAATAGTTTCAAAAACTTTAGAAAGACAAGAGATAAGAGCAATTGGACGATAGTTGGAGGGTTGAGAGCGGTCACCCTTCTTTGGGACAGGTTGAATGTGAGCAAACTTCCAGCATGAAGGGAAGACGTTAGAGGATAGACAGAGACGAAAGAATTTGCCTAGGCAGGGAGTCAGCACGGAAGCACAGTTTATGAGAACAACAGGAGGAACACCGGCTGGACCGTACACCTTATTAGTGTTAAGCCCAGAGAGGGTAGAAAGTACATCTTTAGAAGAGATTAGGATATTAGGCATAAGTAAGAGAGAGGAGGGCGGAGAGGGAGGAATAGCACCGGAATCATCCAAGGTGGAGTTGCTAGCAAAAGTTTGAGCGAAGAGTTTAGCTTTGTCAGAGGAAGAAGTGATGGTTGTGCCATCAGAGTGGGAAAGGGGAGGGAAAGACGAGGAAGAGAAATTGTTGGAGAGGTTTTTGGCTAGATGCCAGAAAGCTTGGGAAGAGCTAGAGTTGGATAGTTCAGTGCATTTATTATTGATGAAGGAGTGTTTGGCAAGTCGAAGAACAGATTTGGCTTGATTCCGGGCAGAAACATATGAAGAATGAGAGTCTTAAGTTTTAAGGCATCGGTACCGTTTGAATGCTTCCTCCTTATTGCGGACAGCAGTAGAACAGGCGTGAGTAAACCAAGATTTTTTAGCATTAGTCTGAGAGAAAGAGAATGGAATGTATGCTTCCATGCCCGATAGGATTACCTCGGTAATGCGTTCAGCACTCTCCGAGGGTCCTCGGCCATGGAAGCAGAAATCATTCCATGAACAAGAAACACATGAAAGGAGGCAAAGCAAGAGGCGGCAGGGGAAGAATCCATACAACAGTTCGCACACAAACATTCGGAAACCTCAATCACTTATTAGCCCCCAAGATGACTGGCTGCACAGATGCTGGCGGGTGCCCAACCCCGAAAGGGGTTGAAATTGGGGAGCTATCCCCCCGCCAAAGGCGGCATTCTAGGGCCTTTCCTAGCTGATGCTGAGAGGATTGGGTTCTAGTCATGTGGTGATGGGCTGGCCTATCAGAGTGAGAACTGAGCGATCTCTGCCATACCCATAGCTTACTCTGACTGTTCCTTTTACTTATATATTTTCTAGATCTCAAGTGACGGCGTCTCTTCCGTGGATCGACCTCCCAATCTACCAAGATTGGAAGCCAAAGCGTCACATTTTTCCTTTGCCCTTCAACTTTCTCTTCATAATGGCTGAGGGGCACAGGGCCCAGGGTGGGGCTTTGGTTTCCCGGGCGTTTCCGCGCCCTCCTCAGCTCCCCGTCATGGAGTGGCTTCGGTCACCCAGGCTTTATTGTGGTCGGCAGGGAGGGTAATGTGAGGGCGCTCGGTTATGGCCATGGCCTTGCTCGGGGCCTTGGGGCTGTTCGGCCAGGCAGCTTGGGGAACGACAACAACAACAACAACCTCAGATGCTATAAACGTTCGGACAAATTAAGTCTCTTAGTCATTTAGCTGTATAAAATTACATTTTATTGAGTAACATCTAATACAGTTGATGCATATAAACGTTTAGGATAACTCATAAAATCTATACCCGGTGTCAGCGAACCTGGATCTAATCCTGACCGCATAACATCTTATAAAGAACAAAACAAATATATGAGTAGATCAGGAAATAGATGTAGAAATTGACTACCCGTTTCTTGAGCACTTTTTGGGTTATAGAAAGGCTAAGGATAAGAATTACAGCCAATGTCGCTGACACCAACACCAAGTATAGTATTATTAAAACAATCACTAACAAGTGTATAATAGATTATAAATAACAATCTATGCAACTTATTGTGTTCATTTTAAGTTATGTATACAATGTGGATCTATAAAGTAGTGACGCTTACCATTCTGGTGTGTGTGTGTGTGTGTGTGTGTGTGTGTGCTAATCTACAAAGTTTGTCGCGCGTGGCTGCCTAGACACCACGGGTCTCTGCTAGACAGGACCACACGGGCTTGGGACGGGAGTGCAAACTAGACAGGTGCCACATACCTAATATTTTGTCGCAAAACTTAGTTGGGCTACTGTCCATACATAGCTTAATATATACATATCTGCAGTACTGTAATTTAGCTTGGGATGCAACAACACATAATACTCTGAATTCACTAGTCACAATCCAAAAACGCATAATTAGACAACTAACAAGATCAAGGCATCACGAACATACTTTGCCACTATTCAATACAGCAGGTATTCTAAAACTTGGTGATATTCACACTTTAGAGAGTATACAATTTATACATAATCAATTAAAATTCCCTTAATGTTATTGAATTTACTACTGCGTCATCAATTCACTCACTCTATTAACACTTGTTATAAAGATAATTTGAGGCTCACTTGACCTCATTTTTTTTTTTTTTTTTTCTATGTGATTGAGGGAGGCAAAAGGCATAACTGCCTATAGCGAGTGCCTCCCCCATAGTTGAAAGAGTGACAGGGCCAAAATCAAGGGACGTTCGAGCCAAAATGCCTGGACACACAGAGTTTGAAGCAATTTAAATCATAGGAAGAGGGAAAGACTGATTCTGGGAGAGAGTTCCAGAGCTCAGCTGTTGAGTAGAAGAAAGTTTGAGAGTAATGTTTCACTCTTGGGTTGGAGAGTTGCACAGAGTAGGGGTGGGATTGAGTTGCAAGGCGGGTACCACGTGCCCTACGTAAAGGAGGTGGTATGCACTGGGATAGCTCTGAGGAACACTGATTATTATAGTAGCGATAGAATAGCGAGAGAGATGCAACATTGCGGCGGAGAGAGAGAGATTGCAGAGAGTTGGTGAGTGGACGGGAGTTAATGATACGAAAGGCCTTCCTTTCAACTTTGTCTAGGAGAGCGGTGTGAGAGGAACCTCCCCCACACATGTGAACAATACTCAATACAAGGGCGCACTATGCCCCTGTACAGAGTAATAAGCTGTGCAGGGGAAAAGAACCCCCTAAGGCGATTGAGCACACCCAGCTTCTGGGAGGCTGCCTTAGCAAGACTGGTAATATGGTCCTTCCAAATGAGAGCAGAAGAAAAAGAGACACCAAGAATATTGAGAGAAGATGAAGGGTTGATTTTTGTATTGTTGAAAAATAAGGGATAGTCCGCTGGGAGATCCTGACGGGTAGATAGATGGAGAAATTGGGTTTTGGAAGCATTAAAGATAACAAGGTTTTCTCTGCCCCAATTGGAAATAGTATTTAGATCAGAATTTAAGAGTTCTATGGCTTCATTACGTTTGTCGTTGAGGGATTGCTGGCTGGGGCGTTCTGAAAAAGTAATGGAGTAGTGTAAGGTTGAGTCGTCTGTGTATGAATGGATGGGAATTGAGGTACAGTTAAGGAGAGCATTTATAAAAATTAGAAAGAGAATAGGAGATAGGACAGAGCCCTGAGGAACACCGGAGTTTATAGGGTGAGGAAGTGAACAATGGCCGTCCACAACCGCGGCTATGGAACGGCCGGAAAGGAAATGAGAGACAAAGGCACAGATGGAGGGATAGAAACCGAAGGAGAGAATTATGCAAACTATTTATAACTTGCAATCTGTAGAATAACCTACCTGCATATTTAAAAACTATATCCGACAAAGTAATCTTTAAAATCTATGCTAAAAAGTACCTACTAAATCACTACTAGTTTTGTTCACTCATTAAGACCCACTTATGTATTGGATACAGTAATATAATAGTGCTATAGTTATGTACTTCACAATACCTTGTTAGAATCAGTCAATAGTATAATATTGAAGTTCAGGTTCATATGGCAATGAATCGTATATAATGAGATAAAATATTATTGTGTATTACTGTGTTATTGTAATATGTATTGTATTATTATTGTTTTATGTATTATATCTTGTATTGTGTATTATTGTATTTATTACTAATACAATGTCTTGTAGAACAGTACAATTGGAGCCTTTAAAAATCAATATGGTTAATGGGCTCAGCCAGTTATTATGACTGTAATTGTAACATTTTGTAATTATATGTGGCTAAATTTACGGATTTGTTTGTTTGTTTGTATCTCTAAAGTTTTGTAATATGTTCTTAATTCAAAATGTCTTAAGTATTTTTTCTTACCATAATCTTCTTTCAGAACGCCAGTACAGTTTCCTTAAGGGCCGCTCTACTGGTGATCTCCTTACTTATCTTACTAACTCTTGGTTAAACCGGAGCGATTTTGTTTGAGGACTTGAATGAATGTGAGAATGAATACACGAAGGTTAGCACCGAGTGGCATTGTTTTGGACATTTTACTACTTCGAAAGTGTTAAGGTTATCTAACTTACTTAATAAGGTGGGTACAATATTTCAGGCTTGGAGTGTACCCTCACCTGGTGATGTGTAGAACGATCTAGATATTCACCGAACCTGTTCTCTCTCTCCCTTCTTCTTCCCCCCTCCCCCTTCTCTCTCCTTCACTCTCTCTCTCAAGATCACCCCCACTCTCAATTCCCCCCCACTCCCTCTATGTTCACGTTCATGCCAGACGTAGGATCATAATTATATTTCTTGATATTAATTCAGTTGGGTTATATTATTTTGATATGGATTAATTTTATGATTATGTTATCATACTCTTTGATGATTTAGTAAGTTCAAAGATTATGAGCACCTAATATTATTCTTTCACTTATATATTGATAGTATTTGTATTCATAGTGCAACACTCTATGGTCTTTCATAAATAATGATTGACGAGGATTAAGGAAGGAATATCTTTGGGGTTTCTTAATGCCAATGGCTAATTGATATCATTTGATATTTTATTAACTCTACTTTTACCTTACAAAGGGTTCAGTAACTCATATGAGTTACTAGTTTGTGGAAGTTTAACATACCACTTTTGACTTTAGGATAAGTCATTCACACCACTTTTTTATTGAGTCTGAATAATAGATCTCTGTTTTGTGGTTTATTTTGTGGGATGTTTGTTAATGTTATGGGTTCGAACCCCACCTGTAACGTTACATGGTGCCGTGACCAGGATATTCCTTTCTTACCCTCGTCGTTTGGTGGTAATTGTAAACTTTAATGAATCATTAAGACTTGCTATGTGGCTTGGACACCTCATCTCATTATTATGTTTTGTTTATGATTTGTGGTGTGTCATTCGGCCTCCACCAATTTAAATACCCATCATAAGTGTTTCTCGCTCATTCTATTTTCACATATAGTCTTGTTCATACTTTCATTTAATCATGGATTTTAACCTCAGTGATTTTGTTGCTGACCCCTCCCTGGGCACTTTATCTACTTCCAAAATTAGGAAAGTCGACTGGATTGCTTTAGCTACAAAGTATGCAGCACCATATAAAACTAGTGATAACAAAGGTGAGATTAGAAAGAGTATCATCAATAAACTAGTGAAGGATGGTGTTTTGTATGAGGCAGCCTATCAGTTGTGTGTAGAGGAAGGGGGTAGTGATGCATGGATGAGATTGAAATTATTGGAGCTAGAAAATGCAAAAGCCAACAGGGAACAAAGACAACGAGAGATTGAGCAAAGAGAACGTGAGACAGAAATTCAGTTGGAGCAAAATCAAAGGGATCTTGAGGAGAAAGTACGTGAGAGAGCACATGAAGAGCGAATGCTAAAGTTGAAACAAGATGGTAAACAAAAAGAAAATGAGTCTTTTGCCAACAAACCATTTTCTGATAAGGGGCATAGCTTGAAATTTGTACCTAGTTTCGATGAGACTGACCCGGAGCAATTCTTCATTCTTTTTCAGAAGGCAGCCAATCAACTCAAATGGCCTAGTGATCAGTGGGCATTTCTGGCCCAAACTGCTTTTGTAGGACATGCAAAACAGGTGTATACAAACCTCCCTAGCCTAGACTTAACCTATGAGACATTAAAAACTTCAGTATTAGCTGTTTATGATCAGGTTCCTGAAACCCACCGTCAAGACTTCAGAAGTCTTAAGAAGGGTGAAAAACAATCCTATTTAGAGTTTGTAAAAGAAAAAGAGAGAAAAATTCTGAGTTGGTTAAGAGCTAGTAAAATTACTACATTTGCACAGTTGAGCCAGTTAATTATGCTTGAAGAATTTTCTCCGCAAAGTCCCTCTATCATTAAAAATTTACCTGCAGGAAAGAGAAGTGCAGACAGTGGACAAGGCAGCTACTTTGGCTGAGAATTATAGATTAACCCATGGTGACTCTTCTTTCAGGATGGGACAGAGAGGGCCTGGCACCTACACTGACTCAGGTGCTAGCCCTCGTGGTGGTGGTGGTGGATTTCACTCTCCTGGTGGTAGGTATGGTCCTGGTGTCTCCCAGCCAGTCTCAAGGGTGGTCTCTGGGAGCAATGGAAATATTAAGCCTGCACCAGGTAAATCCCCTAACCCCTCCATCAAACCTACTGGACCTTTGATTTGTGCCTACTGTAAACAACCGGGACATCACCTCAGAGATTGTCCTAAATTAAAAGCTAAAACCCGACAACAGGAAAGAGGTGCAGTTTTAGCTACTTCCCCCCTGACTAATGCTAATAGTGTACCAGTATCCCATTCTAATATACCAGTGTTGACTGCCAGTTCTGACATTGTTCGTTCTCAAAGCCAGGCTTTCTCTGATATTTCACCTAGCAGTTCTACTCAGTTTAAACCCTTTCTTTCCACAGGATCAGTTTCTTCTTCTGATTCTTCCACTAACTGTCCTATTCATATTCTAAGCGACACTGGCACTTCTCACAGCCTCATGTTAAAGGGTGCGATGCCCGGTTTGGAGGACTGTTTCTTGGGCCAGAGTGTACTCATTCAGGGAGTTGGTGGGAGTCTTGCTGTTCCTCTGGCAAAGGTATATCTGACATCTGAGTTTGCTAGTGGGTATTATGTTGTTGGGATTCAAGATTCACTTCCTGTAGAAGGGGTTAACTTTTTGATGGGAAATTTTATTGCAGGGGGAAAAGTGATACCAGACCCCATTGTTACCTCCCTTCCCTCTTCTTGCAATAATACTGAACAAATTGAGGATCAATATCCTAATTTGTTTCCCTCGTGTGTAGTCACTAGGAGTAAGACAGGTAACCAAAGTAACAAACCAAAGATTAATCATGATATTGACTTAGACACTTCTTCACTATTTGCGGATAATGCCGATCTAGAGGAAATGAGTAAGATTCCCATTGACTCTGAAAAACTGAAGGAGGCTCAGAAGCAGGACTCTGAACTGTCACTATATTTTGACAAAGCTGTGGAAGAGTCAGAAATAGGGAATGATCCTCGGTGCTTTTATATCTCCAATGGTATTTTAATGCGTAAGAATAGACCCCCTAATGTGCCAGCTGATGAAACCTGGCAAGAAATGCATCAGATAGTTGTCCCCTCCATAATATAGGTCAGACATCATTTCCATTGCTCATGACCTTAGTGGAGGACATTTGGGTGTAAACAAGACCTATAACAAGATACTCAGAGACTTCTTTTGGCCAAGAATGAAACAATCAGTCAGATCTTTTTGTAAATCTTGTCACGAGTGTCAAATTGCTGGAAAACCTAACCAGCCTGTAAAGCCTGCACCCTTAAACCCCATTCCGGTAACTGATGAACCCTTTAGTAGGGTCATAATTGACTGTGTAGGACCTTTGCCAAAAACACGAGGTGGTAATGAGTACTTGTTAACCGTCATGTGTTCCACCACTAGGTACCCTGAGGTTTTCCCCTTGAGACGTATAACTTCCCAAAACATAGTAAAGGCTCTCAGTAAATTGTTCACACAGTATGGAATTCCGTGTGTGGTACAGTCAGATTTGGGTAGTAACTTTACCTCTCAGCTCTTCAAGCAAACTATGGAAGCGTTGGGAGTACACCAGTACCATTCCACAGCCAGTCACCCTCTATCCCAGGGTGCATTAGAGAGGTTCCATCAGACCCTCAAATCTATGCTTACTAAGTACTGTGAAGAGAACAGTGCTGACTGGGATGAGGGCATTCATTTTGTTTTGTTTGCTGTGAGGAGTAGTGTACAGGATTCTTTAGGATTTTCACCATTTCAGCTTGTGTTTGGACATGAAGTCAGAGGTCCTTTGAAAGTCCTAAGGGACACTTGGTTAGATGGTAATCCTGAAAAACCCCTTCTCACATATGTTCACCAATTTAAGTCTAGACTGAAATCTGCAGTAACTCTTGCAATGAAGAATCTAGAGCAGTCTCAGGATAAAATTAAATTTCATTATGACAAGAATAAAGTTGTCAGGGATTTTCAGCCAGGTGATCTTGTGCTAGCCTTATTGCCTATACCTAAGAAGCCTTTACAGAGTAAATATATTGGGCCATATGTTGTGCATAAAAAGATCAGTAATGTCAACTATGTCCTGAAAACTCCTGATCGTAGAAAGTCGGAAAGACTTGTGCATGTCAACTTACTGAAGGCCTATCACGTTAGGGATAATGTTGTTAATAATAAGGTCCTTAACCTGAAAGCTGTGGAAAACTTTAGTGAAGGTGAACTAGAGGAAGTCAAGGTAATGGAGCATAATGACCTCCCTTTGTCTCAGGATAGTACAATGCAAAACTCTGCCTTCCTAGCTCATCCCCATTTGAAGTTTCAGCACTTGTCACCTGACCAGAGTGGTGACCTGCAGTGCCTGCTTGTCCAGTTTCCACAAATGTTTGGTGATGTTCCCCAGCAGTGTCCCCTGGTGGAGAACGATGTGGTGCTGACCGATGGGGCCATCCCTGTTAAGCAGCACCCCTACCGTGCCAATCCGGGGAAGCGTGAGGCCTTGCAACGTGAGGTGGACTTCCTGATGGCACATGGTTTGGTGGAGAGAAGCGACAGTGAGTGGGCATCTCCCTGCCTACTGGTGGACAAACCGGATGGCATATACAGAATGTGTACTGACTACCGCCGTGTTAACCAGCTCACCCGTCAGGATTGCTACCCTCTGCCAAGGATTGATGATCTGCTGGACCGGCTGGGAGGAACGCACTACATCTCGAAGATAGACTTGCTAAAAGGATACGACCAGATCAAGTTGTCTGAGAGGGCTAAGCGAATCTCTGCCTTTGTCACCCCAGACGGTTTATTTCATTATACCGTTATGCCGTTTGGTATAGTGAATGCACCCGCCACCTTACAGCGATTGATCCACCGGGTGACGGATGGCCTACAGGGAGTGCAGTCTTACCTCGATGACATTGTGGTCTACAGCGAGTCTTGGCAAGAACATCTACAACAACTACAAGCCCTCTTCTCCAACTTATCAATGGCAGGGCTCACTGTCAACTTGACCAAGAGTGAGTTCGGTCATGCCAAGCTGATATTTCTGGGTCACGTGGTTGGAGAGGGAGAAGTCAGCCCAGTAACCGCTAAGGTTGAGGCCATCTCTACACTGCCTGCCCCCCATGACCGCAAGGCGGTGATGTGCTTTTTGGGTATGGCCGGTTACTATCGTCGATTTGTGCCAAACTTTGCTGACATTTCCAGCCCCCTAACCGACTTAATTAGTCCCAAGAAAACATTTGTGTGGACTGAATAGTGCCAGGAATCCTTTAGTAGGATCCGTTCTCTGCTAATTAACGCACCCATTCTAAAATCTCCTCAGTTTGACAAGCCTTTCATAGTTCAAGTTGATGCAAGCGATGTTGGTGTAGGGGCAGTTTTGATGCAGTTGGATGATGATGAAGTGTTGCATCCTGTTTGCTATGCATCCGGTAAATTCAAACCTTATCAGAGACATTATAGCACCATAGAGAAAGAGTGTTTTGCCTTGATTTTTGCAGTAGACAAGTTTTATGTATATATCAGTGGCTCACATTTCCCCATACAAGTGTATACTGATCACAACCCCTTGAAATTCTTGTGTACAATGAAAAACTCTAATCAACGGTTAATGAGATGGTGCTTGGCTTTGCAACCATATAAACTGGACATTCACCACATAAAGGGGAAGAACAATGTAATAGCAGATATGTTGTCCCGGAACTAGATCAATCAACCTTTCATTTGTGGTGCCCTGTTAATACGTTTTCTGCCGTTAGCAGTAGTTATGTAAATTAGGTAGTGTGGTTATAGTTTGGTGTTGGGAAATTTAATTATATTTTGATTTATTTCGCTTCCCTTATAAATCTCACTGATCCTGCACTCTACCTACTGCCCTAAAATCGTTCATCATTTCAGCTTCATTTACTTTCCTCGCTCTGGTTCACTCACCAGAGCCCAGCCCCTACACTCTCTCTACTACTCGTTGTAGCTACTCTTGCCTTTGCCCGTATTCTATGTGTTTGGATTCTTTCTATTGTTGTCTGTAATATATATTTTATTTTATAATATTGCTATATATGTGAGGAAGCATCAGAAACTTTTGACCAATATATACTCCATGCGTTCTGTTTGCACTTGATAGGATTAAAAGCAATGCCCATAGAATACGGAAAACAAATGTAATTTGTCATACGTCCAATAGTGTAAAAATGTATCACTGTCTACTAAGACTTTTTATATATTTACAGAGAAAAATCCAGAAATCCCCTTCTAATTCTTCTCTTAAACTCGTAGTGCCTCCCTGCCTTCACCCTCCTTCCTTCCGCCTCCTAACCTTCCCCTTCTTCCTCAGATCTCTCAATCTCCTCTTCCCTCTCACTTTGCTCTGTTTCATTCCAATTCTTCCTCATCTTATTTGTCCTCACCTACATGCTTTTAATGTTTAACTCCTTGTCTGCCAATGATATCAATATGCGTCGAGCCAGTTCAACGCGGCCTGTGCCAACGACGTATATACAGATTATACAGTATATATATATCCGGAATTTTTACAAATTGCAAACAAATCGTAAATGGGATTTCGTCAAATCCAATTTTGCAGCATGTGTCAAACCTCTAGCTGATCAGTACTAAAAATATTAGTTACTTCTGACTATAACTGTCTTGATAGCGTACTGGTTAGTGCGCGGAATTTTGGTGTGAGTATCCTAGGTTCTAATCCTTGGAGTACCACACATAATTATTCATTAGTTACATTTAGTTCAGTAATTAGGTACATTTGTAAGTTAATTGGTGGGTTAGTGATAAATATGAATTACCATGCCCACTTCACAGCCGAGATCGGCAGGCTACTTTGAACGGTATGTGTGACTCCCGGATTTGCCGATGTCATGTGTGAAAGAGATGCAACATTGTATATAGAAAAGTTTAAATATGTGTGTAAATATTTGTATTGATGGTGGAATAAAAGAAAACTAAGACAAATATTACTAGTGTGCATAAGCAAATAAGTGTCACCTTACTTATACATTATGACCTCATGTATATAGTGTAGTGTGCAATCACTGGCCTCAAAAACAAGCATACAACATTGAAAGGAAACAACAAAATCATTTCTCAAACCAAAATTAGACTATGTGTTACGGAAAAAGTCCATGGTGTTCGAGCATTAGGCTATGTTTGGGGCACTAAAATACGTGTTTAGAGGGACACAAACTTACGAAAATGGCTATAGTGTGCACTCATTTGACTGTTTTTCATGGCTTCTCTATATTATGAATGTATTGGGTAAAAACAAAAATACTCAGTCAATCAAAATGTCTCTGCAATGCTTGATCGGACCAAGGTCTCTGATCGGAATGCGGTGTACATCCTGGCATTTAATGCTCATAGCTTGGCCCATGAGATCGCACCATTGACCATCAGTCGGTCCTCAATTCGTCGCCATCGAATCCAGCACCGGAAGAACATTGCAGCTATAATCAAAGAGAAGTTTTCCCCCATGGCGCCACTGGTCATCCCCTGGGATGGCAAGATGATGACAGACATTATGGGAAAGGGTGTTGTTGATCGTTTTCCAATCCTGCTTTCAGCAGGTGATGCAACCCAGCTCCTCAGGGTCCAAAAACTATCATCTGGTACTGGAAAGTCTATAGCGAATGCTGTCAATGAGTCCATTGAAGAATGGTTGGTAAAAGACTGTGTCATTGCGATGTGTTTCGACACAACAGCAGCCAATACACTACAGGTCAAGTTGTTGTTGTTGTTCCCCAGACTGCCCGGCCGAACAACCCCAAGGCCCCGAGCAACGCCAAGGCCATAACCGAGCGCCCACTACAGGTCAAGTAAATGGAGCTTGTACTCTATTGGAACAGAAGATGGAGAAGGAACTTTTACATTTAGCCTGTCGACATCACATCTTTGAGATTGTGTTGGAAGCAGCCTTCTCATCAGTGATGGGATCGTCAACAGGTTCTGATATCCTGATGTTCAAACGTTTCCAACAGAAATGGAGGTTAATTAACCAAAGTATCCCTTCATCGTCGATGGACACTTACCCAGATCCCTGGTTGCAGGAGATTGCAGACGAGACCATTAAGTGTGCAACTTATGATCCAACAGCCTAGGGACGAGTATCAAGACCTCCTGGAGCTATCCATCATCTTCCTTGGTGGGATTCCTCCTTGTGGGATCCGCTTTAGGGCTCCAGGAGCCCTCCATCAGGACAGGTGGATGGCCAAAGCTATCTATTCTTTGAAGGTCTGGATGTTCTGGGCTCAATTCAAGTTACCTCTACATGAGGAGACCAACCTGAAGGCGGTATGTGACTTTGTCATCAAGGTATATCTCAAGGCCTGGTTCCTCGCTCTTATGCCCCATCTTGCTCCTGGACAAGACCTCTGGCTGTTGAAAGAATTCCAAAAATACCACACCATTCATCCAAAGATTTATGAAGCAACAGTCGGGAAGTTTCAAGGCCCTCTCTGGTATCTAAGTGAGCGCCTTATCCCTTTGGCTCTATTTGATGACTCAGGATCTATGACTCTAGAAGAAAATTGTGTAGTGGCACAGAAGTTGCTCCAACCAACAGAGGATATGGATCCACCAAAGAGGGTTGTTGTGCAAACGTCTGCTATGCAAATGAAAACAATTTGTTACTTCTTCGGTGGACAATCCCTTGCATTCTTTTGAATATTGGGACTTGTTGACAGTTTCCTTCTGAAGACCCCCAAAACCTGGGAATCAGATGCTGTATTCCAGAGGGCCAAGGAGGTAACCACACACCTCAAAGTTGTCAACAATCTGTCAGAGAGAGGTATTGCACTGATGACAGAGTACAACAGGCTGATTACTACAGATGAAGAACAGAAGCAGTATCTCCTGCAGGTCGTGGCAGACTACAGAAAGCGACTTCCTACACCAAAAAAGTCTAGTTTAGCTTAATATCAATAGTAGAGCCTTGATAGTGTTCGTGTCTTAATTGTTCTCAGTCTTCATACACTTGTATGCAATTTAGAAGTACGCATTCAATTTACATAAATGTTTTCATTGGTAGCGACCTCTAAATCCTAATTTACTGTTATACAAGTTTTACTGTATTATTAATTTGTCATATATAACTTTTTTGCTGGGTGCTCAAATTAGATTTCGCTGTTTCATTGTTTACCTCCTTCTATTTGGACCACCCTAATATACAGTATATATAATTATAAATAAAACAAAATATAAATAAACACAGAACATAGTCCGGCACTGTCTGATACGAAAGAACAAGAATAGTATATATATATATATATGTTCTATACTCTCAGCGGGGCTCGTACCACCGACAGTCAGGATGCTTGTCCATGCTGTAACCAACTCTACCATGGCATGATAAAGGACTCTCGTGCTTGGTTGGGTTAGAAATAAATTAAATCAATTGTGTCGCAATTAACTTGGGGCTACTTGTAATACTCCCTCTATAGTATACTGGCATATGGATCCTACGACTTGTGTATGAATTGAAATACATTCTCCAAGTTGGATTTCCCTTTTCTTTAATATAGATAGGAAAAAGTTAAGTGGCCTTTATCACGCTGCGGTAGAGTTGGTTAAAGCACGGACAATCGTCCAGACTGTAATTGATTCGAGCCCCGCTGAAAGCATAAAACATATATATATATATACAGGGTGTCTCAACTTTAGTTTGCCAAACTCTAGGATATGATTCTAAGCTTAAACTATTCAATAACACAAACAAAAAATCTCAACCATTAATGAGATTTTGACCGTTATATGTCTTCCTCTACACCAATGCAATGAACTCGGCTATGTTAAACAATTCCTTACAAGTCCAATGTGAGCTACAATGACTCTAAGAATGTTGTAACATACACAATTATGTTGTCTTGGTTATAATATGGTATAATATATATTGCATTTAGGCAAAGGTGAAATAGCCCCTTTGACATCAAGACAAGCTTTATAGAGAGAGACATACATGGGAAATACCACTTTTAACATGCAATATCTTGGCATCAATTGAAATTTGGAACTTTTTGTGTAGAATATTTTGTGCCTAGAATTATATATTATTATGTTCTCTCCACCAACCAACTTTACTCCTAAACTCGATTAATGAAATTAACAAACACATGTGGCAGTCCGGGGATTCGAACCTAGGATGCTCACACCGAAAATCAACACACTTATGCATTGCACACGAAGACAGCTAATCCCGAATTTTGTCCGAGAGAGAGAGAGAGTTTTGAAATAATGCGTTACAATTATGTACTTAATCATACGAAATAATGAATATTGTTAAATATAGATCATCCACTTACCCAAACAATGCAGGGGGGCTCGTCGCTTAATTTGTATCTAATCTGTTTCAAACTGCTCAACAATTTCCTGTTGACGAAGGAAAATTGGGCACCCATTCCCCTATCAGAATAATGTACACCGAAGTATATTTACTTCAATTAGGCAAGCAACCGTGTTCATTAAACTCTTGTAACTCTTGTAACTCTTGTAACTCTTGTAACTCAAAAATGACTTGGGCAACCACAACATTATCTACCAGTTGAGAAGAATAAAGCAGAATATAAGCGTGGGAATGTACACTCAGATACCATAGTCCCTAACCCACTGATAAGAATTCGTGGACCCTTCTATGTTATTGGTATGCAGTCATAGCTATCTGGATTGATATTTGGATATCACTTGTTTTTTCACATAATCGTATATACAGTTTTTGAGTTGATTTTATAAAAAAATATATTGCTTAATTCGTGTCTTTATTAGAAATAGGTGAAGTCTACGACGTTGAATGAGTGGGCTAGAGACTATGGTATCCGAGTATACATCCCGTTTGATAATGTTCTCTCTAAGTTAGTGGGCAATCTCGGACTTAATTATAGTAAATCGATTATAGGTAACCAATGAAGTGTCACCAAATATGTCTGTGGCTAGCTAGTGAGTAACATGAAACTCCAACTAAAACTGCTCATGGCTATTCTTTATGGAGTTCTAATTGTGTGTGTGTGGCGGGGGGGGGCATGACATTCAAATGTAACCATTTCAATTTGGGTCATATGTGTATATGAATATATTTGGCTAAGACATTCTGGTAACAAATAGAAATTCAAACAGACATACAATGACGATCACATAATTACCATCTAACTCCCCTTTTGCAGCTCAAACTCACGATGACGATCATATTTTCTCTGCCGAACTCTGCTTTGACGGATATAACGAAGCCAGGGCAACAGTTTAGACTGTTCACAGAGATGGGATTCATCACCAAGCACATCAACTAGAAGAGAGGTGAAGGGTGGAACAGAGGAATGTTAATGGTTGGAGAAATAATAATATTGTTTCACCATCCTGTTTCAATAGTATTTCCATTCTATATTGACTAAACTGTATTCACTAGTGTGTGTGCCCATTTGTTTTTATTTTGTGGATAGAAACAGATTCAGGTAGGACATAGATTTCATTATATGTTAACAAAATTACATGCAGTACTACGATAATTATATATATGAGAAGACATACACATAATTTTTATTTTTGACCATCTCTTTCCATTGCGATTCTTCCAAACCAATCTCGAAACAGCATGAACGCTCCTGAGTTCTAGATAGGTTCCATGTAGATTAAAATATCATAATAAGACACAAATAATACAAAGCAATAACTTGCATGTAACAGGCCTGGACGACACACATGCACCACACCTGGAAATAGAGAACAACATCCATTTTTGAACTTCAGACACTGATTTTGGTATAGCACATGCAGTTTATGTTGGCCTATACAGTGTGATCTTTCTCAAGCAAACCACTAAACAATATTTATTATCCTAATTTAACATTGATAGTAATTTTGGCAAGGTAGCAGCGTCACTTGTCTTACAGTATATGCAAGGTTGAAGGGCTATGATATAATTGATGGCGTAATGGTTAGAGTGTTTAAAATCTGTATGTGGTAATCCATGTTCGAATCCCGGTGGATCACATACTTTCTTTCATGAATTTCTTTGGGAGGTGTTTGGTGTTGGAATTAAATTATTAAAAATAGTTAATATATGAAACAACGAAATATTATGGATATCAGAAGCAGTGTTAATTAATATAAGTTATCCGATCATTCATAATCACCATACAGTGTATAGATTGACATAATATGCAGCTTTTTTGCAGCTTGCCACTACATTGAGAAAGCTGTTGCCCTTATCGCTAGTAGAGCATTTTAACCTATTCAGCCCAGATAAGCTTGCTATCGGTGATATGCATGCAGAACAATGAAAGTAACTTATGGAAGGTTTTGTCATCAAATGCAAAGCGAGCCATTGGATATTCTACGTAAATCAAAGATTAGGATACCCGACGAAAAAAACAAAGAATAGTACATTCAACGTAAAACGAATGATATAATATTTTATGTAAAATGAAAAATAGGATATGTTCCATAGAGCCATGAATAGAATCTTAAATGTAAGGCGAAAAATTGGATATTGTGCATACAATGATGAGTAGAATATTCTACCAAGTTCCAGAAATTCCACCCACAACAGAAGTAATGCAAACGTGGCCGGGATAATGCTAACAAGTAGCAAGGCGAAGGCATAGTGGCCATCCTCCTCCGTTAGATTCAATCAACCATACAAATTGTTGATGAGCGAGACAAAGACTATACCGATAGGCAATCATATTATTTGGTCCCTGATGAGCTGAAACTTATGAAATTGTGAAATGCTTGTACTAAAGTGCTGGTCCCTATGACTACCTGGGACACATACTATCCAATAATCTAAAGGACAAACTAGATATTGAGAAGACATTAATTAGTTTGTATGGTAGCTTTCTTAGCATTTATCGAAATTGTTCAGCTGTAGACCAGACCATATGGCTGGAAAGAAGAGTAATTGGACAGAGAAAGAACAAGTTGAGAAATGAGAAGTGAGAAGTACAGTAGAAGAATGAAAGTTCTCGGGCTCAACCAAGTTGCTTCATTGTGTAGATAATAACACATTTGTGTACTTATTTAATGCTTACTGCAAACTTGATTATGGGCTCCCCTTATGGAATGGAAAGAACATTTTTAGCTCCACTGTTTTCAGCGCCATTGAGATAGCCTATGCTAAATCCCTAAAAAATATAATTAGAGTAAATATTATGCCAGTAACCATGACACAGCAGAAACATGTAACCAACTCTTACTAAAACACCATGTAGTCCTTACACAAGCAAGGAATTATAAAAGAATGCGGAGAACTAGGAGTGCTATCATAAGGTTAAATTTGCCATCTCTCAATTCTGGTTTGTTCCTCTCCTCTGTTCAACAATCTGTACAATGTGGATTCAACCAAGTTCACTCCTGATATACTGTAATTGAAGCCAGGATTAATTAGGTGCAAATACATAAAGAGCGCAGGATGCCATATAGGTTACATTAATTTCAGCCATTGTATATGTTTACGTTAATAATCAATATTTATATATAAGTGTTTGAATGTATTAATTAGACGTGTTTGCCCTGCATAATTGGCACTCTTGAAAGGGAAATGCAGCCAGGATGCGGTGTCCCCATCATGTTGTTGCTGCCTCTCTCATTCTATTTGGGTGTGACTATGTAGCTGTGGATAACTCCTACAAATGTAGTGTCCGTGGTTACATTGAGCACCCTGGGTTAGGTGAATCCTCACGTAGGAAAGTATGTGAGCTGCTGTAGGCGGGAACTCTGCTGAGGCCACAGGTTTGTCTGATGGGGGCACGAGTACCCCCTACCCCTCTGTTCTTGTGACCAATTTGTCAGCGGTAATAATTATTGAATTTATATGCAAGGTGTTTAATGAAAATGCACCTCCAAGTGCTTCTTATCCCCCTGAGGACAATGATAAACCTTGGTGGTTTATTCTGGATATCATCAGACTATAGCGAGTGTTTTTATATACAGACTATTATACTTGTATGTGAATATTTGTTCTTGGCTTGTAATAATGTAAATTAATTGTATTCTCTGTAAATGATTTACGAAATAAAGATGATTGATTGATTAATTGAATAATGTATATTGTATAATAACAGTGGCATTTACACTATAGTTATGTGTTGTTTTAGTAGGTAAGAATAATTTACATGAAAATAAATTAATCCAATTATTTTGTTGCAGTACCTCCTGTTAACCATTACATTTGTTTTGATATGCAATTGTATTTATATCACTATGTTCCTATGTTATGAGAATGTGTATGACTTCATAACTCTAATATTAAGTATTGCATAGTAGCAATTGGATATGAATACTATCATAATTCAGACGTATAGGTCTGCAGTTTTAATTATTTAAATAACTTGGAATATATTTTCAGTACCATGAGTAAGTTTTCAATATAGTCGCTTAGGTAAGATTTGTATATGAGTGTTAAAGTGCAGCGTATAACATATTTGAATGTAATAGTTCTCCGTTGGATATTCCTGTTTTCTGAATCACGTATTCTGTCTATTGCAGCTTTGATAATTATACTGACCAATGAATATATTTAATGTTAGGGTGAAATATTAGTGTTCGCGTGTTTTGTCATTATCCTGCAGCACTATATGACAATCCCTATTGTTCAGGCGGCCAGGAAAATAATCCAGTCTATTTTTCCGGCAACCAGCATAATTAGGGCAAGACTTTCCTTCACCACACACAAACTTTTCACTGCCTGTTTTTACCAAACTAGGATTTTTTTTTTTTTTTTTTTTTAACCTCGGTGTGTGAAAAGTTATATTACCGGTTATCTCACTCTTGTTATTGTTGGTCTGGATTAGATTATTTAAAAATGTCTTGGAGAGGGGAAGGGAAATGCTACTCCTACCGATCTAATGTACCTCAATCGATTCCCATCTACACCCTTCCACATACAGTATGTATCCACACATATTCAAATGTTTCTACATGCGTCTACAATGTATCCACACATATCCACATGCAACTGCATTTTTTAAAGTCTACGCATTCATATAACTCCACATATATTATATCCTCACTTATCCGCATGCAACCACACACACATTCACATGTATCCACGAATATCAAAATACAACTACACACATCCACGTACTTACACACTTATCCACCTGTATCCACACACTCACTGGCTCTTTGCAATCTCTCTCTCTTCGCCGCAGTGTTGCATCTCTCTCGCTATTCTACCGCTATTACAATAAGCAATGTTCCTCAGAGCTCTCTCAGTGTATACCATGCACCTCCTCTACGTAGAGTACGTAGCACCCGTCTTGCAACAAAATCCCATTCCTACTCTTTGCAACTCTATAATCCAAGAGTGAAACGATATTCTCAAACTTTCTTCTATTTAACAGCTGAGCTCTGGAACTCGCTCCCTGAATCCATTTTCCCCTCACTCTATGACTTAAATTGCTTCAAACTCCGTGTGTCCAGGCAGTTTGGCTTGAACGTTCTGTGACTTTGGCCCTGTTACTCTTTTAACTGGGGGAGACATTCGTTACAGGCAGTTCTGCCTTTTGTATCCCTCATCCACATAGAAACATAAAATAAAATAAAAATCTCACCCAATATGCCTAACAAGAAGTGTATTACTCGAAGTTCTCAATATTGGTACTTACATGTCTTAATAGGGAGATATTATTGGGATGGAATTTGTGTTGTACCTAGTATCAGTACATTACCACAAAGCCCACCGAAACATAAAACAAATACCCTCATTGTTCCCTGATTAAATAACACTGTATGAATATTTCCATATTCAAAATAGGGTACAGGGGAGCAATGCCTAGTGAGTTATTTGTTCAATAGGTGGCGTTCCGAGAGTGAGGGTCCGAGTCTGGGGGTTGAGACAGTGAAACATTAAACGTGAAACAGCTTCAGAGATGGGGATGCATCGAGCCGTATGTGGGCAACCGGGACCCGTGCATCTTGCGAAGGCAAGATGGTGGGGACTAGTTTCAGCTCAAAACACTTCAGATCTCTCACTCCCTAGACTGGAACGAGACCTCACAGGCTTCACCGTTGAATGTATGGTTGAATTTGTATTCTTATTTTGTTTTCTATGTGAATGAGGGAGGCAAGAGGCAGAACTGCCTGTAGCGAGTGCCTTCCCCAGAGTTGAAAGAGTGACAGGGCCAAAATCAAGGGACTTTCGAGCCAAAAGGCCTGGACACACAGAGTTTGAAGCAATTTAATTCAAAGGAAGAGGGAAAGACTGATTCTGGGAGAGTTCCAGAGTTCAGCTGTTGAATAGAAGAAAGATTGAGAAGAATGTTTCCCTCTCGGGTTGGAGAGTTGCAAAGAGTAGGGGTGGTATTTTGTTTCAAGACCGGTGGTACGTGCTCTACGAAGGGGGGGTGGTATACACTGAAAGAGCTCTCAGGAACACTGATTATTGTAATAGCAGTAAATTAGTGAGAGATGCAATATTGCGGTGAAGAGAGAGAGAGAGAGACTGCAGAGATTTGGCGAGTGGACGTGAGTTAACGATACGGAAACTTTCCTTTCTACTTCATCCAGAAGTGCTGCGTGAGAGGATTTCCCCCACACATGTGAACAATACTCAACACATGGACGCACTGTGCCCCTGTACAGAGCAAGAAGATGTGCATGGGTAAAGAACTCTTGGAGGCGGTTGAGCACACTCGGCTTCTGGGAAGCTGTTTTAGCAAGAGTGGTAATATGATCTTTCCAGGAGAGATCAAAAGAAAAAGATACATCAAGAATATTAAGAGAATATGAAGGGTTAATTTGTATGTTGTTGAAGAGTAGGTCATAATTCTCTGGAAGGGGGCGACAAGTAGACAGATGAAGAAATTGAGTTTTGGAAGCATTGCAAGTAACAAAGTTTTCTCTGCCCCAGTTAGATATAGTAGAGAGATCAGAAGATAGGTGCTCTATGGCCTCATTATGTGGGATTTGGAGTTCCTGCTGCGAGTGATTTCAAGGAAGGATACTTGAATAGTGCAATGTAGAGTCGTCAGCTTTTGAGTGAATGGGGCTGGAGGTGAAGTTGAGAAGGTCGTTAATGAATAAATGGAAGAGAATTGGAGATAGGACAGAACCCTGAGGAAAACCGGAGTTGATAGGTTGAGGAAGTGAACGGTGGCCATCAACAACCGCAGCTATTGAACGGCCCGAAAGAAAGACAAAGGCACAGATGGAGGGTAGTTTGGATATAAGGGATTTCTGCCAGACTCTATCGAAGGCCTTCGATATGGCTAGCACAACAGTAAAAGTCTCACTGAAGTCCCGAATATAGGATGACCAAGAGTTAGTAAGATAAGAAAGAAGATCACCAGTAGAGCGGCCCTTGAGGAAGCCATACTGGCAGTCTGAGAGTAGGTTATGGGAAGATAAATGTTTAAGAAATGTTGAGGCAAGAATAGTTTTAAAAACTATTGGACGATAGTTGGAGGGTTGAGAGCGGTCACCCCCTATTGGGACAGGTTGAATGAGAGCAAACTTTCAGCAAGAAGGAAAGACGTTAGAGGAAAGACAGAGACAGAAGAGTTTGCATAGGCAGGGAGTAACACGGAAGCACAGTTTTTGAGTACAACAGGAGGGACACCGTCCGGGCCGTATGCCTTCTTAGTATTAAGCCAGAGAGGGTGGAAAGTACATACCTGGAAGAGATTATGATTTAAGGCATAAGTAGGAGAGAGGGGAGTGGAGAGGGAGGAATAGCACAGGAATCATCCAAAGTGGAGTTTTTAGCGAAAGTGTTAGCGAAGAGTTCAGCGTTGTCAGAGGAAGAAGTGATGGTAGTGCCGTCAGAGTGGAAAAGAGGAGGGAAAGACGAGGAAGACATTTTTTTGGAGAGGTTTTTGGCTAGATGCCAGAAGGTTTGGGAAGAGCTAGAGTTGGATAGTTCAGTACATTTATTATTGATGAAAAAGTGTTTGGCGAGTCGAAGAACAGATTTGGCTTGACTCCAGACATAGTCGGGCAGATATGTAACAATATAAGACCAAGATGTTCACTTCTGGAAGAAAGCATGAACATTTGTCTATAGGGGTTCTTGAGTATGCTGAATCCGCTTTTAATGGGATCCACGCTGGCAAACCAAGGGTTCCCACTCAAAATTGACATTGAACATGGAAGGGGTCAAATCGCCATATCTTTGCGACCGCAACTTTTTTTAACAACATTGAATATTTATTAGATGGTTGTTATATTCCAAAATTGAATTTTTTGATATGCATCATGCATAAGAGTATTGTAGTATACTTGTGTAAACAACAACTATGCTTTCCATAAGATTTTGATTCGTTTTACGTACCACATATGATAGTGAAAATTAAATTTAATGATATTATAGACAAAGTAGGAATATTCGTCAATGAAACATATTGTTACATATCAGCCCGACTAAACATAGCAATATAACAATCAATAAGCATTATTGGATCATCTATTTACCAATTAGAACATGTCCCTTGGTGTACACTGTCCACCACAGAAGCAGAGCTGTGTGCAGGGGAGACTGGCTTTGGAGCATTGGCATCGTCCTGTGCAGCGTTTCTTGCAGGCACACTTGACAAGTTCTCTGCACCCCTTTGATGCTTCAGGGAGGGTACTCCATAAGGGCACCCAGATTCCTTCGCTGTCTAGTTTCCATCCCCACTCGGAAGGACTTGGAAGAGTAGGACTGGCCTTCAGAGCCTGTCCCCAGACGTGTCCTGCTTGGTAAGCCGCTCGCTTTACATGTTGTAGCAGTGCTGCACGTGACGGCGGGATGTTTTCCAGATTCCGATTACCGTAGGAGAAGAGTTGCTTCCTTGCTTCATTCACTTGAGTGAGCTGTGATGTGCGACAGTAGAGCAGGACCACATATCTCTTGAGTTCTTTCATGTCAGCTTCTGTCACTTCATCCGGAGTATCTGACAACCGATGAAATACGTCGTTGATTTGTGGAAGTGATTTCCATACTTCCCAGGCGGTCTTCTTACCGATGGAGCTGAATGACGACACCGTGTCGCAGCCTGACAATGCATGCATGAATGGCAAGCCTCTGCAGTAATCATTGCCCATCTCACTGGCAACAATATGAGCTCCAATATAACGGAAGTGGGCACCATGTCCGAAAGCTAACCAAAGTTCACAATCTGCCATGTCGATTGCAGTCACAATGGCAAGAACTAGTACGTCCGTGTCAGTGGCATGCAACATTATCTTCTTCATGCCAAGTTTGTACGCATGGAAGCAATGGAGCATCATTCGGTAGTCTGCCTCTTCATGTGAGCATGGATGTAGGTCAGAAGCATCCAGTGTTGCAGATGAGGCAACACTCTGACCCTTGGTTGTGATCAGCATCTTCCCTGTTGCTGTTGCTTCAGATTCAATGGCTGTGGCTAGAAAGCTGAAGAGTTCTGTCTTGTTGCTGTCAACTCGCAAGAAACTTTTCCAGTTGTGTGGGAGTCGTGTTTTCTCAGACACACGAAGAGCTTCTCTTGTACCTCGGCCCTCTCTGGTGTGCGCTTTCAGACTGTCAGCCATGTAGGTATCCCATACAACATCTACCCGTGCAGCATGTTCAAGCTGCCTCTTCAGATACGGGACAAAGACATACTCTGCATAGTCTTTGAACGTTTTCACATATGTTGTGGCAGTCTTCGGATCCAACCTATGGACGAGGGCGGCACCATCAAAGATCTTCACGTCCACAGTAGGTGTGGTCTGTGGACGTGGTGCTAGCGGTTCCAGACACTTCATCAAGTCAGCCTTGTCTCCGAGACGCATCAGGTTGTTTTCAGCCAGAGACGTTGGCCACGAGTGGTTCTCATGCTGGAAGTAAACGTCCATCTCACCATTTCGTGCTTGACAAGAGATGTACATTCGCGAAAATAGCTGCAGGTTGCTCTTCATGTTGGACATTTTGGACTTTATCTTCGAAGACACTTTCCGTTCTCCTGACTTGAACATCTGGAGCTTGTTCTTTGGAATAGTGTCATTGAAAGGCTTCTACATCTTCACAACTCGCAAATCAACGAAGTGCTGTATTGAGTCCTTCCTATTTCCTCAGCTTCTGAGTAGTTCTTGATGACTTGATCAGCCATGATGACCTTCGTGTCCAGTGTGAGGAGATCAGCGCTCGTTTCTGTGAAGTGATTACCCAATTAATTCAGAACATCTATCACGCTTTGGACATTTGTTGCAAATCTCTTTTGTGTGGTAAGAGTTGGTTCATGGTGTCGATCATTGTGGGTTGTCTTCTGAGATGTGCTCACTTCCACCTCATGTATGATCCTGGCCATCTCGGGGCCGGCAATCATCCACCGCCTGAGGGCTGATTCATTTTCAGTAATGCCGATTATTCCACCATCCCCTTTCAACACAGCATTGAGCTGCTTGTGTACATGGTCATGTGCCATCATGGAGAAGCGATGAGTTGTCTTCTGTGTCACAAAGTGTCCTTTTTTGAACTCGTTGCACACTGCTGGGCATTCACGCTGTAGCTGCAGCAGATCTCGCACATGAACAGACAACCACCTCGCATAGTGGAAGTGATCCATGGCACAATTCTTCCCAGTGTGCCAATGTAGAGCTCAAAGTTTCCTTCACGCTGTGACTGCATGAACTGGAGGAAGAGCGCCTCAAGTTTGAAGGTTTTGCTCCAGTACCGAAACTGCGCCTGCGTCTCCATGTGTGTGCACAAGTCTTCGAATGGCATCACAGGCCTCGCGTCTGCCTCTGTTTCTGTTTTGTATGAATTGTAGGCTTGGCTACGTAAGCAAAACAGTGCAGCAGCTGTTACTTGATGAGCCCACTGAGAACGTGCTGTGAATGATCCCTTCCTAAGAGCATCAGCCCTACCATCTGTGGTAATGTTTGCAGTCGTCAGTACAATCAACCATCCACTGCCATCTAGCCAATCTCCCAGAACTTTCAGCAACGCCATCTCTATATGCAATCCACCCATCATCACCACATACTTGTCTTCGCCATAGGCAGCTGGCCAGGTCCACTGTATCTTCTTGGCGATGGCATACAGCGGCTGATCAACAGTCAATATCGGGACTTGTCCTGGATGCACATGTTCGGTAGCTTTAGCGATTACATCCATGCCATGCTTTACCATCGCCGAAGAATGCGCATTATCACGGAATAATGGCATGATCCCAGATATCGCTGGTGGTCTGGGGCAGGAATCTTGTGACGCTGCAAAATGTGCGGACCAAGAGATGTTATCATCTGAATTAATTTCAGGTTTCTCCAGCAGCTTCTCTACTGCCTGTGCCCATGAGATCTGCAGCTCATCTGAGTCGACTGCTGAGTTTTCGGGGACAGCTTGTCCGTCAGTCTTGCATGGTGTAGGGTTATTGGTTGGGAATGTAGCTGGTGGGACAGTACTGTACGAGTCCATGATTGGCTTGATCTTCGTTGCGCTTGGTGTGTCCTTATGGATGAGAGGTTTGTTCTGGAGCTCTGTGCCTGCACATTCATTCGTAACATGCTGCGTCAGAGAGATGGCTGTTCCATGGAACGCACTTTGTACTGAAGTCGATGTAGGATTGTGGTCTATGTTGTCGAGATTGCTTGTTGTGAAGAGATCTTTTCTCAGGACTGTTGGGCGCACAACCCCAGCATCTTCAAACGAGGTCAATGCACTGTTTGCTACATCTGTGGACAGCTGTAGTATTCGGTCATATGATACAGACAATCCCTTCTCGAAAAGAGTGTCAATCAAGTCACGCTTTCGGGTCTTGTTGTGGATCAGCAACCCAAGGTACAAAGGAAGTCTAGTTTCTCGTTCCAGGCTGTGTCAAGTCTGTAGAGCAGTGGCTTCTTTCCTGCTACTTTTCAGAGTGTTGAATGTGAGCAGCTCAACTATTGATATTGCAGCTGTTTTCACGACCTGATTGTTTTCCGTCTGATTTTGGATGTTTGTACCTCCAAGAATCATCTGAACCAAAGCAAGTAGGGAAGTTGGATTATCCTTATACTGCTCGTCTAGCAACGATCCCGTGAATGTGTAGCGTTTCTGAAAGATCTCTTTCCTGATTATGTTTGCAGCTCTCATGAGCACAACAGCATCACTCTCAGGGTCCCGCTTCTTGGCCTCCAACAAGGTATCTCGAACGTCATTCTTAAACGTGAGCATGACCTCATACTTGCTTTTATGTGCTTCCAACTCGGGAATTCGTGCGAGAAGCTTCTCTTTCAGACGAGTTGAGTTGGTGCGCTCTGACATATCGCCGCCAAGTTGCTTAAGCCGTGATCTGTAGAGTTGTACGAGGCTTGACCGCTTGAATATGTGTTCCGCATGCTCATCTACCTGACGAGTCTCTTCAATGTAGGACACCAATTCTGCGAAGGCTATAGCATCAGGGGCTAGATCTGAATCTTCCTTCGATTCCACTTTCCTGGTGAATGCACGATATCTATTGCTGAAGCCAGTCAAACACTGTTTGTGGTATATCGCATCTATTGCAGTCATGTCTCCAGAGGACAGCTTTGCTAGTAGCCGGGTATCACGAAGCTCAGTTGCCATCTTCCGAACATTTGCGTCCATTCGTGGTGTGGCTGCTCTGTGATAAGTGTCCTCCATTTTTTCATCGCAAAAGAAGCAGAGACTTTCTTTAGCTTGGCAGAAGGTTCCAGGAAACACACAATGCAGTCTACCTTTGAGTGGAGAAGTCTTCGGTTCAGGATCTTCTAGTTTGGCAACCTTCTTGCGAGCACGCTCAACTTTGGCTTGGTTAAACCTCATGTAGCATGTTTTGTGCCATCTTGCATTGTGCTGAAAGAGGGTTGCAGCGATACCTTGACCGTCATCCAAACGTAACAACTGTATGTTCATTGGCAGTGCACTAAGCGAGTGTAGCTCCTGGATGTGCTCAGCTAACGATTCATAGCCTTTGGACTGGTTTACATTCTTACATTGGGACAGGTCTCTCAGGGGTTCAGTTGAACTTTTCTGGCACATAGCACATAGCGTCCAGTCTGTTTCGGTTAATACCGGGTGATGGGCAGAAGTACTGTCAAGCTTTATTTTCTTGGTCGCCATCGCTCCATATAGCTTGGTTGTATTAGACACCATCCATCTCGATTCCTGAAAAGATTAGAAACATTTGTTACGTTCGTTTCAATATTAATCAGAAATCTATATCAAAGGTTTAGTTAGACCTGATTAATTTTGAAGGCTAATCATGATGAACGTTGGCAAGTTCTGCAAATTAAACACATCATCATATTAATGCATATGTATGCATGCACAATGGATATGATTTTCCTGAAAAATAAATGAAAAGAGATATATTCATTAATGTTCGGATGGAGTTTTAAATAAAATCGTTCACCCTTATATCCTTCCTTTGATATCCTTGGATATGTCATTATTGTCAAATACATGAGGCACATACTGCACATAAATATGAACGGATTAACGTGGCTAGACCACAACAATATAGGTTGACTATGACAAACGTTTTTTTTTAATATATTTTTTTCCAATGTCAATTTTGAGTGGGAACCCTTGGTTTGCCAGCGTGGATCCCATTAAAATCGGATTCAGCATACTCAAAAATCCCTATAGACAAATTTTCATGCTTTCTTCCGGAAGTGAACATCTATTTGACATATCTGCCCGACTAACAGAAACATTGGAAGTATGATATTCTTTAGTTTGAAGGCGACGGTACCGCTTGAATGCTTCCTCCTTATTGCGGACAGCAGAAGAACAAGCGTGAGTAAACCAAGATTTGTTTGCATTAGACTGAGAGAAAGAAAATGGAATGGATGCCTCCATGCCCGAGAGGATTACCTCAGTAATGCATTCAGCACTCTCCGAGGGTCCCTGGCCACGGAAGCAGAAGTCATTCCATGGGAAATCAAAGAAGTACTGCCGAAGAGCAGTAGCCAAAGTGCCATAAGCGCCGCCGGCTGGGAGGATCGGGTGGCAGTACCGGAGAGATAGGACAGGTGACTGAGATAAGTTTATTGTCAGAGGAGCCCAAAGGAGAGAACAGATTTACAGTATAAGCAGAAGGGTTAGAGGTTAGAAATAAGTCAAGAATGTTGGCCCGATCTCTGAAGCGATCCGGGATACAGGTGGTTTGCTGGACTAACTGCTCTAGGTCATTTAGGATAGAAAAAATGTAGGCTTGTTTACCAGGTTGGTCAGTAGAAAGAGAGGAGAGCCATTGGCGTTGGTGATAGTCAAAGAATTTTGGATAGTCTGTAGAATTAGGGGAGAGATAAACAACGCAGAAATATTTAGTTTGAGAGTGACAAGAAAGCTTTAGCCAGAGAGTTGAACATTCGGAAGATTCAAAGTTGGGAACACGAGAGAAAGCGAAATTGGTGCGAACATAATACGCAATATCCACCTTTGGCTTGAAACTGAGGATAGAAATAGTAGGATGATATAGAGAAGGGTTTACTGTCAGTAGTCCCAGACAACTGAGTTTCAGTGAGAAAGAGATGATCAGGGTTGGCAGAGGAGAGGTGGTGTTTCACAGAGTGGTAATTAGAGGAAAGGGCACGAATATTGCAGACATTTATAATAAGAGTAGAAGGTAGTGGTCCAGAGCATATTGGCGAGTCATTGCCAGGGGTCGGAGTAATGGGGGCATTTCTGGTCCCACCCCCTAGGGACTCCGAGGCGGGTCGTGATTGTGTCATTTATTTGTTGAGAAAAGGTAGTGTAGTAGGTAAGGTGTTTGTAGTATATAATGTGTTGATAGGAGGAGAAGGTGTTTTGGCGGGCAGGCTGGTGTTGCCGTCAATATTGATGAGACACAGAAAGGAACAGCTAGAGAGGCCAGGTGGTGAAACAGGAGTTCCAGCTGTCCTTATCAACCACCTCAGGCTCTCAGCCTATGCCCCAGAGGGTACTAGTAGTTGGAATATAGATAAAAAAACAAAACAAATCGGGGCACAGGTAATGGAGGTAATACCATATCAAAACTACCTATCTCCATTAGGTTAACATCAATCATCTTCAATATGGACATGAACATTCTTTGTATAACCATGAAGTGACTCGGATTCTAATGTGAGCTTGAACCTAAACAGACAATTTCCAAAGGTGATCACTGAGTTAGTTATCTACTGATCTACAAAATTCAGTTTTTAATTTTCCCATGAGTAACAACAACACCCTCAACGGAGCACCTGCATATATATGGTATAACATATAAAACAAAGTCAGATTTTGCTTAGATAAATACTGAACTTATGTCGTACATACTCGTTCATCCGTTTACTTTTGTACATGTATATGTTTATTTATTTGTTTACAAACCCTCAGAATTATTATGAAACCTTATATATTTCTACATTTTCATTCACCACATACAAATAAAATCAGGCTTCTCGGTTGCAGTACCATCTTCATCTGACACAACGATTGTTAAAATGAAAACGATGGAGAAATAATCCTTTTCTACTGTATTGCCTTCAGGCAAGCACTATGGAAATCACTGACTGGAATCTCTTTCTTTCATTTAAGTTTGCAACTCGGAATTGTTGGCTATTTAGTAGCCTTAAAACTCTAACGAGGCCCCGAAATTATCGAATGATGCTTACGAAATTGTAGTTGTTATATTGTTGTCGTTACTGGCTACGTTATCTATGCCGCTATACCTCTTATGAACATGTATATTCTGTTGGTATACGAACATGTAATTCAGGTCAATGGGAGTAAAAAGATTTCATTAAGCCTCAACAGTCCAGAAGGCCTGCCTACGTCAGTAGGATTTAGAACTGTACCCGCTTCTATGGGGTACGTCACTGAGATCCTGCCATACTGATTCACGTCTTCAGCCATGGGTCCGCCACCCCTGCCTAAGATCGACGTCGCTCTCACGAGGCTCCTCATAGGACACACAACATTATCGGCTCATTGCTGTCGAATCAGGATGCTGCGGTGCCCGGAATGCCGTTGGTGTTAGCTCCCAGAAACACCGGAACATCTTATGGAGGAGTGTACCCGGTTTTACGACCAACGTCAACTACTTCGAGAACGTTTTCGACGTCTACAAGTTCGTGCCTTGGGCTGAAGGTTCTTCTTGGGACGGGGACTGCGGATGAAGCTTTGATACTCGCCCTATCAAGATTACGGTGTGTATACCTATTGGCAACGGGTATTGATGCCATAGTCTAATGTCCCTCTGACAATCTGTGTTTAAGAGCCAAGCAAGTGTCTTTCACCCGGGGGCACTCTCACACTACCAGAAAACAGAAACCAGAAAAGATTGCATTCTAATTACTGTATTTATTTTATATTATTATTAATATTATTATTATTATTATTATTATTAGTAGTAGCAGTAGTATTGTTATTATTATTATTCATATTGTAGTATATATTTTACAGGGACTATTTGAAACTAGGGATTTCGCATAAACCCTACAAGACTCAGGGATTTCATGTAATCGCTATGACTATAAGTAAACAAATGAAATCACAATTTTGTTTAGGGATTTCGTGAACTCACTGGATTATAACTCCAGTCATTTCACAAAATCTCTATAAAGATGTTTATTACCTATACAACCAATATATGCAGGAAAACTTTCAAATCATATTAAGAAATTAAGGACAAAAACGGGTTATTGCTTGATATGTCAATAATGCATTTACATTTAAATTATAAAATATGTGTAGGAATACTATAAAATCATAGAAAACTAAGAAGATAAATTATGTACTTCATAAGGCTTACTGTAATTAGATTTCCGTAATTTCCATCTATGAAATCATCTGAAAAAATATTTAAAAAATAATTTTGTGTCAATTATATTTCTGCATACTAGACTACTAGGGCAACCACTGGAACAATTTATCTTACATCTGTTTGTTTCACATCACAGAGATCCAACACAGTTACACCTAACACATCCTTGCCCACCAGTACTGAACTCTTGCATTACAGCTTGAGTGCAATTAACGTTACACTCTTGTTGGAACTGATTATGGGAATACTTTGCTTTAACAATACCACTTTTTACAGCAGTTGTGTACATGTTGTTTTCGTCACAGTCAATAATCACGCCCAAAATATTGCGAGGATCACCGCAACCTCTGTCTACTAATGGTATAGGCAAGGCCACATTGCTATTTTGACAGACAGACAGACAGACAAAGTCTATTTGCTCAGACTTCTATATAAAGTATGGAGCACAGCTTTCAAATTACACAGTTATAATACAAAAATATAATTATTTACATTGGCATTGCAACCTAAAACATATGTACAGTAGCCCAACTAAGTTTTGTCTAGGTAGGCCCCCACCGCCTGCTCTACCACGGCCAGGGCACACACACACTGTACTCGTACACGCTGGGCAATATTACTATCATTATTTGTTTGTATCATAATAGAAGGTGCTCTCTCGTTCTCGTTCTCTCTCTCTCTCTCTCTCTCTCTCTGCGTTAAATATAAATATATTTACGCGTTACAAACTACTTTATAGATCCACATTCTATACATAACTTAGAATGAACACAATGAGTTACATAGATTGTATTAAATAACCTATTATGCACTTTTTAGTGATTCTTTTAATCAGAGCCTCTCCTTAACACTATACTTGGTGTTGGTGTCAGCGGCCTTGGCTCTAATTTGTATCCGTAGCCTCCCTGTAACTCAGAAAGTGCTCGAGAAACGGGTTGTTAATCTCTACATTTATTTCCTGATCTATTTTTTATTTTTTTTAGTTATAAGATGTTATGCGGTCAGGAATGGTGCCAAGTTCGCTGACACCGGGAATAAATGTTATGAGTTATCCTAAACGTGTATATGCATCAACTGTATTATATGTTACTAACACAAATGTAATTTTATACAGCTAAATGACTAAGAGACTTAATTTGTCCGGATGTTTATAGCATCTGAGGTGAAGCCAGTGATCTTAGGGGCTAATAAGTGATTGAGGTTTCCGAATGTTTGTGTGCGAACTGTTGTATGGATTCTTCCCTTGCCGCCTCTTTTTTTGCCTCCTTTCATGTGTTTCTTGTTGATACTCCCTACCCCTTGGGGGAATAAGGGCTGGCTACGGACTAAGTTACAAACGTTAAATTAAGAGTAGTATACTGCTGTCACATTTGTAAATGCTTAATCATCAATCTTGTAATGGGATATAACCGTGTTGGCTGCGAGTGTCTCGCTATCTATTAACCTTTCTTTTCCCAAGCATACGAATCGATAAACAAAGAAAAAAAATACCTTCAAAGATATTGACATGTCAGTATAGTTTTCAATAAATATCCACATGCATGATTAATGATTAAAGAAGCAGCACATGGTATAGGGCGAACTATATTACGTGAATTAGACCGTGGCTAATTAGTAGGAATCAAAACATTAACATTAACAGTAGCATTTATAAGCAGATTAGGGTGTAGTGAAGGTTGGGGTCTTACACTGATGGTCAGTTTCAGTTCCTCAATTCTTAATCCTTTACATTAACGACCTGATTTAGGCCTAGCTAAAAATATTGGTAATTTGTTTAAATGACATTAAAAATAGGTTGAATTATTGATCCTGATAACGATTCATGCTCTCCAAAAATAATGTTATACCCCAATGGGCAATACCTTGTCAGATGATATATAATGTAGATAAATACATGCAGTTTAGTGAAAATTTGGAAATTTATAGAAATTTCAGGATGTAAATTTAACAATAATTACTTCAAGTTACTAATTACGCACCATATATCTCCCGTTTGAGAAGGTGCATTAGTTCAATGAATTCTTGTAATGTCTGATTCCATTACCCATCTCCCTTACTCAAGGGTAGTCATTAACCACCAGCTATATGTCAGAAGAAAACAAAACATTTCACCAATCTGAGTGTTGACAGGCCAAGACGCAATATCAGTGGTATCTAGATGGCTAAATAACATGGATTTAAGTAACTCGATTATTACAAATATTTGGAAGTCATCGTCAGTCGTGATATTAAAACCAAAAATACAATGCAACATTGTTTGAGATCCGAGTTTTTAGATAGATATCTAGAAGCGTGAATAACAACAAACGTAATTTTTTAAATTTCACCCGTCCTTAGTAAGGCTTCATATGGATTATGTTTTTAATATTGCTGTCCAATGTCCATACATTGATTGGAAGTTACGGTACAAAGAAGATTGGCAAAACAATTCAGAATAATAGAACATTAGAACATCAATAATATTCTAACGCCTAACGACAAATGACACAGAATTACAGCCAGAATGGGTTAGAACATTTAACAGAAGTAAAATATTATTGAGGTAGTGAATACTATGAAATACATGATATGGTCAGTACAAAAGAAAGGGGACTTGGGAAACATTAGGCTTGCATAATTTTTATTATATTAGAAGTGTAGAGTAAGAGAGGATATGATACAGATACTTAAGTTGTAAGTGGGATCCACTAAGACGATGTGGAAAACGGACTGCCGCTCCGTGAAACATGCACAAGTTTGGTAGATATGAGAAATAGGCTACCGAGTGCTACAGTAGGATCAATAACGACAAAAAGCTTATAAACATAATTAGATAGGCACATGGCTGTAATATGCTGATTATCAATGTGATCCGCCATCAGTGGGCCAGTCAGCCCTCTGAAGAAAAAAACATCCCTCATTTATGATTTTTGGTTATGTTTATGTTTATATAGTGACATCAGGACTCGTATTTGGCAGTTTATTCAGACTAGCATTATACTATTATATTCAGAGGAGAAAAGGAAACTATCTTATTCAGAGTAGAAAGGGATTATGAAAGTCAAAGGGTAAATATGACATAGTATGTGTCCCTAAAATTCCTACAGAACCTCCCTAAGTTGTATAAACCCTCTAATGAAAACTCCGATTAATCTGCCAAAATGAGTCAATCATAATGGGATTAATGATTATATATTTATTGATTCTCATGATAAATTGGTCTCTCTATTCACTGATGATAGTTTAGGTAAGGTATGATTTATTATATTCGCAAACAAGTTATATGCATTCACTAAGGGGGGAGGGAAGTAATAGGGGCAGATCTCTCCTATATTGCACAGATAGTGGGGGGCGAGGTGGTCAAGATGACTTACTAAACGGAACGTGGTTGGTTTTTAGGTAAAGACCCGATGGTATAGACAGGAGTGGTTAGTGTGCATATTATATCAAGTCATGCTAGTTAACAGTATTTGGACAGTATAAGTGAGGAGTTAATTTGCTAGTAGTGGAGTAAAGAAATTAAGATGTTTTATAATGCTCGGTTAACATTAAGAATCATTATGAAATTAGCCAAAAGTGATATGATTGAAAGTAGCCTATTACTCTGTATAACAACTATTCTATATATTTTATGCACAATATCAACTAGGACTAACTCACATGCTGTGTGTTCCTAGGCCTCAAACAGCGCAGTCTTCGACCCATGCGTGGTCCAGCTGAAAGTGTTCTTGTCTGAGAAAACAACTCTTGGTTGTGTTACGACCGGGACTGCGGATAAAACAAGGGCACTTAATGATTGGACTAGTAATAGGGCACTATGCAACAACGGTACGCTAGATCCAAACCCTCGAACTTATATGCCGGCACTATACCCTCCAGAGTTAATCTGCGATAACGGGGTATCCTTAACTGGGCATAAATGTACTCTACTTCAGGCTAACCCACACTGGTATAGCCTGATAACAAACAAGATGCAAGTTACGTTAAAATGCATAAAAAGGGATCTATGGAAAGATCAATTAAATCACTGCAAGATTTAATACAATAAAAAGATGCTTCAATACAGTTACTCTAAACAACAATAAACTCTTCACTCCTATCTGAAAGAAAGTGAAGTATAGTCCTACAGCATAGACCTGGAAACTTCTGAAGAAAGTCTGATGCTCATAAGATGCTCGTATCTTAAACTATATAAGGCAGGAGGCAGGACACCACACGTGTAAAGCGAATACACAAAAAGATAGGACATATAATGTTTACTGACACGAGAATACTATAAATGCGCAACGGTAGTAATACTCGACACTAAAAGAAGTACTTCCTCATCAACGAAACAGCCTACTATGGTTGTGCGGCTCAGCAACAACCTAGACTAATAAATGCTGTGAATAAGAATGCGCACATATCAAAGAGCTTATATTAAATACTAATAAGTGTCTACTCAATTAATAATGTCTAGCTGGGATACTCTAGGTAAGGAACTGGGGTTGAGCAAGACAGGCTCGTAGCCTAGTGATGTCCTTAAGACTGCATCCTTTAAGTTACGTTAATTGACTAGGGTGCTCTCTTGATAGATCCAGATCACAAGTATCTGGTTCTATCCTGGCGACCCTCTAAAGCCAAGCAAAGAGGCAGCAAAATGTGGAACTGGTACAGGCCAAAGCCCTCAGTCAACACAAAGCTGCACTCGCAAAAGGACGCAACCGAAAAGACAACACAGGCTACCACAGGACCGGTCGAAGTCGTGTAGGTATAAGCAAACCGTACACACATCGATGACAACGAATAAAGTTACGTTATCCCAGTCTAGCATTAAATAAAAGAGCAGAGACTCTAAATCAATAATGGAGACACACAGAGTTCATAACCTATACTAACTAAGAACCCTCAAACCTATTCTAAGTACATGTAAATATCTCAGAGGATGGCGCATACAATACAATGGGCCGGCTATGGAAACCGTATGCAGAACCCAAGGGGATAAGTAATTGAATAAAGGTGAGAGTAATGGAAAAGAAGAAGTTCAGAGAGAGAAACAGTTCTAAAGGTGGTGATCGGGGGAGAGTAAGCAAAGGGATGTTATATGCATGCGCGCCTAGCCTGTCCTGAGGAGGACAGCTCCTGGGGACCCTCATGTACACAGGAGCTCACAAAGGAGCGATGGTCAGTCAATCACGGGCCGAGACGTCACAAGGCAGCAGGTGTCACGTGACACAGCCAGACACGCCGGCCAATCAAGGGCGTAGGAAAGCCCGCGCGCGAGCGGGAAAACTCCTCCGAGTGAGGGAGGCAGCACATACATACACACGCACACACTACCACTACACTGCCTACATCGCTCTTTCTCCTTAAGTTTACACAATGCATCTTATATTCTATTAATGATATAAAACACTTCCCGTTGTCACAGACGAAAACAAAGACCACCACTGGAGTGTCTGTGACAATACGAGTACTAGGAAAGAAAGAACAACATTCTCTGATAAGTGTAGCCTATTTCGATGTCCCTGGCGAGCGCTAGTGGCTAACGAGAGGAGATTCTGCCAACGCTGGTAGGCGTCACACCCCGCCCAAGATATTGGACGAGCACCATATCTGACAAGGCAGAATGCCGACAAGAACCGCCACACCTAGCCACTCCACCAGAAATGAAATGCAAAGCTCAATCTTAAATAAAAACAAAATTTTTAGCATAAAGAAAATCTTATAACCCCTCCCAAACACAATAGTATAATATAGCCTACTATGCTCCCTGAGCGAGCTTCACAGAGCCCAGCCTACTAAGTGAAAAGTTTTTATGTGATTTTTTGATTTAATTTTAATGTTGTTTTTGACGGCTGCTCTACAGGGGCAAGCCTGGTTTTTTCTCAACTCTCAAACACACACTGACTGAACGGCGAGGGTGCTCCTTGAAGCGTACCCTCCCGTGACAAACAATCAGCCACAACATTATCAGCGCCCTTAACATGCCATACATCCTACTTGTGTTCCGGCAGCAAAACAACACCTGGCACTGATGAACTGCCCAGTTCATCACAAGACTGGCACTTCTCTTCGCTCTTTCCAGCAACGGGACCTGTCAAAAACCTTTCACTAGTTCTACCTTCGTGATAAGTGATGCAGCCCCGATGCGGTCTATGGTGTCGTCAACTCTAGGTAAAGTATAGGCGTCTGTCAGGGATAATGCACACACACTTGCAATCAACACACACACTGATCTTGCCACTTAACACAGGTTGCAAAGTTACAGACAACTCCACCTTCTCCACCTCCTCGCCTGTGCCCTCACTGTACACTGATCCGTCGTTCGACATAGTGTCCACCGGAAATCCTCAACGTTTATAAAAAAAAGTACCTAAACTCTCATGTAGCACTATTCACTCAAAAAATGCTTGAAGACAACTCAAGTGCTATACTACGTTGCCAAAATAAATTCCAACGTGTCCAAAATATTCCTCAAAAAACAAATGTCCAAAAATCCTGCAATTATTTCTTAGTTCACTAGGTTGTTGTGACGACTAAGATAAGATACTAGGCAAGGTCGCCATTTGTTACGACCGGGACTGCGAATAAAACAAGGGCACTTAATGATTGGACTAGTAATAGGGCACAACGGTACGCTAGATCCAAACCCTCGAACTTATATGCCGGCGAACAAAACACCTATACCATCCAGAGTTAATCTGCGATAACGGGGTATCCTTAACTGGGCATAAATGTACTCTACTTCAGGCTAACCCACACTGGTATAGCCTGATAACAAACAAGGTGCAAGTTACGTTAACATGCATAAAAAGGAATCTATGGAAAGATCAATTAAATCACTGCAAGATTTAATACAATAAAAAGATGCTTCAATACAGTTACTCTAAACAACAATAAACTCTTCACTCCTATCTGAAAGAAAGTGAAGTATAGTCCTACAGCATAGACCTGGAAACTTCTGAAGAATGTCTGATGCTCATAAGATGCTCGTATCTTAAACTATATAAAGGCAGGAGGCAGGACACCACACGTGTAAAGCGAATACACAAAAAGATAGGACATATAATGTTAACTGACACGAGAAAACTATAAATGCGCAACGGTAGTAATACTCAACACTAAAAGAAGTACTTCCTCATCAACGAAACAGCCTACTATGGTTGTGCGGCTCAGCAACAACCTAGACTAATAAATGCTGTGAATAAGAATGCGCACATATCAAAGAGCTTATATTAAATACTAATAAGTGTCTACTCAATAAATAATGTCTAGCTGGGATACTCTAGGTAAGGAACTGGGGTTGAGCAAGACAGGCTCGTAGCCTAGCGATGTCCTTACGACTGCATCCTTTAAGTTACGTTAATTGACTAGGGTGCTCTCTTGATAGATCCAGATCACAAGTATCTGGTTCTATCCTGGCGACCCTCTAAAGCCAAGCAAAGAGGCAGCAAAATGTGGAACTAGTACAGGCCAAAGCCCTCAGTCAACACAAAGCTGCACTCGCAAAGGACGCAACCGAAAAGACAACACAGGCTACCACAGGACCGGTCGAAGTCGTGTAGGTATAAGCAAACCGTACACACATCGATGACAACGACTACAGTTACCTTTTCCCAGTCTAACATTAAATAAAAGAGCAGAGACACTAAATCAATAATGGAGACACACAGAGTTCATAACCTATACTAACTAAGAATCCTCAAACCTATTCTAAGTACATGTAAATATCTCAGAGGACGGCGCATGCAATACAATGGGCCGGCTATGGAAACCAAATGCAGAACCCAAGGGATAAGTAATTGAATAAAGGTGAGAGTAATGGAAAAGAAGAAGTTCAGAGAGAGAAACAGTTCTAAAGGTGGTGATCGGGGGAGAGTAAGCAAAGGGATGTTAGATGAATGCGCGCCTAGCCTGTCCTGAGGAGGACAGCTCCTGGGGACCCTCATGTACACAGGAGCCCACAAAGGCGCGATGGTCAGCCAATCACAGGCCGAGACGTCACAAGGCAGCAGGTGTCACGTGACACAGCCAGACACGCCGGCCAATCAAGGGCGTGGGAAAGCCCGCGCGCGAGCGGGAAAACTCCTCCGAGCGAGGGAGGCAGCACATACATACACACGCACACACTACCACCACACTGCCTACATCGCTCTTTCTCCTGAACTTTACACAATGCATCTTATATTCTATTAATGATATAAAACACTTCCCGTTGTCACAGACGAAAACAAAGACCACCACTGGACTGTCTGTGACAATACGAGTACTAGGAAAGAAAGAACAACATTCTCTGATAACTGTAGCCCATTTCGATGTCCCTGGCGAGCGCTAGTGGCTAACGAGAGGCGATTCTGCCACCGCTGGTAGACGTCACAGTTGGGAGAGAGGTATCCTGACCAGGATTCGAACCCACTCACTACAGGTATGTTTGGGAGAGTTGGGCACCGTAACCGCTCGGGCACGAGCGGATATAAGTGAAACAACCTTTGTTCTTATTTGAAGAACTCCCGCCAACTCGGCTAAGTGATACAATTGTAATCGTCCTGGTACTATTATGGAACCTCTCTGACATTATCAAAACAACTCGTGCCCAATAGTTAATGCCATGGTCAACAAATAGTCAAGCGAAATCAAGCCTCGTCTGTTTGTGCCTCTCGGTTATCTTTGGTTGACAGCTGGTGATCTATGTTTATATCCCATCTCCTTCAATCTCTTGCGTATAATTTCTGTAGAAGTTTGAAATTGCAAATGTTACCTAGCTTCCTCGGCATTGGAGAATAGATGGTTATCCATATACTGTTTAGTTTCTTAGTCCTGTTATGACGTGGTTTTCCGCTTAGCTCCACTTCTATGTCGGTCTGTCATTTGTCCTTCCCACCTTTTTTTTGCCACCGGTAAACCTTCCGACACCCCACTCTCGCTCATCCCAACCATATTACCGCGTTCAGCAACCTTGCTGAATGGATGACTAGGTGTGATGTGGGCAAGAGAGTATTGAGGATTTTTTGATCACCTCAGTTTCCAATAATTACAGCTTCACGTTTTTTTTTTTTTTTTTTTTTTTTTTTACCGAAAAAGGTTCGACCTGGGAATATATTGCGTGAAGTGTTACTGCATGGTTGGAGTGGCTGTAGATATGCATGTAATCTGTAATCAGCCAATTGCCGATATCTGGATTTTGAGTGTTTGGTTGACTTGTATGGTACCCGTCCAGCTAGTAATAGACCACCAACACTAACAAATACGTCGTAAGTGGCCTCTTATTCCATAGGCCCATTTATACTGCTAGGTCAAGAGAGGCGCATTGTGTAAGAAGAATTGCCAACCATTTTCTTTCCCGCCTGGGAATGGAACCCGTGTCCTTTTGGCTGTGAACCAAGTGCGCTAACTAATATGCTACGGACCACTGTGTGTGTGTGTGTGTGTGTGTGTGTGTGTGTGTGTGTGTGTGATTCTGTAAAATAGAACTCAAATTATATACCTGGTAAATTAAATAATGTTTAGTTATACTCCCATATATTTCCATAGTAGACAGAATTTCATCGAAGTTATATTCCAAAATCATGATACGGTAACGATAATTTTCTTTATTCTAATAGTATCTCATAGAAACAGTAAGAACTTTAGCTGTATATTAATACACGTTCTTATCATTAATAATATTACCTGATGCAGATGTTGCAAATAGAACTACTCGTATAACCCAGCACTGCAAGATGATGCAGATTATAACATACCCGTATTATCTAAAGTGTTAATTAGATACAACAACACAATTATTTACACCTCATTGTTTTATCAGGAAAATCAGCGTAGAATGTGGGTTTATAACACTGAACATTGCCTTCCGTTTCTGTGTGTGTGTGTGTGTGTGTGTGTGTGTGTGTGTGTTAATTAATATACAAAAAGTGTAACGTGAAAATCGATTGATATTAACCTCAGAGAGAGAGAGAGACTTCTAATATGATACAAACAAATAATGATAGCAATATTTTCATACGTAGCGCCCAGCATGTGTGAGTATTGTGTCTGTGTGCCCTGGCTGTGTTAGCGTAGGCGGTGGCGCCTGCCTTAGACACCACGGGTCTCTGCTGGACACGACCACACAGGCTTGGGATGGGACTGCAAACTAGACAGGTGCCACGTACCTAATATTGTCGCAAAACTTAGTTGGGCTACTGTACAATAGTATTAGCAACCTAATAAATAGTCTATGATTATGCAGCAGCTATGGAAACATCCTATACATAGATTGCAAATACTTTGCCAAATTTAACAGGGCCTTTTTGTTGGTACTCTGTAATAGTTCAGCAAATTTGTTCCTATTTGAAGATACTTTGAAATATCGTTAAATATATTTACGGCGTTCGTCCTCTATATGTGCATGGGTAATTATAATACGACTTCTCCTCACCATCCACTCAGCTGGCGCTAACTGAGCAGTTCCTGCAATTCATCTTTCATTTCTTATACTGTCTATGCGTGCAGCAACCAGGTAATCAAAAACCTGCTTCATGGAACGTTGCTGAGTGGGCAGCTCATGGGGCTTTTGGGGCAGATAGAGAGAGAGAGAGATACATAGTCTGATTAGTACTTCCTTTTGATAAGGTATACAGTGTGAGGCTGGTTAAAGACCCATGTGATGCTCAATTTAAGCTGAAGCACACTGACTTTATATGATCACACATCCTAAACAAGTATCTCCTTCTTCCACACCTCCCTCTACTCCTACCCCTTATCCCTACTTCCTGCCTGTTTACTTTCCACATACCCCTGCGCTTACTTTGTGAGGTTCCCTGGGCAGTTCATGATGCGTTACGACTGAGGTTTAAATATATCAGGGCTCTTATTCATTGGACTAGTAATGGCATAAATGCTACAACGGAAAGCGCTAGATCCAACCTCTGATGTATAATCCCAGTGAACAAAGAACACAAATACTCTCCAGAGTTCTATATGCAATAATAGGTTATCAAACTCTCAATAAATGTGCGTCTACTCTAGGCTTAATGTTATGTGAAAACAGCCTATTACTACCTATAACCGAAGATGCTTGGTTATGGTATGCAAAGTAAGGTGGTAAGAGAAGTTACAGCTTACGTTACTTTAATCAATAAATGTCAGGCACTCCTGCATGAAAGAAAGTGCACTAAAGTCCTTCAACACCAACAAGGAATCTTCTTTAAATGTTGGATGCTATCAAGATGCTCGAATCGGAAATGGAACCCCAAAAGGCAGGCAGCGGAACAATGCTCGTGCAGGCTATGCACACAAAAAAGCAGGAGATATAATGCAGTCGGAGCCAAGAATAGCCTAAACGCCACAACAATAATAATAATTGCCACGACAATGCAGTATTCCTATCAACAAAAAGAGCCTAAGTCGTTTGTGTCTCAATACATCAAACTAGGCTGCGAAATGCTTGTGTAATCATAAACGGGTATGCATAAAAAGAGTAATTGGTTTAATATACTTAATGTCTACTGTAACTGATAAAGTCTAGCTAGAGTCAATGATACGAGATACTGGTGCGCATGACATGACGCATAGCCTAGTGCAAATCTCAAGTCTGTGCATCAAATATTACGTTATAGGGAAGGGTAGCTCTCTTGAGAAACCTTAATACCGAAGTATTAAGCGTTCTCCTGGCGTACCTCAAAGACAAACAACGAGCTTAGAACAGTGCAGAATGGTATAGGCAAAAAGCCCTCATTCGTGCATGTTCTACTCTCAATGGCACACAGACTAGAATTTACCCAATCAACTCCAGTTCTCAGGTATGTCGTGCAGCTTTTAACTAAAGCCAACACCCATCGGAAACAATACCTTATAGTATCAGACTCCTAGTCTAGCATTACCTAATCCAGCAGAACACTAATAATTATAGGAAGCAGTACTGAACAATATGAATGCCAACCAATGCTTTGTGATCAACAACTAAACAACTAAACAACAACTTAACAACTAAACATACATGGGTTATATCAGACCTTAACGCACAATACAACTGGCCAGCATTAAGCTGATTATGCAGAGTTAACCAGAGGGGATATAATATGAATAAAGGTGGTGAAAGGTATGGAAAATGAGAGAGATAGGCAGAGGAAAAGGTTCTCAGGTGCAGAAAGGGCGACAGGTATCAAAGGGATAAGAGGGATGCGTTCTAGAAACCAGATCTGAGGGAGAAAGTGGCGAGAGGGCTGTATATATACTAGCACTAGCTCGAGCCGCGTGGGAAAAAAGCGGTAACAAGTCCTCCAACCAATACTAAAGAAGCCAGCCAAACATGACCGTGACAAAGCATGGTAAAAAAACTCCCTCAACGAATCCCCACGAGGCCAGCCAGCTATGACGTCATCGAGTATAGCAAAACACTATGCGCCTCCTCTCACTCTGTTCTACTCTCTCTCTCTCTCTCTCTCAATTCCTATCATTACTACTTAATGATAAAACATATACTTTGCAATTAAATATATAAAACCTTGACATGGGCGAAAACAAAGAGCCTTTCTGGACTGCCCATGACACGAGCTTTCATATGAAATAAAGCACACAATAATACATCAACTGTAGCCACATCCACTGCCCTGGCAATCCTAGCGAGTCACTGTAGGACAAGCCATGCGGTTCTAACGGAGTGGTTAACTTCACCCCCCCCCCCCCAAGATTTTTCTCAGAGGCCCAAGGCTCACAAAAATCTGATTGTTAGAATCCATGCTAGATCTCTACTTCCCATCACCCAGCGGCAGTAAAATATCAGGCACAGTTCTTCAACAAAACATTTTACAAAATTATAACCCTCCGCAACACAATAGGTTAAATCATATGTAGTTATGCTCCTCAAGAGCGAGCTTCTCTAGCCCAGCATTCTGAGAGGAGTGCAACTCAGAATTACTGCTATAATATACTGAAAAAATTCAACTATCAAAGAAAGAGTTTTTTATTTGATTTTTATGTTTTTAATTTGTTTATTTCGGCTGCACTATAGGGGCAAGCCTAGTCTTTTCTTCTATACCAAACGCTCAACTCCTGCTTTACGACCCAATACGCTGGGCTACAACCGCGAGCCAACAAGCACCAAGCGCAAAATACTATTCAAACTATCCGTGTGTCAATCTACCCAGGATCATATACCCTTGAAAGACAATCTGCAACCACGTTGTCACAACCGGCAATATGGCATATGTCCAGGTTATATACCAATAACCTTAGTGAACACCTGGTCAGCCTCATATTCCGATTGTGAAACTGGTCCAAGAACTTGAGAGGGTGATGATCTGGGTAAACTACAACGACCGGACCATAGGCTGGAACATAGACCTCGAAATGCCCCGGTGCAAGCACAACTGCCAGCAGCTCCTTCTCGGCAACAGAGCAGCTCCCCTGGGCTGAATTGAACTTCTCCGAGCAGAAACTAACAGGATGCTCCAGCCCATCATCGTCCTTCTTCATAAGGACGGCACCAGCCCCCACACCACTAGCATCCGTTGCTAGTTGGAAAGGTAGGCTAAAGTCAGGGGCCCTGAGGATCGGGTGAGTGCACAACAGGTGTTTTACTACTCGAAACGCCTTCTCACACTCAGGCGCCCATTTGACTTTCTTATCCTTCCAGTTATCCTCCACCTGATCTTGACTGTCCCGTTCTCCTTCTCCACCTTGACTGCTAAACGCCATCACAGGCACAGTGAGAGGCTCAGGGGGGTGCCTCACACACTCCTTCATGAGATCAACGTGACATAACTGATTGCGCTTACGTCTGTCTGGAGCGGCCACCAAGCAATCCAGGTCCGATAGCCTCTCAACCACCCTATAAGGACCAGTGTACTTCGCGGGTAAGGGATGACCTACAAGGGGCGGTAGAATCAACACCTCCTGACCCACGTGAAACTCCCTGAGTTTAACCTTGAGGTCGTACCTGTCCTTCATGAGGGCCTGAGAGCTAGTCAAATTACGGCCAGCCAATTCCAGACTGCGCAACATCCGTTCTCGACTGTCGAGGACATGACTGTCGAGGACATACTTGAGCATAGAACAAGGTTTTTCTGCGCCCTCCCATATTTCTTCAACCATATGGAGAGGCCCTCTGACACGGTGTCCAAAGACGAGCTCATTAGGGCTGAATCCCAAACTTTCCCCAGGTACCTCCTGTGCAGCAAACAAAACATATGGCAGGCCAAGATCCCAACCTTTCCCACTCTCAAAGCAACAATAACGAAGCACAGATTTCAAGGCTGAGTGCCATCGCTCTAACACACCCTGGCTCTCTGGATGATACGCAGATGACACAACCGTAACAATCCCATGCTGCGGCACTGCTTGAACTAAGAGGCCAGAAGTGAAGTTGGATCCTTGGTCTGACTGAATTACCTGCGGGTAACCATACCGGGAAAAATACACTAGCAAGTTTCGGACCACCGTCTTCGCTGAACCATTTCTCATAGGGTACGCATCAGGTACCTTGTTGCTACCTCCATGATGGTCAGGGGATACTTGGAAAAATCTCCCGACTGTGCATCACTGTCCTCCTTCAACTCGACAGCACCGGTACCACATTCAAGAACCTCCGGGTCTTCTAAGTGCAATTTACGAATGTCCGAAGGAGCAAGCTTATCTAAGTGTTTGCGAAACAACTCATGCCCCCCTCCTACACTGAATTTAGCCTCCCGTTGCTCTCTCTCTGTGTATCGTTGCTGTCTCTTCGTCTTTTTAAGCCCATCCTCTGCCTTCTTACTAACAGTTAATGGGTCTTCTCCAGACTCGAAATCGGTCCTAATAATGAGTCCCCGAGAATGTCCGTTGATACTAATCTCTCAACCGCATCAACTTTCAACCCCTTCTCGGTACCTTTCCTCCGCTTGTCTAAAGACTGTTGGCCAGAATGTGACTCCCTGGATGCAAGAGATCTAGTGGCAACACACGCCATAGGTTGCACCGGACACTTCTCAACCCACTCCTGCTCCTCCCTACTCACGTCAGCTGGCTTCTCGACAACGACTAAGGATGGAGCCTCAGAAGTAGGCCCCGCAAAGTCGTTGCCAAGAAGGAGGTTGACGCCCCCAACAGGTAACTTCTCCACAATTCCTACATCCAGGTCACGAGTCACACCATCAACTTCCATCTTCATTCTTACAAGCGGGTATGACCTTGTTGCATTAACTCCCTGAACCACAACCACCCGCCCCGTATTTACAGGTTTACCAGTGAAATTCCTCCACAGTGTTTGCGATGCCCCAGTGTCACGCAAAATTCTCACCTCATGTCTTCTACCCCCCACTCCACACAACTGAGTCCCCTGTGGTCACTAAAGGCATCACGGACAGGGAATAAGCCTTCCGGATCCTTCTGCACTGGCAGTGTATTTACCTCGGAAGAATTGCCTCTAACAAACTCCGATGTCCTCTTGAACACTCCAATGCCGTGAGCAAAAGACACGGCTGCCGGAGGAGGTCGACTGTGATGTAAAAAAAAACTGACTCTTCTCATACGGCGTGGTGTTAGGTTTGGATTCAGTTTTAGTTTCATTGCTCTTTTGTTTAAGTTTGTCATTGCTACGGGGAGGGGGAGGATAACGGTCCCTAGCACTTGCATCGTACTTCTGTGAGGACCCGCAATCCCGAATCAACGACAGCCGTCGTTCAGCCATTTATGCTGCTTCGACTAGAGTTCTTGGGTTTTTCTCCTTCAAGTTCAAAGTTAGACCATCGCCCGTGCTCTTAAAGAACTGTGTGACGCCTCCCGGCGCTGGCAGAATGGTTGCGTGGGGCATTGCAGCTCGCTAGCGCTCGCCAGGATGGGGGGATGGGCTACAGTTGTCCTAGAATGATCTGCTTTCTTTTATTAGTGTCGTGTTGCCACAGACAGTCTAGAAGTGATCTTTGTTTTGGTCTGTGACCGCGCCTTATATTTTATATTCGCTATAATATAAATGTTGCTTGTGTGGGAGGCGAGCGAGAGCGGGTGAGGGAGTACACCTGGCAGCGGGGGGTGGGCTTTGACGCGGCTCGCTGGAGCGCTGACGGCGTTGGCGGCCGGGTGGTCAACTAGTCCCTTCCCGTCGCGGCCTCATGGTTTTTTACCAAGCTCAGAGCTGGCCTGACACGCGTATCGTCTACATCCTTTGCAATTCTGTCCCCCCATACTCGCCACTTTGCATACTATTTCTCTCTCTCGACTTCTCCTTTCTCATTCTCTAATCTTTATTAATCTCAACATCCCTTCTGGTTTCAGCACAGACGTTCACCGTCGGCCAGTCGTATTGTACGCGAAGCTCTCAGATATTTCTATGTATTAGGCTTTAATGAGGTTTGGAGAGACGGACTTTTCCGTTGTGTCCTCTCTCGGGAAGATTGTAGACCGGTATATGTCTCCCTGGCAGGGTGTTGAGTGATTCTGCTTAGTTATTTAAAGCTAGACTAGGGGTAAGGTTACTGTGTCGTTGTCTCCGATGTGTGCAGTGTTAGCTAAGCCCTGCACGACATCGACAAGGTACTGTGGGAGCCTAGGTTGTCTTCGGGTGGGTTTACTTTGCGAGCACAGCACTGTGGTGTGAGAGGGCCATAGCCTATCCCTCACAACATAGTGCTGCCTCTTTGTGTTGACTTCTGAGGGATCGCCAGGATAGAACTAGGTACTAGAGACCTAGATTTATCAAGAGAGCATCCCCGTCATATAACGTAATCTTCATTATACCACCTTCGGACAACGTTAGGCTACGAGCCGCATGCTCGCCCCTTGTTGCCCTGCCTTGATACCCCAGCTAGACTTTATTAACCGAGCAGACACTGGTTAGAGATAAGCCCCCATTATTATAAGTATGCCACATTATTATTCACTGCACTTTTGAGCCGAGGTTGTTGTTGAGTTGCACAACCCTAGTAGGCTGTTGCATTGTGTCATGAAGCATTTCTTTAGTTGTCGAGCATTACTAACTTTGCGCAGTCTTTATTATTCGCCTGCCTATTATTACTATATGTCCTAGTATTTATTGTGACCCGTATTCTGCATTATAATTGTTCAAGATTCTTTACGAACATCTTCCCAGCATCAGACTTATTTCAGAAGTTTCCAGTTGATGTTGCAGGACGAGCATTGCACTTTCTTTAATACAGGAGTGCCAGTTATTTGAGTATCTACCGTAACGTTAAATAATCACGTTACTTATCTTTTCTTTGTGTAACCTAAACGAGTAATCTTTTACTGTTTGAGAATAGGCTGTTTCATCGAGCGTCAGCCTAGTGTGTGTGCACCAGTTACTGAGTCATAGGATACCTCGTGGTCCAGGCACGACTCCAGGGCGGGTCATGGTGGTTTTGTTTTCCAGTGATTTTAAAGGCAGGGGTTGGATTCTAGTGTTACTGTGTTTTGTTGCATTTTGCCATTATCTAGTCCAATGTTGAAAGAGCCCTGTGTCTTTGAGAACATGGATCATAACAAATGGCTACCTAGCTCAGGATCTTGTGAACTAAGAGATAAATTGCAGGATTGTTGTGGTCATGTGTTTTATTGAGGAGTATAGTGGGCACGTTATTTTTTTTGGCCAAAGTAGTAATCGCACTTGAGAGTCTTCAGACATTTTTGAGCAAGTGAATATGTGCTACATAAGAGTTTGGCGGTACTTCTTTTCGGAATATGGTGGTGAGAAATTTTTGAGCATCATCAGTCTTATACCGGATCAGAGGAGAATTGGAGACACAGTACGTAAATGTCGAAACTGAGGGAACAGCAGCATGATGAAAGGGATATCGGGGGGCGGTGAACTGGTGAGGAGGATGCTAGGATATAGTTGCAAATGGGCCTGTTACTGCCAAGCGGTTGGAGGGTATGGATCGCGTAACGGTCTTCAATGCCTGGCCACAGCTATCGGCCATGCGGTTACTAGCAGCATGACCAGGGATGTAACTTGATAACGTATGTACTGGGCAGGGTGACCTGGTGAGCGAGGGATGGGTTGAGTGGCCTCAGAGGCCTTCGGCCATGCTTCCCCTACACTCGACTCCCAGCCATCCCAGTAGTTTTGCCGACCCCGGGTCACGCCTTCCACAGGTGGGTGGTGACTGAAGGGTGGGTTGCCCCTGGTGGGGAACCCACCGGTAATTTCAAACATTGTTAGCACCTTCACCTCCTCAAGGGTTGACTCCAGAATTGTTGCTTCAGCTCGAATTAGCTTAAGCTGTCAGCAGCAAATAGAATTAGCCCAAGATAGAATGAGAGGAAAAAGTCACCAGCACATAGAGCTAGCAAACAAAATCCAAGCTGATTTAGAGTCGACTATGTACTGTGCCGACATGGATGGTAGAGCAGTCGCGAGGTAGAGGGCCCAACGGGACAAGCGATTTTGGGCGATGATGACCGTGTTCATGAGCAGTCTCTCTCGCACTTTATTGAAACTGGTTCGGGTGTTTGATGAGAGTGGTGTAACAGAATTTTTTACCCGCTTTGAGAAGAAGTGCCAGGAACACCACGGGCCAGAAGAGAATAAAATGGGCAGCAACTTGTATCCTCTAGATTAATAGGCAAGGGTCCTTAAAGTCTACGAGGCGTTGACCTATAGAGTCTTGTATTACTCTATGAGGAACTCAAGGGGCTGGTCCTGAGAGCATACGAACTACAACCGGAGACGTACAGGTTGAAGTTCCGGGGGTGGCTACCAAGGGGTGAGGGAGAGCACCTTTTTAGAGCATGCCCGGGAGCTGTCTGATGATTTTGGGAATTGGACTGAGGGCGGAGAAAGGCTTACTACGTTTGACGACATAAAACAGTTGGTGCTTTTAGAGAAGTTTTTCACAATGGCACGGGCGGCGACACGGACGTTAAACCTTAACGAAAAGCAACCAAAAAACCTATACAGGAGGCAGATGAGATAATGGCTGACCTCAGGCTATCAATAATTAGTGGGTGTGGGTCTGCCCAGCGTAGTGAGGAACGGTAAACAAGGGGCGTGACGCCCCCCCCCCCCCGCGTTAGTGATATACCTTTATGCAAACAAGTACAAGAGCCATGATACCAAGACTGACCACAAGACTAGCACACGTCCCCAATTTAAGAAGGGGCCGGGGCCCTCCCAGCTACCAAGGGAAGACCAAAGGGGAGTTGGATAGTGGTATCCATTGTCATGAAAAGGGCGCACTTTTGCAAAGGTCTTGTTCATAGCAAACCACCTACAGCAGCTGTGTCTTTGGCCTGCAAACATTGGTGTGTCTCCGGAAGCCATCTGAGTTTGCCCGGGGCAGTTCGTAAGAGGCTGAGGACACAGCCACATGCAGACGCAACCGGGAGGCTCGAACCCTGCTCAGGATGGTTTTGCGACCATAGAGGGCGGGGTTGCGTGATGTGGGCGGCGGCGCAAGCATGGAGTAGAGGTCTGGCGGTGATATAGGTGCTTCCCAGACTATGATGAAAAACTTGACTGGCTCCCCTATAAACGCGGCTCGGGTAGGTGGTGGTGCAGGGTATTAATGCAACTCGGTCCTAACCGCTGGTGCGGTTGGAGTTGGAGGTGGATGGTGTGGCACGCTGAATTGGATGTCGGGATTGGGGAGAAACTGCCAGATGGAGGGCGTCGACCTTCTTTATCGGCAACGGAATTTGCAATGCCCGCTTTCTGAGGTTCTACCCTTAGTCCGTTGCCGAGAGGCCGGCCGACTGTGAGGAGGGAAAACGAGCAAAAGTGGGTTCGAGCGGTGCCAGACACAACCCATGGCGTGTGTTGTTCCACCCGAGAGCGGGCCAGCTAAAGTGTCACAGATAGTCCTCCGTATTCAGACCAGCGGAGGAACGATGATCACAGGAGGAGGCTAAAGCTGGAGTTGGTTTTAAGAGTTTGGACTCGGCGGAACCTCTCCTGGGTGATTCAGTATTAGCACCATTAATTAATTCTGGGAGTAGACCTGGGCGAGTCATCGAGATTAGTGACGAGGCTGGGCATGACGAGACCTCAACGAACAGCAAAGTTATGTACATCGAGAGAGACAGAGGGAGCAGCCCAAGTATCGGGGAAGGTCATGCATTGCTCAGGGAGGAGTTAGATCGCTTGGACACCCTCAGATATAAGTATGGTTGCAAACTAGAGGACCCTGAGCTCCAAACGTGTTGTAAATGGAGCTGTAGAGCTCGACGGAGGACGGCGATGCACAGCCAGGAGATTTTTTTTTATTTAGAAGGCATCCTCTATAGGAGTTTCCAAGACCCGAAACGTTAGTTGGCAAGAGGGGTCCGGAGTAGTGGAACCAGCATTGGTGGTGCCACGGGAGTGCAGCGATTGCCTACTGAGGGTTGGCGCGAGGGAATCCCCAATGGCAAGGAAATATAGGGGTGAGAAACAAGGATTGGCAGCTTTTAGGGAAATTTTTTTTTTTTGGTGGCCGGGGGGTTGAAGGGGGCAGGTGGTAACCTGGATAGCAACGGTGTCATACGTGCCAGAGGGTTGGAAAACCTAACCAAACAATTCCGAGAGGCCCGTTGCACCCCATTCCTGTCAGTGGACCGCCCTTCAAGTAAGGTCATCATTGATATGGTCGGACCCCTACCCACTACTAGTTGCCGGTAATAAATATGTAGTAACTAATCATGGATGTGGCCACTCGTTATCCTGATGCATATCCAATGCGAAATGGGCACGGCGAAAACTGGTGTCCGGAACCTGCTCTTGGATTGCCTAGCGGTCGGGTTACCCGCAAGAGGGGCAATCGGACCAAGGTTCTAGTGTTAAATCTAATCTGTTCAAACAAACTATCCAGATTCAGCATGGCCATCAGCACTGTCGTCTCTTCTGCGTGATCACCCAGAGAGTCAAGGCGGTGTTGGAGAGGTGGCACGCCCGCGCTGAAAAAAGCATGCTTCGATGTTATTGCGCAGAGAACGGAAGGGATTGGGACCTTGGTCTGCCGTATGTTTTGTTAGCGGCAAGAGAAAGTACCTGAGAGAGAGTCTCGGTTTCAGTCCGAATGAGCTTGTTTTAGGGCATCAGGTGAGGGGTCCTCTCCACAATGGGTGAAGGAGATGTGGGAGGGCTCTAGGCATGTTGGTCTGCGAGATGACGTTTGAGGACTCTTGTGCCTGAGCGACGGGAGGCACGTGGTCGCTAGGCTGTGGCAGTCCGTCTGCATGTTTTGTTGCTTCTCCAGGCATGATGTGCGAGGGGAGAATCCGGACACGGAGGCTGGAGACGGTTTGCAGGGCTCGAGTTGGTTCCCGACCGTGGGAATCCTGCTCGACAGCATGTGGTGGAATGCGGAGCGGGACAGCGGGTGGACGAGGGGGGCTGAGGGAATGAGGAATGTTGTGATGTGGTCGTTGCCAGTGGCTTTGCAACCTGAGTTTGGTGGCAGAGTCCGTCGTGTTGTGTTGATTGCAATAGAGTGTGGAAGCATTATCCCTGGACAGACGCCTATCCATTACCCAGAGTTGACGACCAACATAGACCGCGTCGGGGCTGAGCGCTCATCACGAAGGTAGAACTAGTGAAGGGTTATTGGAAAGGCCCTGTTGCCGGGAAGAGCGCGAAGAGAAGTGCCAGTTTTGCGATGAGCTGGGCAGTTTGTCAGTGCAAGGTGTTGTTGTGCTGCCGGAACACAAGTTGGATTTATGGCATGCTGGGCGGCACTGAGTTACTGTTTTGGCTTTGTTTGAAGGAGAAACCCTCGCTGTTCAGTCCAGTGTCTGTTCGCGGGTGGAGGGGGAAAAGGGGTAGGATACCACAGTATGTTGGTCATAGCCTCCTGTCTTGGGCTCGCGGTTTGTATTTTTGCGATGGGGCTTGTTGGCTCGCGTGTGTAGCATCAGCGTAGGGTCGCAGGGCAGGAGTTGTTCGGCTTTGATTAGACGACAATTAGGCTACATCTATAGTAGCCGCCCCCAAAAACAATATTAAAATAAAATATGAAAAAAATTAAATAAAAACTATTTCTTTTTTAATAAGTAATTTTAAGATAATATTGTCGCTGAGTACTACTGAGTTTCTTGCAGAGGAGTTTCTCTCAGTAGGCCGTGCTTCTTAAAGCTCGCTCTCGAGCACAATGTTATGACTTAATGTATTATGTTTGGGAAGGGTGATAAGATGTTTTATATATAAAATGTTGTTGGATTTTTTATTTTGGAGACGGAGCTTGCCTTCCATGAGTGGCAGAGTGGTTATGCAGTGGCAGATTCTAGCGAAATTCTGGCCTGTTCAGATATGGGGTCATGGTTGAGTGTCCCATATATTGGGGGGGGGTGTGTGACACCTCCCGGCGCTTGGCCAGGACATGGGTGTCATGGGCATTGCAGCTCGCTAGCGCTCGCCAGGATGGGGGGCTACAGTTGTCCTAGAATGATCTGCTTTCTTGATTAGTTGTCGTGTTGCCACAAGACAGTCTAGGAAGTGATCTTTGTTTTGG
>CM064487.1:1774644-1814644 GCA_032716605.1 Paralithodes platypus
ATTTGAGTGTAGAAGCCGAGTAACACACACACACACACACACACACACACACACACACACACACACACACACACACACACACACACACACACACACAGCCCGTAGCCTAGTAGGTAGAGCTCTCATCTCACACACGAGGGGTCGGGGGTTCAATCCCCGGCCGGGCGGAGACAAATTGGGCTTGTCTCCTTTCATGCGTTAGCCTCAGTTCACCTAGCTGTAAATAGGTACCTGAAATAAGTGGACGACGTTGTGATGTCCCATCTGGGGTTGGCACAAATGGTACAAGGCGAGATGGGTATCATATGGTTCACCTAAGCCTTCGGGCGAGACGGTACCGTCTATAGTGAGAATGGTACCATACAGATCCACCCTAAGCCTTTGTTTCCGATGTCGCCAATTGGCTAAAATACAGACTACACACACATCCACAGCCATTCCAACAATACATAAAAAACCCACTTAACATGCATTTCACGCAATACATTCCCAGTTAAGGAGGCGCGATAATACTGAGCTTAGCTCGCATTGCGTGGATTCCCCTTGACGAACAAGTAACTGAGTAACACACACACACATACACACACACACACACACACACACAGTGAGATATAGAAAGAGGGATAATAAGAAGAAACAAAAAGCGAAGAGAACAGACGAAAACAAGATTATGAAAATATAATGATGATAATAATAATAATAATAATAATAATCATCAAATTTGTATTAACCCTTTCGCTGCGGGTGACGTTTTGGACGTCCTGGCAAGTTACAGCAATTTCCAGGCTTTAAAAGCCTGTAAAAACCGTAAAAATAGAGTGTCAGTGGGCGGGAACGTGAGGGGCCCACCTCCGTCCCTCAGAGCAGTGAGCGGCTCACTGAGGTAGACTGTCTCTCGCGTGGGTCTCTGTCTCTCTCTCACAACAGTGTAGCCAAGCGAGCGAGTGCTACCAAATAGCGGGTTTCCCGCGTTTCACTGGCACCGCTGCGGGTGAACCAGACCACGTACGGGGCCCGTTCTGGTCTCATTTTGAAGCTATTTTCGCCTAGGTTTCGGCAGAATACAGTTCATTTAATGCATATGCTTGATTTATCATTCAGGAGTGCCTGAATATGCCCTAAATAGCCCAAACATAGCCGCAGCCAATGGGTTAATATCACTCCCAACACCAAACTCTTAAGCCCGACTGCACACTAATGCTTAAGGGGAGATTTCCACTTGAGGGATTTTTTTCTTGACCCCTTTCTCAATCATGTTTAGCCCCATTGCTTTTGAGATTTTAAGAAGTTTGCCCGATTAGTTTGGCTATTTTAAAACATTTTGCCCCATTTCTGTCAATTTTAAGACCTTTCGTGCCATTTAGGTGTCGATTTTTTCCTGGCGAGCGATAGCGAGCCTGTAATTTAAGAGGAATCGGCCTTCGGCCGTGACATTTTTCTACCGAAAAATGTACAAATTTATTTTGAAAGGAGGTCAAGGGGGTGTTATTCTAAGTTTGATGGAGGTCTAGGGAATAAACTAAATACCTCCCCTTAAGTGAAAGGAAAGATCATTTAATGGGGCACAGATCTCTAAGGACCGACCTCGCTATCAAATGTTCCTGAACCTATAGGAATAATCTACTATACATTTATTTCACTCTCAACACCAAACACTTCCCAATCAAATTAATGAAAGCATGGAATAGATGGGTCGTTGTTGGGATGGATTAGGTCATGGCTAATTGGTAGGAAGTAGAGAGTCGGCATAAATGGTATTTAATCAGAATGGAGTGCAGTCAAAAGTGGTGTCCCCCCATGGATCTGTATTCGGCCCTCTGGTGTTTTTTATATACATAAATTAACTTGATTTAGGTATAACTAGTAGGATAAGTAAATTTGCAGACGATACCAAAATGTGGAGAAAAATAAATTCAGATAGCTACATAGAGTGCCTGCAAAGGGATCTAGATACCTTACACGAATGGTCAGTAAATTGGCAGATGAATTTTAACATTGACAAATGCAAGTTATAAAAGATAGGGAAGATAAATATAAATAAGCTAATATGGAATTAGAAAACTCAGACCTTGAGAAAGATGTAGGTGTGTTTGTTAGAAATGATTTGAAACCTAGAAAACAGTGTATTAGCGTTCGTATCAAGGCAAACAGGATTCGCGTTCATTTCTAAATGTCACGAAAGGTCTTAAAACCGCCAAACTAATGGGGCGAATATCTTAAAATATAAAAACTAATGGGGCTAAGCATAAGGGAGAAGGGGGTCCAGAAACCCACTCTTAAAAGTCCATTGATTAGACAAACTCGAGAAAGAAAACAAAAGTATATTAAAAAACAAGCAAAAAATCCCCCTCAACAGACTTATTCAATCCTTAATAAAATGAAGCTCCTCATTGTCTCCGCTTCGCCTCATTAATTAGCAATTCTTATTGTTTAAGGGGGGAGGGGCTTATTTATTTGCTCATTTATGTATCTATTTATTATTTTTCTAGTTTCCTCCCTAGACCTCCATAAAACTTAAAATATACATCCATTAGATCCCCCTCCTAGATTAATTTTTAAATTTTTCGGTAGAAAAATTTCCCGGCCAAAGGCCGGTTTATTCCCAAATTACAGGCTCACAATCTTTCGCCAGGAAAAAAAACGACACTTAAATAGCACGAAAGGTCTTAATATTGACAAAGAAATGAGTCGAAAGGTCTTAAAATCGACAAACTAAATGGGGCAAACATATTACAATCTGAAAACTACTGGGGCTAAACATGAGGGAGAAGGGGGTCCCGAAAAACGACCGATCCCCCCTTAACATAATAGATCACCGTGGCTTTAATAACAAACCTGTTTTTTTTTTGTCTCTGACTCTGTCCCTGATAACATATGCTGAAGAGGTTTTCGATATTCCATTACAGGATACGTACCGGTATGTCTGTTTTTTTTATATATACTTTATTATGCATTTTTTCATTTATTTAATTATATTTCTTTGTGCATGAATTTTTATATCTGAATATAATAGTGGATGTTCTAATACTGGCTATTAATAGACTCCTCATTCAATAGCACTCTCCGGTACAGCTCTCAGCATATATAAAGTTACAGTAATTCGATTCTACTGAACGTTTATATATATCCGATTTCTGAAGCGTGTGGACTATATTAATGTATGGTATTGTTTCGTTTGCGTTCAATACTGCTTCAAATGGGTTCGTCGCTATTTAGGCTGTGTTTACACCAAAGCCACAACCAGAAATAATACAACGAAAAATGTCGGTCTTGAAGTGAATTGCATTGAATGGACACAATTATTGTACCCGTATTTTCTTGATATGACGCATAGAGGACTATCCCTTATTCTTCAACAATACAAAAATCAATCCTCAATATTCTCGGTGTCTCTTTTTCTTCTGCTCTCACTTGGAAGGACCATATTACCAATCTTGCTAAGGCAGCCTCCCAAAAGCTGGGTGTGCTCAACCGCCTCAAGGGGTTCTTTACCACTGCGCAGCTTCTTGCTCTGTACAGGGGCACAGTGCATCCTTGTATTGAGTATTGTTCACATTTGTGGGGAGGTTCCTCTCACACCGCACTCCTAGACAAAGTAGAAAGGAAAGCCTTTCGTATCATTTACTCCCGTCTACTCACCAACTCTCTGCAATCTCTCTCTCTTCGCCGCAATGTTGCATCTCTCTCGCTATTCTATCGCTACTACAATAATCAGTGTTCCTCGGAGCTTTCCCAGTGCATATCACCTTTTCTACATAGGGTACGTAGTACCAGTCTTGCAACACAATCCCACCCCTACTCTGTGCAACTCTCCAACCCAAGAGTGAAATTTTATTCTCAGACTTTCTTCTATTCAACTGCTGAGCTCTGGAACTTTCCCAGAATCAGTCTTTCCCTCTTCCTATGACTTACATTGCTTCAAACTCGTGTGTCCAGGCATTTATCTTGAACGTCCCTTGATTTTGGCTCTGTAACTCTTTCAACTCTGGGGGAGGCACTCGCTGCAGGCAGTTATGCATTTTGTCTCCCTCATTCACATATTTAAAAATAACAAACAAAATATACTGTATATATATATTGTTACGTATCTTGATCCTCAAGTGGTTAACTTGATGAATCTAGATAGCACAGAGATATATATTAAGGTATCAGTCAGCTGAAGGCAAAACAAAAGTAAAATCTAATAACATAAATTCCTGTTGTTGCTTCCTTTCCTTTTGGACTTGGTATCCTTTATTGACTGATACTCTTTAATTATGAAAAATACTGAAACTAATTAAAGTCATGTAGTATTTATAAAGAATTATTATTTAACCGAAGCTTAGTAGGCTATGGTTATGAACCGAATAAGTTATAGCTAAAGAAGGACTTAATTTTATAAAAAGTCTTGAAAGATAAATATTAAAGTAAGAATATTTCTGTCTCTTACCCTTTTTGAAATGAATAGATAGTTTTCTTATATGTCCTTTTATTTATATTTAATGTAATTATTCTTGGTTCTTGTCTTACGTTAATAGTATTATATTATTATTATCATCAGGAGTAATATCAGTCACATAAAAAGTTAGATATATATTTAATAATTAGTTAAATTTATTTCTTAACCACGTAACATTGAGGTTTGATTAGGAGTAAATAAAGTTACAGGATCGTTTCATAGATTCGATTCAGGTCTCACTCAAATAATATGAAAAGCAAAATATTAATATTTTGAAGCAAAAGAATTTTCTTCAGCTTAGGAAATCACTAGAAGTAATATTAACACAGCCATGTTAGTCTAAGGCGATATTACTAATAAGAGACAATAGCATCACCGTACCCTAAGCACCATTAAGCACTGTAAGCTTTAATTAAAAAGAAAATGAAAGAACTCGTAAGTATTAATATAAAACAATAGTATTACTTTCATCATAACCCAATTACTTAAAGAGTTGCTTTAGTCCACAAGTTAGTCAACTAAAATAGTTAAGTACATAATAATAGCGTTAACGTTATTCCCAATCAAATAGTTAAGTACATAAATAGTAGCGTTAACGTTAATTCGCAATCAAATAGTTAAACACATAATAGTAGCGTTCACGTTAATTCCCAATTAAATAGTTAAACACATAATAATCGTGTTCACGTTAATTCCCAATCAAATAGTTAAACACATAATAGTAGCGTTCACGTTAATTCCCAATCACATATCTCACTAACCAACATAACATAAGTGTTTACACCGAACACACTTAACACACATTTATATAATCTGACTGACAGTCACAATCCCAATCCCATTATAATACTTCACCCCGTCTTCCTCCAGCTGCAAGTTCACCTTCCCCAACTCCAAAGGAGACTGATTTGAATGCCCACAACTCGGGTCTTATATACCAAACAATGATGGTGTAGGAACGAATCAGGAGGAGAGTGATGGTGCGCGCTCCAATCATAGCTCCTCGAATCACATAACAGGTGTGTCGTCCACTCACAGCTCCTGGCGTCGATCATACGTCATAGCATCGGTCATCGAGGTATGGGGCGAGCTGGTATGGGGCGAGATGGTTTGCCCACTCGCTCGTTCGCTAGTCTGCTTCACCACTTGGGTAGTTTGGCTCCTTGAACTCTAATTCTAACTCTTAAATTAACATACAGGGCTCCGTATGTCAGAATATATAAAGAGAGTCAGTCTATAAACTGTGGACTCTCTCTCCCTCTCTCTCAGTACACAGCACACACTAGCACCACCATTACCTCCTCTACAATAATCACCAACTACCACACCATGATTTACTGACTGAAGCACACACACACACACACACACACACACACACACACACACACACACTAGCACCACCATTACCTCCTCTACAATAATCACCAACTACCACACCTTCTTTACACACACACACACACACACACACACACACACACACACACACACACACACACACACACACACACACACACACACACACACACACACACACACACGGTACACTACGGAGAGGCAGTGTTTCTTTAAGAGCCATAGCAAATATTTGATTGAAACACTAAGCGTAAGTTTGAAAAGAATGCCTTAGACCATCATTTTATAACTATCCTAAATATTGTTTTTACTTAAATATATTGTAAAACGTTGATATGAAATTTTTCGATAACCACCAAACAACTGATACTGGTGTTGATAATATTAGTTACGATCTTAAAAATCATATAGTTCCATAGCCAGCACTGAACACTATTGTATGGAGGTGTTTGTATTGGTATTTTTCTTATTCGATGCTATATTATTTTGCAATGATATAGACGCACAATGTCGACTGTTTACCTGTAGTTGGGGAGAGAGAGAGAGAGAGCAGTCAAGAATAAGAATAGGTACGTGTGTTATAGCCGTGGAGTGGGCTTGTGCCTTGTATAATCACTGTTATTTGGGTTTTGTATTCCTGAAATGGTTAGCTGGGGATACTTGAAGTTTACTTGCCTTTTCGTCCCCCCCCCCCCCCCTCTCTCTCTCTCTCTCTCTCTCTCTCTCTCTGTCTCTCTCTCTCTGTCCTCTTCTCTCTATGTTCTCTCTCTCTTCTCTCTCTCTGTCTCTCTCTCTCTCTCTGTCTCTCTCTCTCTCTCTCTCTCTCTCTCTCTCTCTCTCTCTCTCTCTGTGTCTCTCTCTCTCTCTCTCTCTCTCTCTCTCTCTCTCTCTTATATATATTTTATATATATATATATATCTCTATAATCCTTCGGTGATATGTCCATGGTATAGCCTTTTATCTGCTGTATATCGTGAACACTGTTACGTTATACCCAGCATCATCACAATATAAGGGAATTACCGGTATCACTTTTTCCTTTCTTGGGAAAATTTGTAAACCAATTACATCTTTTCTCAGCATTAAATAAACAGTAGTCTGCACTTTAAGCTGAATTTAGGGCACAGCGCTTTCTAAAAGACTATATAGGTAATTGCATCAAACTTTTAAAAAATGTCTTTACTTTAGGTTTGGTCCATAAACCCTTGTGCACCGTTTTATCTTTTTATCTAATAACCATATATTATTTTCTCCTAGGGGGCTGCGGAGGGTGTTGGTCTTTGATGTAGATCGTTGGGTTGTTAAGGGGGCCCACCTAGTTTGTTTTCTCTCGCTCTCTCTTCTCTGGGTTGTATCCATTCGGCCCTATTCAGCCTACTGTTTTAAGACTTTTATCCCCATCCAGGTGTCTATTTTTCCCCAGTATATTTAAAAAAAAAAAAATTGATAGCAGGTTAAATTTGTAAATTTTTCGATAGAAAAATTCCGGCGAAGCCGGATTTCTCCATACAATGCTGGCTCGCTATCCACTCGCCAGGAAGAAATCGACACCTGGATGGGCATAAACACCTTAAAACAGTAGGCTGAATGGGGCCGAATGGATACAACCCAGAGAGAGAGGGGGAGAAATATTATATTACCTGTACAGTGGGCTAGGTTACTTTATCTTAGCCTTAGAGATCCTTGGCTTCGTGCGCGGACCTAACAATATCCGTGTAACAGGTAGAGGCGTGGGGAACTGTGCCTCAGAATCCTCAGATTTTTATATATATATTTGTGTAGCACTTTTACAATGAACGTGTTAAAATACTGAAGAAAATTCCCGTTATTTGGTCAGGCTGTGTTGGCTAAGCTGTACTTAAGCCCTATTTAAAACGTATTATCTTCTAGATTTAATATTTTTTTAACAGACTACCTCGTATATCGAATTCTTCATTGCTAATATTTTGATAGTTTATTTTGTATTTATTATTTATTATTATTATTTTTTTATGAGCGTGCTGCATCGTACACATTATAGGATTACTAAAATCTACTTCCCGCTCACAACAATATATTAAAGCTGATCAAGTACCAGGTTGACTGAGTCAGTGCTGAGTGATGATGGGGATTAACTTTAAATTTTTCGACCCATTACTCTATTATACAGTAGCTATTTATCTTAGTATATTATGTACCCCCATCTCTCTTTCCTTGGGCACAACACACACACACACACACACACACACACATGTGTTAGCCTCAGTTCACCTAGCTGTACATAGGTACCTGGAATAAGTGGACGACGTTGTGACGTCCCATCTGGGGTTGGCAAAAATGGTACAAGGCGAGATGGGTATCATATGGTTCACCTAAGCTGATGGCTACCTAAGCCTTCGGGCGAGACGGTACCGTCTATAGTGAGAATGGTACCAAACAGATCCACCCTAAGCCTTCGTTTCCGATGTCGCCAATGGGCTAAAAATACAGACTACACACACATCCACAGCCATTCCAACGATACATATAACACTACACATATAGGAGGCGGGAAATAACGAGCATGCTCACTCCCGCAATACAACTAGAGTAAGTACAACTAGAGTAAGTACAGACACACACACACACACACACACACACATTTCCAAGGAAGAGTTAGTATCTCAAAAACCTTGCGGTCCATTGGTCACGTAGCTTGATGCCATACACACATACACCTCACACACAAACACTAGCAAAGAAGTACTAGAGAAGGACACTTATAATCGGGGGCACATTTATGGCCTCTCTGAATAAACAAGTATTTCAGAGGTCCCTTCAAACAATAATTTATGGCCTCTCTGAATAAACAAGTATTTCAGAGGTCCCTTCAAACAATAATTTATGGCCTCTCTGAATAAACAAGTATTTCAGAGGTCCCTTCAAACAATAATGTATGGCCTCTGTGAATAAACAAGTATTTCAGAGGTCCCTTCAAACAATAATTTATGGCCTCTGAATAAACAAGTATTTCAGAGGTCCCTTCAAACAATAATTTATGGCCTCTCTGAATAAACAAGTATTTCAGAGGTCCCTTCAAACAATAATTTATGGCCTCTCTGAATAAACAAGTATTTCAGAGGTCCCTTCAAACAATAATTTGTGGCCTCTCTGAATAAACAAGTATTTCAGAGGTCCCTTCAAACAATAATTTATGGCCTCTCTGAATAAACAAGTATTTCAGAGGTCCCTTCAAACAATAATTTATGGCCTCTCTGAATAAACAAATATTTCAGAGGTCCCTTCAAACAATAATTTCTGACCTCTCTGAATAAACAAGTATTTCAGAGGTCCCTTCAAACAATAATTTAGGGGCTCTAAAACAACAAGCAAATGCAAGCAAACATGTATATACTGCATATGTGGACCCACCAAAGAAGAGGACATGTTTCAGTGATTGAGAGGATTGTCTAGGCTACTTAACCCTTTGAGTACCAGTGACGTGTTATATTATATGCTAGCTACATTTTGTCGATATTATGGAGCTTAGGAAGGATCTGTGGTAGTTAAAAGGGTTGGTTGAGGTAGTATGAAGCCTTATTATTGCTAGAGGTCCTTCCTAAGCTGAATAAAACCATCTAATAGTTCCCAGAATATGATGAAAAGGACGTCCCTGGTACTGAACGGGTTAAAAACTAATAATAAACCTACTTCATTATAGATAGGACACATATAGCTTAGTCACAAGCTCAGGTAAGGTGTCATAACTCATCCCGTGTTAGTTAAGGGGACACCGACTGCTTTTTGGGCCTCTAAATTCATTCATTCATAAATTCTTAGTTTCCTCGCTAGACATCCCTCAAACTTAGAAAAACATCCCCTAGATTCCCCCTCAAGATAAATTTGTAAATTTTTCTAAAGAAAAATTTCCCGGCCGAAGGCCGGTTCCTCTTACAATTACAGGCTCGCTATCGTTCGCCAGGAAAAAATCGACACCTAAAAGGCACGAAATGTCTTAAAATATATAACGAAATGGGACGAAAGATCTTAAAACGGCCAAACAAATGGGCCGAACGTCTAAAAATTTCAAAACTAATGGGACTAAACACGAAGGAGAAAGGGGACCAGAAAAACGACCTTCTCCCCTTAACCCCTTCAGCACCGTGACATCTTTTTACCATGGCTAAAATTAGATGATTTTGTGCAGTTTAAGAAGGAACTTTGTTATTAAGAGAGTTTGTTGGGATCGTATTTATTCATTAGAGTCTTAGAAGGTAGATTATATACTAAAGACAATCTTTTAATGGCAACCAGAATATGATGAACATTTTGTAATGGTGGTGAAGGGGTTAAGGCAGTATCAAAAATAAGATTAGGTATTGTTACTCTTTATCTGTGATCCTGATAATTCCCCATTAACCTTTCCACATAATTTTCCTTCCTAGAGCTGCTCTCTGCAGGCCATTAAATGGACCAGTACCATAAATTGTGATGATATGCGTGATCGGACATAATGTATGAACAACGGTAGCGTAATATTGTCTCAAATTGTTCAACCAGATGTAATAGCTCTTCTAAAAAATGGATGAACACTAGTTTATTTCTAATAATTTATGTATAATGAATGGTAGGTAAATAATTATCAACACTAATGCCGGTATCACACGAGCGCTTTTTCACTCAACATTTATCCTTAACACTGGTCTGGCAGCTTATGAGGTAAACATTTAGATGATTTCGGTTACCTAAATTCATCTACCATCAGTCTAGTTTCCGATACCAGTGTCAAATACTCCAGAAATGTTGCCAGAAAAATGTTGATCATCGAATGTTGACTATAAAAGCTCTCGTGTGATACCGGCTCAACATACACCACTATAGCCCAACACAGTAATCTATCAGTGTTCTGCCAAATTGCTTCTTCATCCTCCGGCCTAAGTGGAAATAAAGGAGAGATGATTTGAATAATTGCCCCCGCGGATCAGAGCCGCCAGGGCAGAGTACTGATTTATCATTATCGGTGTCTTCGCTCGCTAATCCCTTCGCTCACAAGTCCGTTCGCTCACACGTTCGTTCGCTCATAAGTCTATTCACCCACAAGTCAGTTTGTCCGTAAGTCAGTCCATGCACAGGTTCCCTTATTCGCATGTCAGTTCAATCATAAGTCAGTTCGTTCACAAGTCCTTTCGTTCACAAGTCCTCTCGTCCCATATCCACCCCATTAGTTTGTCGATTCTAAGACCTTTCGCACCATTTATTTGTGGAATATCAAAACCTTTCGTGCCATTTTGATGTCGATTTAAGTTTCGTGGCGAGTGACAGGGGGCCTGCATTTTAGGAGGAACTACCGAAAAATGCACAAATTTATCTCGAAGGTTGATCTTGTTTTATATTTTATTGTATTTGTTAAAGAATGATCGAGGTCTTGGAAGCAAAGACTGTGAGCGAAAAGACCTACGCGTACTTGATTTATGAGTCAGTGAGATAATGTCCCGAGGGCGGCCGGGGACTTGGCGATGAATTAAGGAGAAAGATTACCCACAGAGAGAGCGAGAGAGCGAGAGAGAGAGCGAGCGAGAGCGAGGAAAAAAGTGTGTGGGACGAGTTATGGGGAGGGATTACGTGTATTTAGGATATATATATATATATATATTTATATATATATAGATATAGATATATATAGAGAGAGAGAGATTTACATAGATTTACATAGATTTACATATATTTACATAGATACACTGGCCACACAGATCTTACGATCCCTACGAGGTGACCAGGACTTAATCCTAATAGAGATAGCAACCCTAAGATAAAGTGGAAGGAAAGGATAGCAAAGATGAAGGATAGCAAAGATGAAGGCTCTTTGCCTTTTTGCCTCTTATTCTGTAAGAGAGAGAAAAAGTGTGTGGGGAGGGATTACGTGTATTTAGGATATTGAGAGAGAGTACAAAGGATGTAGAGCAACAACACCAGGTCTAGGGATCCATCGAGGTTGCTGGTTCTCTAAATCTCAGTGGTTTAGAGTAAGGGATAATAATATTGGAAAGGGATGTACTGCCCCTAAACAATGTCAATATCTCTCTCTGTGTCCATGGCGTAGGGAGAGAGAGAGAGCTACATAGATACACAGACCACACAGACCGCAAGGTCCTTACTAGGCAGTCTGGCCTTACAAACTATATATATATATATACACACATATATACATATATACAAATATACACACATATATACACATATATACACATATACACATACATACATTCACACATACATACATATATATACAGTATATTATATATACACATATATATACATACTGTACAGTGCACACACATACACATACCGTACATACATTTTTTTTTTTTTCATATCACCCCAGCCCTCTGCAGATAGAGGTCAAGTCTTCCCTTGAAAGCGTTTATTGTGTCGCTCTCCACCACTCTCGCTGGTAGTTTATTCCACTCTGTCGCCACACTGTAGGTGAAGAAACTCTTTGTGACATCTAGGTTTGCCTTTTTGGTTTTTAATTTCATTCCATTTCCGCGAGTTTGATTAGTATTGTTTAATGTGAATAGTGCATTTACATCGACAAAGGTCGAAACCTTTTAGTATCTTAAAGCACTCGATAAGCTGACCCCTCAACCTCCTCTTTTTTAATGAGAACAGGTTCAATCGTTTAAGTCTTTCTTCATATGATTTATTTCTTAATGAGGGTATCATCTTCGTCGCTCTGCGCTGTACTGACTCGAGTCTTACAATGTCCTTGATCAGATAAGGTGACCAGAACTGCACACCATATTCAAGGTGGGGCCTCACCATACTTTTGAACAGTGGCACTATTACGTTCTCATGTTTATATGTAAATTTTCGTTTAATAAAGCCCAATGCTATGTTTGCCTTATTTGCAGCTGCTATACATTGGTCGGAAGTTTTTAGGTTTTCAGATATTAGTACCCCTAGGTCTTTTACTACCGTTGCGGTTTTTATTTGTTTGCCATTCATTTCGTATTTGTATTTCATATTTCTGCTACCAACCTGCAGCACCTGACATTTATCGACATTGAAGGGCATCTGCCATTTTTTCGACCACTCTGATATCTTGTTTAAATCAGATTGCAACGCATTTCTGTCATCTTCGTTCAGGACTGTATTTCCTATTTTTGTATCGTCGGCGAATTTGGAAATGGTGTTGTTTACCCCTACATCAATATCGTTAATGTAAATGAGAAACAGGACCGGTCCAAGGACTGAACCCTGTGGAACTCCACTAGTGACAGGCTCCCACTCCGATTCCACTCCATTTATCACCACTCTCTGTCTTCTGTCTGTAAGCCAATTTTGTATCCAAGAATGAATTTCACCTTTGATACCTATCCTCTCCAGTTTAGCCAATAGTTTTCGGTGAGGCACCTTGTCGAAAGCTTTTGAAAGTCCAAGAAGATTATATCTAGTGATTTCGTCATGTCGTTATATGTAAATAGTTTGTTATAAAATTCAGTCAAATTTGTTAGGCATGACTTATTTGATCTAAAGCCGTGTTGACTATTTTTGATTAGGTTGTTTGATTCGAGGTAATCTACTATCTTATCTCTAAGGATTTTTTCCATGATTTTTCCTACAATTGAAGTTAGACTAATTGGTCTGTAATTACTCGCTTTGGCCTTGCTGCCCTTCTTATATATCGGCGTAATGTTCGCATCTTTCCAATCACTCGGTACAATCCCCTGTAGTAATGATAAGTTAAATAGTTGTGTCAGGAGTTTTGCTATTTCGTCCTGAACATTCTTAATTATTTTCGGGTGGAGCATGTCGGGTCCCGGGGTCTTATTTACATTTAAATTACTCAATTTGCTTTGTACTTCGCTAACACTGATGGTGAAATCTCCTATTACATGAGTTGAGGTGTTATTTTCAGGGGTATGATCGATAACTTCTGTGAAAACTGAGCCAAAATATTTGTTGAGCATATTTGCCGTGTTTGTGTCCCCTATTATTGTCTGGCCATCTTCTATTAGCGGTCCGATTCCGCTTTTGATCTGTTTATTTTTATTTACGTAACTGTAGAATTTTTGGGGGTTTGTGGCACTCTCTCTGGCAATAGTCATTTCGTAATTTTGTTTGTTCGCCCTAATAATTTTTTTCACTTCCCTTCTACTATTTTTGTACAAGTTTTTAATTACTTCAGTGTTTGTGTTATTTTTTACAAGTTTGTGGAGTTGATTCCTTTTCCTTATTGCCTTGCCAATGTCTCTACTGTACCAAGGGGGCATACTTGATTTCGTATTACGTTTTGGTTTCATGGGTACAAATTGTTTAGGCGCTTCTGTAATTGTAGACTTAAAATGTCCCCATAGTTAATTTACTTCGTTTATATTTATGAGGTTTGAGTGTATGTTTGATAGCGATTCCTTAAGTCCGTCATAATTTGCGTTTTTAAATTTCGAAACCATTCCTGTTGTTTTTACTGTGGAATATTTACTTATAACGTTGATTCTTAAGATTTTATGATCGGACGTTGCCAGATGTTCACCTACATCCAGGTTTGATAATAAGATTTTCTTGGGTAGTGATTATGAGGTCTAATATATTCCTGTCTCGCGTCGGCTGTTTTACGTGTTGAGTCAAAAAATTGTCCTGGATGAAGCTTGTCATTAGACGGACTCAGCATTTTTTCCGGTCAGGGTATTCCAGTCAATTAGGGGGAGGTTATAGTCACCTAGTAAAACTGTTTCGTCGGAATTAAGGGTTTTCTCTAGTATTTCATAAAATTTGTATCATCGGCAACAGTTAGTCTCGGTGGTCGGTACGCTGTAGTGATATTTAAGTTCATGTTTTTTGTATTTATTTTGACGCACACTATTTCTGCATTACTTTCGGGGAGAGTCACCTCAACTGGGTTTAAGTAGGTTGCAACGTACATTGCAACCCCCCCTCTTTGTTTTCCATTGTTACGGTCTTTATGAAAAAAATTATATGGCTCAATGTGATATTCATGAAGTAGATCTTTATTTTTAAGGTTCAGATGTGTTTCCGTTATACAAATAACGTCAACTTTCTCATTTAATAACAGACATTTGAGTTCGTCTATTTTGTTTCTTATTGAGTAGGCATTTATGGATATTATTTTTATATAATTTCTCTCAGCATGCGCTGGATTTGTTTTTCTTATTGGTAAGGATGGGTTTGGGGTTGTGACTTGAAGCCGCGGCGGGTTGTCAAATTCATTCAATTGGTTGGGTTGGCTTGGATGGGATTGGGTGGGGTTGTTTAGTTGTGGGCCATTGGGGTTGACGGTTTCGTGTAAATGGTTGTGATGGACTTGGAAGGGTTGGGCGGGGTTATTTATTTCTCTTAACTGTGCGGGTGGGTTAGGATGCGTGAGTTTTAAACCAAAGGGGGTATTTATTTCATTAGTTTGATTGGGTGGGGTTGTGGGAGTGCTTTTCCGGGGGTAGCGATGTTAATACTCAGAGGAGTCTATTAGCATAGTTATCTCTCGGTCCTGACTGGCGTTGTTTTCATGGGCAATGTAGGTTGCGTGATTTAGGGTGTCACTCATGTGCTGAACGCCTTTTTCTGATAAATGAATGCCATCTCCACTGTACAGGGACGAGTTCCCTACAAAGGTGGTCCAATTGTCCACATACAGTACCTTCTCTTGTTCGCACATGACCTTGACTGCGTTGTTAATTTCTATGGCTCTATTTTGTCCGTATGAGCTTGTTTTAATCCGGGGTATGACGCCGCTTACCACACATTTCGTGGTCTTCCTTTTCATGACTTTAATTAGGTTCTCGAAATATTTTTCTATGGTCTTAATTGGGGCCTTACCTCCGTCAAAGCAGTCATTTGAGCCAACATTGACGACTACACAGGTGCCCTCTGGTATGGCGGAGTTAGTTATGTCTTTCAAGATATGTTCGATTTTACCGCCTGGAATGACCTTTACTGACCTTTTTCCTCTGTTCTTGGTGGCAAAGGCAGCTCCTTGACCTCGCATGAGACTGTCACCATAGACTAGGGTGAGTTTCTCCTTCCCGCTGACTCCGTGATTTGATGGTTTCGTTGTTTTCCCGTCAGGAATTGTCTTGCCTTTCGAGCTTGCTTTCACGTGGTCAGTTAGTAGTAATTTTCAGAGCTTCCGTGACCGTGTTTAGGATACCAAAGTTTCTCAGTGAATTTAACAAATGCAACTGATACTAAAAAAAATAAGCCCCCATACACCTCACCAAAATGACGGGAAGTTATTAATTTTAGACGTTTTTCAAAATGGCCGCTGCCGTCATCTTAAATTTGTTATAAAGTTCTATTTCTTGAAGTGAATGGCCAACAATGACAATTTTGGTGTCTATTCCCACTAATTTTGGGGTCAGAAGATCAATGGCATGGCACAATTAAAAAATAATTAATAAATAAATTACCAAATAATTAAGTAAATAAGAAAATAATTAAGAAAATCAATGGGATGGCATAATTCATAATAATAGTCCCATTAACCTCAACATCTAAGAAAAATATGATGTTGTTAAATCCACTGAGAAACTTTGGTATCCTAAATTAATAAAACATGAGATCTACTGCATTAAGATGCACTATCACTGCAGGACAAATATGATGCACAACTGTCAGAATCACTTCCGCTGTCATCATCGCTGCTCTCCATTTGTGGATGACTTGGAGTTTTTAGAAGATCCAGGAATGATGGAAGTGCAGGTTGGGTATAGCGTACTGGGAGGCATAAGCCATTTACAAGGTGCCATCCATGGCCAATTGGTGATGGATGATTCTGAAGCTGGAAATTCTTCTGCAGATATGTGAGGTAATTGGTGCGCTCTAAGTGTGGCAAACATGCCACTCTCCATGAATTGTGCTTGGATATGGGGAAGACTTTCTAGGACTGCTATGAAATCTGGAAGATGGCGCCCATATCTATCGTTGTCATAAATATGCATCCAAGGAAGCATCAACTTCAGTGAAGACTTGAACTCGATCCAGTTTCTTGTCCTTATAGCATGTATATTTTGAGTCAGTATCTCTACCATCTCCAAGAATGAAATCCAGAATTCTGCTAGTGGAGCACCATCTAAGTTCTGGAATAGGGAGTCAACGAGCCCCTTGAGATCGGCATTGCTCTCTAACTCAGCATGTGCATCATTAAGTTCTTGTTGGTCTACTGAACTGCGTAACTTATTGAGAGATGCCTGGATCTCTTCACACAGAGTGGCACCTTCCAAACGTTTGTCTAGTGCATGTTGGAGTAAAGCCTCGTAGAAGAGTCGAAGGCAACGCACACCGCGGTTGAAGTGTTTTCCACGCAGAGCTTGATCCACGGATCCATCTGCAACGACGCCTACAGCCACCAGTACATCTGAAATGCCTGAGCCTTTGAACCTTTTGTAGATTGCATTGATGAAAGACATCTGGATATGAAAGGGCCCCATGAATGCCAATATGTCAGCAAATATCTCTGGATTCTCACTTTTCAATTCTAGCAATAATGCGTAGACAGGATGATCACCGACGATAATGGCAAATGGCATCTTCTTGTCATCAATTGCCTTTGCAAGCTTGCGCAGGGCATCATACAGAATGGTCTTGCTTGGTGGATCAGGATAAGTCATATGATAAATCGCTTGACTTTTTCTGGGTTTCTGGTGATAGCGTGGCCTGGAAGCCAGAAAAGGCTGGTACAGTCTGGTCTTCTGGCTTTGGTCTTGTTCCGTCTGCCTTAGCTCGGGCCATTGCATGGATGACACCTCTCATTCTTTGAGGAACTGTGTCCAGATGTTGTTCATCCGTTATCCTTGGTCTGATGGGTGGTTCACCACGCTTGACTGTTTTGTATGGTTCAATTCTTTGCATCTGGTTCCCAAGTTCTTTGAGGCTATCAGAGAGGTACGAAGGCAAGGTGCTATTTGCAACTGGTCTATCATCATCTAGGGTAGGTAGATTTAGCTTAGGTAGGTCTGGCTGAACAAACATGACATTTGTACGATGTGATTGGCCACTTCCAGTCAAAGTGTCACTTTTGAAGTCATCGTTGTTGACTATACATATTGCCGGTGTTCCATCAGAAAGTTCAAAAGGACACTCAGTTGAATGCTTCAGGTCAGTAACTGCCCAGAAATCTCTAAGCAAAAGCACATCATTGTAACTGATTCCCAGGCCATCCTTATGTAATATGTCTACCATTTCTCTGCTCTTTGTCATACCATGTAGCAGTACACCGAGGTTTGTCTCAAATGCAGTACGTCTTCCAGTGATGTAGCTGGTCAAAATAGATGCAATTGATCTGACTTGGGGCTTGTCATCGACTTCAGACTTTGTGGGGTGCTTTAACCAAGTGATGAGCTTCAAGAGGAGATCATTCAGGTCTTCATATTCTTCTAGCTCATGTATGTATGGAGGCCAAGGAACAGTTTTTGTTTTGATGATCTGATCTCTGAGTCGCCCAGCTACATTCTTCACCAGCTGATCGTCACTTACACCTAGAGAGGATATTGCAGCCTCAAGATATGAACCTGCAGCTCTTGCATCATATACCAGTTCACTCACATTCTTCTGACCTCGTTCATGAAATGCTATGTCATCTCCAAATTCCTTGATCAGAATTTCCTTCACGAAACTGGACTTTGCTGTGGAATAGTAACCATAATTGAAGTAATGCCTTTGTAATCCTTTACAAGACCTTGCAGTGTACGGATTTCATGATCTTCAAAGATAACTTGACGGACATGATGAAAGAAGATATTTTGGGCCTCTCGAAGATTAACATGTTGCAGATGCTCTGTTTTTTTCATCAGGAAAAGACTCCTTCAGAGGGTTGCTGACATAAGTGCGCCAACATTCACGATGATAACGAATTTCCAATCCAAACGCCGTTCGACTGTCTGGGATAGATGCAAGTAGGGTATTCAATCTTTCTCTTATAGGCTCATCTGACAGACAAACTGTATGCAACTTGAACCGGTTCCATGCGTCTACTGTTGACAGCAGCAAAAGTTTGGACTTGCCAGGATTACTGTTTTTTTGTGGTCCTTTCATACACCACAACACAGAGATTCTTATCATGAACCACTTCAGTACTAGAACGAAGCTTTTTAGGCACATTTCCTGAGAGTTGTTGACTTGAAGTTGATGCTTGAACTTCTTCCTGTTCAGATTTCCGTTTACGATTCTGTGCTTGCTGAATATAGTGATTACTACTGATCTGGGTGTAACATTTACTATGCATGTACAGGCCTTTAGGCCCCTTGTCCCACTCCACTGCTGCATAGGCATGCTGAAATTTATCAAGTTCCTTCCACCGAAAACACTTGCTCCTTAGATTCTCCCACTTTGTATCAGATGTCTTGTCCGTACTATCATCAGCTATACAGGGATGTTGACATAATATGCATTTTAATCCAGGTCCTGGGTCAGGCACATCACTAACTCCTCTATGTTCCATGCTTATGATTCTTCACGCCAAATTCGATGCAACAAACCTGAAAAAGAAGGAATTGATCAGTCAACATTCTTGGTTTACATTTTAAATTATATATTATATTATTTGAGTAAGTTTCAGAGGATTCGTGACCGTGTTTAGGATACCAAAGTTTCTCAGTGGATTTAACATCATATTTGTCTTAGATGTTGAGGTTAATGGGACTCTAAATCATGAATTACGCCATCCCATTGATTTTCTTAATTATTTTCTTATATCTTAATTAGTTATTAATTATTTTTTAATTATGCCATCCCATTGGTTTTCTGACACCAAAATTAGTGGGAATAGACACCAAAATTGTCATTTTTGGCCATTCCCTTCAAGAAATAGAACTTTATAAATTTTTTAAGATGACGGCGGTGGCCATTTTGAAAAACTTCTAAAATAACAACTTTCCCGTCATTTTGGTGAGGTGTATGGGGGCTTATTTTTTTTAGCATCAGTTGCCCTTGTTAAATTCACTGAGAAACTTTGGTATCCTAAACACTGTCACGGAAGCTCTGAAAATGACTCTACTACAGTTACCTCGTGTGCAAATCTGTTTTTGATAGGGTTACCTGGTGTCGCTTTCCCATTCTCATTCCCATTAACGTGGTCAGTTACCTCGTGTTCATTGTTTTCGGCGAGAACAGCAAATCTGTTTTTGATAGGGATACCTGTTGTCGTTTTCCCATTCCCTTGGGATTTGTTTTTGTTACGCCTGTTGACTACTGTTTGAAATAGATCATTGGATGCGTTTTCTTTTTGAAGATTTTTAACAACGTCGACTTGCTTACTCTATGTCATTTATTCGCTCTTTTAGTAAGACATTTTGATGCGAAAGTACACCTACAGTCTCCTTTAGTGTGAGATTATCTCGCTTCAGTTCGTCAGCCTGTGCCTTGTGTGCTTCTAATGTGCACTCCAAGAGCAAAAAGTTTTCACCAGTTAAACACATAAAACACTTGGCATTTGGATACCCATGACGCGGATACCATTCCTTGTAGTAGTTCTTGTTACAGGAGGGGCATTTAATTCTGATCGGTGCCATGATTTGGGGTTAGTGAGGGAGAATTTGCAAAAACGAAAGGTACAAAATGTTGGAGTGGTCACTTCCCTTAAAGAGTTGTTCCGATGTTGATGATGCAGGTTGCAAGGTGTTGGTGGGGGTGAGGATAGTTTATGTTACGTCGGCACTTTAAAAAGAAATTTGGGACGGGTTTTGGGAGAGAGAGAGAGAGAGAGAGAGAGAGAGAGAGAGAGAGAGAGAGAGAGAGAGTTATAGGTGAGTGACGGTGACAGGTGACAGTGACATGTGATAGTAATAGGTGACAGTGACATGTGATAGTAATAGGTGGCAGTGACATGTGATAGTAATAGGTGGCAGTGACATGTGATAGTAATAGTGGCAGTGACAGGTGACAGTGACAGGTTATAGTAAAGGTGACATTGACAAGAATCTGATACAGTAATAGGTGACATTGACTGGTGACAATAGGTGACAGTGACAGGTGACAGTAATATATTATTATTGGGATGGAATTTGTGCTGTACCTAGTATCAGTGTATTACCACAGCACACCGAAATTCCAAAAAAATACCCTCATTGTTCCCTGATTAAATAGCACTGTATGAATATTCCCATATTCAAAATATGCTACAGGAGGGCAATGCCTAGTGAGTTAATTGCTCAATAGGTGGCGTTCTGCGAGTGAGGGTCCGAGTTTGGGGAGTGAGACGGTGAAGCGCGGAGGCGGAGCATCTTCAGAGATGGGATTGCTTCGAGCCAGGGTGCTTCGAATGTCTCACTCCCTAGACTGGAACAAGACCTCACGGGCCTCACCGTGTTCAGCGGTTGAGTGTGCAGGCTCTCAGCCTATGCCCGAGAGGGAGTAGCTGGAATATAGAAAAAAAACAAAAAATAAAAAAACAAATAGGTGAGCGACAGGTGACAGTAATAGATGAGTGACAGTGACAGGTGACAGTAATAGGTGAGTGACAGGTGACAGTAATAGGTGAGTGACGGTAATAGGTGACAGTAACGGTGATAGGTGACAGTGACAGTGACAGTAATAGGTGAGTGACAGTGACAGTAATAGGTGACAGTGACAGTAATAAGTGACAGTGATGTGACAGTTTAGGTGACAGTGACAGGGGACAGTGACAATAATAGTTGACAGTGACAGTAATAAGTGGCAGTGACAGTGACAGTAATAGGTGACAGTGACAGGGGACAGTGACAGTGACAGGGGACAGTGACAGTAATAGTTGCCAGTAATAGTTGACAGTAATAGGTGATAGTGACAGTAATAGGTGACAGTGACAGTTATAGTGGACAGTAGTAGGTGACTGATATTAATAGGTGACAGTAATAGGTGACAGTGACAGTGATAGTAATAGGTGACAGTGACAGTAATAGGTGACAGTGACAGTAATAGGTGACCGTAATAGGTGACCGTAACAGGTGACGGTAACAGGTGACAGTGACAGTGACAGTAACAGGTGACAGTGACAGTGACAGTAATAGGTGAGTGACAGTAATAGGTGACAGTAACAGGTGACAGTGACAGTAATAGGTGACAGTGACAGTAATAGGTGACAGTGACAGTAATAGGTGACAGTGACAGGTGACAGTAATAGGTGACAGTGACAGTAACAGGTGACAGTAATAGGTGACAGTGACAGATGACAGTGACAGTAACAGGTGACAGTAATAGGTTACAGTGACAGTGACAGTAATAGGCAACAGTGACAGGTGACAGTAATAGGTGACAATATGTTTCTGATGAGTGGTTCGGCTGCGGATGAAACTCTTGAGTGCTCGAGAATGTATCACTGGTTCTTTGAGTAATTTCACTGAGCACCTCTATCGCCTCTTTTTGCCTCAGTTGGGATCCGATGCCAGGTGTATTACTGCTAGTCTCACTGTTTGTTGTTGTTGTTGTTGTTGTTGTTGTTGTTGTTGTTATTATTATTATTCTTGAACTGGATCCGCCGAAAGAGTTGTCACGGGGGAAGAGATTAGGAAGGAGAAGGGGCCGAGTGATTGACAGCGTTCGACGGAGGCCATCGGTAATTTACAATGCTTGCGTTAAGAAACATCGCTCAACTACTCATACTGTTTATTCTATTAAATTTGTTTAAGACACCAAGGTATTCATAAAGGTACTATGACCATACTCAACTATATACTCATATATTGCAAAAATATGAGCAAGTATAATCATATTAAACAAAATATGAAAGTATGCTATAGATATATAACAATATTTTCATGCAAAATAGGCAACTACACAGCAAATAACATCAATAACCATACTAAAAACATAAATACAAAATAGGCAACTACATAAAAAATAACATCTACTGTATAACCAACTACAAACATTATACATACAAAACCAGCAACTACATATAAAATAACACATATATAACCCTACTACAAACACTATACAGTATATACACAATAGGCAACTACATATAAAATAACACCTATAACTCTACTACAAACATAACAAATACAAACTAGGCCACTACATATAAATTAACATAATTATATAGTCATACTACAAACATAACCCATACAAAATAAGCAACTACATATAAAATCACGTCTGTAACCCTACTAAAAACATTATAAATACAAATTAGGCAACTACATATACAATAACATCTATAACCCTACTACAAACATTATAAATACAAAATAGGCAACTACATATACAATAACATCTATAACCCTACTACAAACATTATAAATACAAAATAGGCAACTACATATACAATAACATCTATAACCCTACTACAAACATTATAAATACAAAATAGGCAACTACATATACAATAACATCTATAACCCTACTACAAACATTATAAATACAAAATAGGCAACTATATATACAATAACATCTATAACCCTACTACAAACATTATAAATACAAAATAGGCAACTACATATACAATAACATCTATAACCCTACTACAAACATTATAAATACAAAATAGGCAACTACATATACAATAACATCTATAACCCTACTACAAACATTATAAATTCAAAATAGGCAACTACATAGAACATAACATCTATAACCCTACTACAAACGTTATACAGTATATATAAAATATGCAACTACATAGAAAATAACATCTATAAACATACTAAACATATTATAAATACAAAATACAAATTGCCTCACCTCCAGCCAGCCTCTAATTACTCCTGGAAACATTTTTGTAACTGAGTTATTTGTAATTTTCCTGAAAATTGCCTTTTAATGACGTGCGTCACTTGAGCGTCAATAATTCCTCTGTAATTAAGAGAGTAATTAGATGGCTGATTATAGGGACTCGCTCCAGGATTTTAATTTAAAACACATGGCCTGGACAAAAAAACATATGTTGCTTCTTAAATGTAAATATTAAATGAGGTGAAGAGGCAGAACAATTAACCCTCAGAGGATCTTGACGCGTTTTGACAGTTTATTCTGGCTATCTTTAGACGATGGAAGCAAGAAAGGCGGTCATCTTGAATCAGTGAAGAACAAATGTATTGCACTTTTCCATCGTATTGTTAATATTTTGGGTCAATATAAAATGTATGTAATTAAATTGCGATTTTTTTGTTTTTAAGAGTGTTTTGATGACTCGTTTACTAAGGGGGTTACGTTAGTTTGATGACACTATATGCGTGGCTTAACATTAACAAAAGGAAGGAAGGTTGTTAGCATAGTAAATGTATTCCAAACTACAAATTGCACTCAGGAACAACTCAAATATCCTCTACAAAGCCTTAAGTGAAGAAAATACTAAAACATTGCTAAATAGAGGATCGCTAGCGTTGATTTTGTTTTATCTAATGTGTATATTTATCGATGAGATGAATTGAGATACTGTGAAAGTATGTTTGTACTAAGCTGACCATAAAGCTAGAATATAGTCCCTCCTAATTTTACCTTGAGATTGGGAATACTTTAAGACAAATTAGTGTAAGTTTCTGGTTAGATAATGGAATCTATTATTATGTATAAATGGATTTTTTTTTCCAACCACACATGCAAATGTTTTTCTCGGGCAGCATAATATGCGGGGGCTTGGGGATTTTTTATTTTATTGAATCATAACATAATTACAGATGAATTAAAAAACACACACATAGAAGACATACACACACATAATGCTAACCTCATTTTCTGATATTTTGAAGTGTTGCTTGGAATATATTACTCCTAATGTGTGTGTGTGTGTGTGTGTGTGTGCGCGTGCGCACGAGGGAGTACAAAGGAAAACAAGCAACAACTGATTTATTGATCCTTATGAGGCTGCTTGTAACTAAACAACCGATCTTATGTGAAAACAGGAAAGGATAACACACTATAATGTGCTATTCGTTTGTAAACACAATTAAACGGGGGTTAAGAGCAATATATTTATCTAGTCAATTGTTTAAATTTGTGCACAATACTACACTCAATGACACTATTAGGTAGTCCATTCCATAAGCTTACCACTCGATTATAAAGAAATAATTCGCCTCATGTGAGTGAAAAAGGCTTTCCAACATGAGAGAGAGAGAGCTACATAGAGCTACATAGATACACAGACCACACAGACCTCAAGGTCCTTACTAGGCAGTCTGGCCTTACAAACTATAATATGCATATATACACATACACACATACACATACATACATATACATATATATATACATATATATACACATACATATACACATACATACATACACACATACATATACAGTATATATACTGTATACATACTGTACAGTGCACACACATACATATACATACATTTTTTTTTTTTTTTTTTCCCATTCATATCACCCCAGCCCTCTGCAGATAGAGGTCAAGCCTTCCCTTGAAGGCGTTTATTGTGTCGCTCTCCACCACTCTCGCTGGTAGTTTATTCCACTCTGTCGCCACACTGTAGGTGAAGAAACTCTTTGTGACATCTAGGTTTGCCTTTTTGGTTTTTAATTTCATTCCATTTCCGTGAGTTTGATTAGTATTGTTTAATGTGAATAGTGCATTTACATCGACTTTGTCGAAACCTTTTAGTATCTTAAAGCACTCAATAAGCTGACCCCTCAACCTCCTCTTTTTTAATGAGAACAGGTTCAATCGTTTAAGTCTTTCTTCATATGGTTTATTTCTTAATGAGGGTATCATCTTCGTCGCTCTACGCTGTACTGACTCGAGTCTTACAATGTCCTTGATCAGATAAGGTGACCAGAACTGCACACCATATTCAAGGTGGGGCCTCACCATACTTTTGAACAGTGGCACTATTACGTTTTCATGTTTATATGTAAATTTTCGTTTAATAAAGCCCAATGCTATGTTTGCCTTATTTGCAGCTGCTATACATTGGTCGGAAGATTTTAGGTTTTCAGATATTAGTACCCCTAGGTCTTTTACTACCGTTTGCGGATTTTATTTGTTTGCCATTCATTTCGTATTTGTATTTCATATTTCTGCTACCAACCTGCAGCACCTGACATTTATCGACATTGAAGGGCATCTGCCATTTTTTCGACCACTCTGATATCTTGTTTAAATCAGCTTTCAACGCATTCCTATCTTCTTCGTTCAGGACTGTATTTACTATTTTTGTATCGTCGGCGAATTTGGAAATGGTGTTGTTTACCCCTACATCGATATCGTTAATGTAAATGAGAAACAGGACCGGTCCAAGGACTGAACCCTGTGGAACTCCACTAGTGACAGGCTCCCACTCCGATTCCACTCCATTTATCACCACTCTCTGTCTTCTGTCTGTAAGCCAATTTTTTATCCAAGAATGAATTTCACCTTTGATACCTATCCTCTCCAGTTTAGCCAATAGTTTTCGGTGAGGCACCTTGTCGAAGGCGTGTTGAAAGTCCAAGAAGATTATATCTAGTGATTTCGTCATGTCGTTATATGTGAATAGTTTGTTATAAAATTCAATCAAATTTGTTAGGCATGACTTACTTGATCTAAAGCCGTGTTGACTATTTTTGATTAGGTTGTTTGATTCGAGGTAATCTACTATCTTATCTCTAATGATTTTTTCCATGATTTTTTTTTAGGCTAATTGGTCTGTAATTACTCGCTTTGGCCTTGCTACCCTTCTTGTATATCGGCGTAATGTTCGCATCTTTCCAATCACTCGGTACAATCCCCTGTAGTAGTGATAAGTTAAATAGTTGTGTCAGGGGTTTTGCTATTTCGTCCTTGACATTCTTAATTATTTTCGGGTGGAGCATGTCGGGGGTGGAGCATGTCGGGTCCCGGGGTCTTATTTACATTTAAATTACTCAATATGCTTTGTACTTCGGTAACACTGATGGTGAAATCTCCTATCACATGAGTTGAGGTGTTATTTTCAAGGGTATGATCGATAATTTCTTCTGTGAAAACTGAGCCAAAATATTTGTTGAGCAGATTTGCCGTGTTTGTGTCGCCTGTTATTGTCTGGCCATCTTCTATTAGCGGTCCGATTCCGCTTTTGATCTGTTTATTTTTGTTTACGTAACTGTAGAATTTTTTGGGGTTTGTGGCACTTTCTCTGGCAATAGTCATTTCGTAATTTTGTTTTGTTCGCCCTAATTATTTTTTTCACTTCCCTTCTACTATTTTTGTACAAGTTTTTAATTACTTCAGTGTTTGTGTTATTTTTTACAAGTTTGTGGAGTTGATTCCTTTTCCTTATTGCCTTGCCAATGTCTCTACTGTACCAAGGGGGCATACTTGATTTCGTATTACGTTTTGGTTTCATGGGTACAAATTGTTTATGCACTTCTGTAATTGTAGACTTAAAAATGTCCCCATAGTTCATTTACTTCGTTTATATTTATGAGGTTTGAGTGTATGTTTGATAGCGATTCCTTAAGTCCGTCATAATTTGCGTTTTTGAAGTCCGAAACCATTCCTGTTGTTTTTTCTGAGGAATATTTGCTTATAACGTTGATTCTTAAGATTTTATGATCGGACCGTTGCCAGATGTTCACCTACATCCAGGTTTGATAATAAATTTTCTTGGGTAGTGATTACGAGGTCTAATATATTCCTGTCCTCGCGTCGGCTGTTTTACGTGTTGAGTCAAAAAATTGTCCTGGATGAAGCTTGTCATTAGGCGTGACTCAGCATTTTTTCCGGTCGTGGTATTCCAGTCAATTAGGGGGAGGTTATAGTCACCTAGTAAAACTGTTTTCGTCGGATTAAGGGTTTTCTCTAGTATTTCATAAAAAATTGTATCATCGGCAACAGTTAGTCTCGGTGGTCGGTACGCTGTAGTGATATTTAAGTTCATGTTTTTTGTATTTATTTTGACGCACACTATTTCTGCATTACTTTCGGGGGAGAGTCACCTCAACTGGGTTTAAGTAGGTTGCAACGTACATTTCCACCCCCCCTCTTTTTTTTTCATTTTTTCGGTCTTTATGAAAAATTTTATATGGCTCTATGTGATATTCATGAAGTAGATCTTTATTTTTAAGGTTCAGATGTGTTTCCGTTATACAAATAACGTCAACTTTCTCATTTAATAACAGACATTTGAGTTCGTCTATTTTGTTTCTTATTGAGCAGGCATTTATGGATATTATTTTTATATGATTTCTCTCAGCATGCGCTGGATTTGTTTTTCTTATTGGTGAGGATGGGTTTGGGGTTATGACTTGAAGCCGCGGCGGGTTGTCAAATTCATTCAGTTGGTTGGGTTGGCTTGGATGGGGTTGGGTGGGGTTGTTTTAGTTTGTTTTGTGGTTCAGGTAGGTAAATTTTCATAACTTGTGGGCCATTGGGGTTGACGGTTTCGTTTAAATGGTTGGTGATGGACTTGGAAGGGTTTGGGCGGGGTTATTTATTTCTCTTAACTGTGCGGGTGGAGTTTGATTGGGTGGGTTGTGGGAGGGCTTTTCCGGGGTAGCGATATCAATACTCAGAGGAGTCTATTAGCATAGTTTATTTCTCGGTCCTGACTGGCGTTGTTTTCGTGGGCAATGTAGGTTGCTTGATTTAGGGTGTCACTCATGTGCTGAACGCCTTTTTCTGATAAATGAATGCCATCTCCGCTGTACAGGGACGAGTTCCCTACAAAGGTGGTCCAATTGTCCACATACAGTACCTTCTCTTGTTCGCACATGACCTTGACTGCGTTGTTAATTTCTATGGCTCTATTTTGTCCGTATGAGCTTGTTTTAATCCGGGGTATGACGCCGCTTACCACACATTTCGTGGTCTTCCTTTTCATGACTTTAATTAGGTTCTCAAAATCTTTTTCTATGGTCTTAATTGGGGCCTTACCTCCGTCAAAGCAGTCATTTGAGCCAACATTGACGACTACACAGGTGCCCTCTGGTATGGCGGAGAGAGAGAGAGAGAGAGAGAGAGAGAGAGAGAGAGAGAGAGAGAGAGAGAGAGAGAGAGAGAGAGAGAGAGAGGGGGAAGAGAGAGAGAGAGAGAGAGAGAGAGAGAGAGAGAGAGAGAGAGAGAGAGAGAGAGAGAGAGAGAGCGAGAGAGAGAGGAGAGAGAGAGAGAGAGAGAGAGAGGTAGAGAGAGAGAGAGAGGAGAGAGATAGGGAGAGAGAGAGAGAGAGAGAGAGAGAGAGAGAGAGAGAGAGAGAGAGAGAGAGAGAGAGAGAGAGAGAGAGAGAGAGAGAGAGAGAGAGAGAGAGAGAGAGAGAGGAGAGAGAGAGAGAGAGATGAGAGAGAGAGAGAGCGGAGAGAGAGAGAGAGAGAGAGAGAGAGAGAGCGCGCGCGCGCACAAGCACATAAATACAAGAAATACGGCTCTTTCCACCGGTAAGAATTTGGAACACTTGACCCACAAAATCCGTGACACATTGACAACTCGGTCCATTTTTCTTGAACCCTTCTTAACACGAAACCTCCTTTTTCAAACGCAGCCGTCTATGAGATCAACTTAAGACAATATTTTTACAGTATTCGCCATTTGGACAGTTATTCAGGCTAACTGACACACTACTTTAATTTTTAATATGTGCGTGCAAAACTGATATATCTTTCAACTGACTATATGTGATATATTTGCTGTGTACATGTTTTAACAGGTCTATTGCAATATATGATAACGTTTATGGAGTAGGCTACATTCCCCCCCCCCCCAAACATAAATAAATAAATACATAAATTCAATGAAATTCAAAATATGTTAATGTCATGAACGTTTAGCTAACAAAATAGGCAATGCATTTAAACAAATGAATGGCAAAAAACAAAGCAACAATTTATAAATATACAAGCTAAATTTTATAAATAAAAAATAAATTAATAAAACTGGGAAATCTTGTGAGTGGGTCAGTGGTCACGGTACGGCCCCATAGCAGTAACTGGGAATTGTGAGGCCACTGAGGCAGGCCTTAAATTCACCAGGTGGATACTAAAGCCGGACTGAGGGAAGGGGAGGGAAGGGAAAGAGGGCGCGTTGTACCGCAGATTTCACTTAGAGGACATAATTTGAGTGAGAAGAGGGGAACCCTATTTACCTCCATCATAAAGCGTGGGAAGCATATAATTGGTTGCCTTACTCTTGCCTTGATTAAGGAACAAAGTTTACACAAATACGCTTTTACTATCGTTTGAATTTTCACCACCACGTTCATAGGCTACGTAAGCCTGGGTCCCACATACTGGACTTTTGCCTCACTTTCTAGGCAAAAATTGACGTCGGGGAAATGAAAATGCAATGTTCGGCATGTGTCGTTTGCCACACGTGGTGCAAGGTACGATGATTCCCAGGGGTCAGCTAGTTTCCCTAAACGTTCATGCTGCATTTAATTTTCATTGGTAGCGTCTAGATGCTAGTGAGGACGGCCCTCCGTCGGAAATACGTCCCAACAACATCCCGGGTATGCATTGGGGGTGCGTCGGTGGGGTCAAGAGTTGGACGCACAGGCGTCGGTGGCATTGCTGGTTGCTGGTAGTAATGTGGCGTGGCAGTGCCAGGTATAGTCACCTTTTATACACCTCTGAGGATGTCTTGTATTGCACTAACGACAGACGCACAAACTATTGAATTTCCATCAGCCATGTCCTTGGCCTCCTCGGTGTTTTGTCTGCCTCCGTCGTTTGTATATCGGCCCAGATCGATCGTGTTGCTCGTACATTTGTCGGATATATCCTATCTCTGCTGTTACTTCGTCTTATCTCCGTCATATTTATGTCCTTCTGTCATCCTACAATCATTAAAAATCCTGGTAAATCGGCCCGGATACAATTTTTTCTCGCGAAATCGTGGCCACCCACGGCAAATATCCTGTATGTGGGACCCATGCTTTAGTAAGATGGGCGGGTACAATACAAATAACTAATACCTTGCCCTTCCTGTTGGCTCACCTTCATCTACTGTATAGGGAGGTGAAGGATTAAGGAATGAAAAGAGATAGAGGAGAACCATCTCCAGAGGGAGAGCCCCAGGAACGAAGGGCCTGTGATTGGCTGCGTCTGGTATAGTGGGGGTTGAAAGGCTATAGGACCTGAGAACGAGGAAAAGGAAGAGAATGAAAAGTAAGCCAGAGTCACACGAACGACAATTTTCGATGAACGTTTTTTGTTCGTAATATTATGAGGCTCTTTCACATTGGCATCGGAAATGAGACTGGAGGTAGATAATTCTAGGTGGATGATTTCTGATATAACCTAAATTTTGAAGATGCTAGACTAGAATTCCCTGATAATATTGACAGAAAAAAGAGCTCGTGTGACATCACCTTTATTAACGTAATTCCATTCGACGTATGATGTCCTCCCGAATTTGAATAAAATATAAGATAAAACAAAATTCTGTACACGGTGGCACAATTCTTCCTTTTATTTGGCTACTATTAGACGATTGTATTCAGTTTAGGAAGAAGCTGTGCGAGGTGTAGGGTTAATTGACCATTGGCAAGTTTCATACTATAAGGGGAGTTAGTTGGTTTCTGCTCCCCCTACTCACTCATGCTTAGCCCCAATAGTTTTCTGATTTTAAAACATTCGGCCCATTAGTTTGGCGATTTTAAGAACTTTTGCCCGTTTTCTTTGTCAATATTAAAACTTTTTGTGTCATTTAAGTATATATATTTTTTCCTGGCGAGCGATAGTGAGCATGTAATTTAGGAGGGACCGGCCTTCGGCCTGGACATTTTTCTACCGAAAAATGTACAATTGTATCTTGGGGATGTTTATACAAGTTTGATGGAGGTCTAGGGAGGAAACTAAAACACTATTTATACAAAATAAAACTAAGATAAATAAACCCTTGGCGTTATAAGTATCGAATTGATATTTAGCCGAATGCCCAGCTAAATTACGGTTCTAATGTATTTATAAACGCATAATAATAGCCAGAATAATACAAAGACGTCCTAATATTGAAAGGGTTAAGTGTGTCGCCAGTTGTCTAGTCTCGGTCTATTGAAGTGTACGCGCCATAGTTTTGACCGGAAATTGTCGCAGTTTCCCCTATCTTTTTCCACAGCTTTCTCCGGCAACTTGGCTTCCGTTACCCCGTTTTCTCTTTATTACTTTCCCCGTTTTCTCTCCATTAGTTTTCTCTTTATAGTTACTGCCTTCGTTTTCCCTTGATTTTAACCTATAACTAATGGGCTGAATGTCTTAAAATCTCGAAACTAAAGGAGTTTGTTTCGTTTTTTCTTTTCTTTTCTGAGTTATGTGTTATGGTCTAAATGTTTACCTATATTTTATTAACCCTTTCTAGAGCCGATTGCGCATTTCTTTTCTCTTCTGTGGCTATTATTAGACGATTTTATTCCGATTGGGAAGGGTATATGGAAGTCAGAGGGTTAATTGAAAGTGTTGACCCATATAATTCCCACAGATCCTACTAATTTGTATAAAATCTTCTAATGCTAACCAGAATATATTGTTACAATGCGTCATCATTTTCAAAGGGTTAAGTATCAATATAAAGTAGTTTAACCCTTAGAGAATCATGACGCATTTAACATTTTATTCTGGCTATTACTAGACGATTTTATACAGCTTAGGAAGGATCTGTGGGAATTAAAAAGGTAAAGACTTAATTAACCCTCTGACTTCCATATACCCTTCTTCATCTGAATACAATCGTCTAACAATAGCGAGAAAACAAACAAAAACAATGGGGGGGGGGGGGGGGCCTTCGTGCGTTTATGATATTTTCTGGGTCTTGGGTTAATGAGAATATATATGCATATCCTCAGAAGAATTGATGGTGCTTGGTGTAATTTGTAGTCGCTCTTCTCCTCTCTTACACACACACACACACACACACACACACACACACACCAACACACACACCCACACACACACACACACACACACACACACACACACACACACACACACACACACACACACACACACACACACACACACACTAGATAAGGTCTCTTCTGTCTTTGTCCCTCTGTCTTTCCCACGTTCAATCTGTCGACCCACTTTATTCCGTGTGACCTGAGGGAGATAAGCCCAGATCTATGGGACACTTGTTTTGGCTCACAGGGGCTTTGTTTTATTGGTGTGTGTCTATATATATATATATATATATATATATATATATATTAAATCTCACAATTACACGTGAGTTAAATGAAAACAGAAAACAAAAATGTTTTGGTTGTCGCTCTGTCTCGAGTCGGCCAGCCCCAGATAAAAAATATAAAATAAAATAAAATAAATGGGGAATGACCCTGAGTAAATAGATAGATAGATAGATAGATAGATAGATAGATAGACAGTTGTAAAAATCCCTTGTATGTTTACTCTGGAAAATGGATCCTGTGACTGAGTAGGAAATGGAATATTTCCTCCATGTAGGATTTATCCATCTCTTTAATATATATCGGACATCTGTATGACGCCGTGGTGGAGTGGGCTCTCATCCCGAGTGTCCGAGGTTCGATCCTGGGTAAGGGTAAAAACATTTATTCATGGAATACACGTGTATTTGTGAGATATACTTCATATTAATGTAACCCTCGTGCTTGCCTAGTGGAGAATTACATGCATACCATTTAGCCCAAGTTTCGTGGGAATGCAATAATAATGTAGGATTCTGACGGATAGAATAGAAGGTCTCTCTCTCTCTCTCTCTCTCTCTCTCTCTCTCTCTCTCTCTCTCTCTCTCTCTCTCTCTCTCTCTCTCTCTCTCTCTCTCTCTCTCTCTCTCTCTCTCTCTCACACACACAGCTCAGGGTGACTGGCAGGCCGCGGCAATTTGAGATTAGGAGAATCCACAGTCTTTCCCCTTGAATACTAAGATATTTGGTGGGAGATAGATGGATGGAGAGATGGAGAAATAGATAGATAGATGGGTAGATAGATATATAGATAGATATATAGATATATTTATACTAAGATATTTGGTGGGAGATAGATGGATGAAAAGATAGAAAATGGATAGATATATGGGTTAGATGGATAGATTTGTGTGTAGATAGATAGGTTCAGAGATAGATAATTAGATGAATAGATTGATAGATAGATAAATAGATAGATAGATATAGGCAGATCAATATATATAGGCAAATACATATAAACATAGATAGATATATAGTAAGATAGATAGGTAGATAGATAGCTATAAATAGGCAAACACATATTAACATAGATAGTTGGATTTACATACAGTTACATGCATACATAGATTACACAGAACATGCGGCCCCTGCGAAGCGAAGCAGGCCGAGATTAATAATATTTTAGAATTACAAAAGCACTAGTGGGCAGAAGAACAGGATAGTAAAGAAGACCAAGTGAAGAAGAAGACGAAGACGAAGAAGAAAGAGAGAGAGAGAGAGAGAGAGAGAGAGAGAGAGAAAGAACACATTGATCTCACATCAATGAACCATTTTAAATCATATCAGTTTAGTAAATACATAAACAAATAATCAACACCAACCAGGAATTCACAGAAGCCTCATTTGTTTCACAGACTATGCATAAAATAACTATATTTGTACTGTATATATATAATATTAAATAACTATATTTGTACTGTATATATATAATATTAAATAACTATATTTGTACTGTATATATATAATATTAAATAACTATATTTGTACTGTATATATATAATATTAAATTCGAAAGAGATTCATGAACAGTTATTAGCAGTATATTTATTTCAGGATTTTGTTCGCTATCAATATTTTCTCCCCAATTCAACACTTTAATAAATTAAGGGGTAGGTGTTTTGTGGTTTGTTTCTTGATTATTATTTTATATATGCGAAAACGAAACAATATACAGTATATACATTCGTTTAACCACTCGCTATGAATGGGTCTATATATAGTTTTATACATATTCGAGAACACAAACAAACAAACAATATGTACATTTGTTTAACCAGTGTTTGCTGTACCTGAGTGCAAATCGGATTAGGGTAGCCACACGTCGAAAACAACTGTCTCGGTGGGTGTTGGTATGTGGGTGTGTGGGTGTGGTGGTGTGGGTGTGTGGTGGGAGTAGTGGTGTGGGTGTGTGTTTGTGTGTGTGTGGTATTGGTGAGTGTGGGTGTGATGTTGGTGGGTGTGGTATGGGTGTGTGTGTGGTGGTGATGGTGTGGGTGTTGGTGTTGGGTGTGTGTGGTGGGTGGGTGTGGTGATGTGGTGGTGGTGGGTGTTCTGGCACCAAAACAATACACACACTAACAATAAACAATTAACAGGACAAATACCAAGAATAGTGAGATAGAGGAGAATGGCAGTTTAATAGAATGAGAGTAACGCAAACACATTAACAGGAAAATAACAAGAAAGGTGTGGGAGAGGAGAAAAACAATGAAATAGAATGAGACTAACTCACACACAACATAGTAAGTCTAATAATATAAATGTTATACCAAGGATTGGGCAAGCCACCTCCAATACTCAGACACCTGCACCTCCCGGAGCATACCAGGGTACCCTGGGCTAAACACCTCAACATACCATACCAGGGCGCCCCCATACAGCCACGCTCCCTTTCGTCACACACACCAGAAGTCTTTCCCTGCACCATACAGAGTCAACCAAAGGCAGCGCCGTCCGTTTGGCCCCCACAATGCTAAGGTCTCCCCATCGCCCGTTTTCTCACATGCAGAACGGGCCCAACATACACAAGTTCCCCCGAGAAAGGGAGCATCATCCCCCCACCAGCAAAAACAAAACAAGCTTCCGCGGACTACATGGTCACCGAAACTACGGTTCCGCGCCACTGGACGTGACGTCATCCACACAGGCTGACCTGGGGTTGGCCAGCGCCCAAGTCACCTCAGCCAAACAGAACGACCAGGCATCGCTACCACCTCGCATACCTGTTGATTGGTCCTGGGTGGGGATACGCAAGCAAATCTTGCAGAGTCCTACCATTACTCCCCCTACCCCTGTCGCCGGAGCAATAGAGGCCTATGTCAGCAGTAGGAAAGGCTAGGTAGCCCTTTTTCCATGTAGTCAAAATGGGCCAGGGAGTACCTAAAATGTGAATAGTTGCTCAGACCAAGTTAAGGAAAGTATCTCACCTTCCCTCCTGAGTGTGAGTGTTCTAATACCTCTCTAGGTGCTCCAATGTCCAACATCTCAGTGTGGTAGGAATTATAGGCGTATTTAATATCTCTTAGGGGTGCAACAAGGGAAGAGGGTTATAGGAAAGCTGAAAGCAGTAACAAGAAATAGGGTGGCCAGCATGGAAGTAAAGAAGTCCTTGCATGACAGTGTGGTAATCCCAACATTGATTTACGGAAGCGAAGCATGGACGTTGGTGGAGAGACTCAGACCAAGAGTGAGAGGGGTGGAAATGAGTTACTTGAGAAGTGCGTGCGGAGTTACATGGAGGGATAGACAGACGAATGAGCAAGTAAGAGAGGTGTGGTGTGGGTGTAAACGTGCTGGAAAGTGTGAAAAGGAACGCCTTGAGATGTTTCGGCCATATGGAACGTATGGGAAGCGAGAGAATGACTAAGATGGTGTAGGAGAGAGCGGTGGAAGGACAGATAGGGAGATGTAGCTGGGTGTGCTCAACCGCCTCAAGGGGTTCCTTACCCCTGCTCAGCTTCTTGCTCTGTACAGGGGCACAGTGCGTCCTTGTATTGAGTATTGTTCACATGTGTGGGGAGGATCCTCTCACACAGCACTTCTAGACAAAATAGAAAGGAAAGCCGTTCGTATTATTAACTCCCGTCTACTCACCGACTCTGCATGTAGGGTTTGTAGTACCCGTCTTGCAACACAAACCCACCCCTACTCTGTATAACTCTCCAACTCAAGAGTGAAACGTTACTCCCAATCTTTCTTCTATTCAACAGCTGAGCTCTAGAACTTTCTCCCTGAATCCATCCCTACCCTCATTCTATGACTTAAATTGCTTCAAACTCCGTGTGTCCAGACATTTTGGCTCGAACATCCCTTGATTTCGGCCCTGTCACTCTTTTATCTCTGGGGGAGGCTCTAGTCACAGGCAGTTTTGCATTTTGTCTCCCTCATCCAGAAGAAAAAAAACCACACATACATTAACACACCCACCAACACACTGTTCACAACACACACAACAGATTAACTGGATCAAAACTCTATTAACATTTTGGGTCATGAAGTTGTGACGGAATTAAAAAAAAGCGAGAGTTCCCAAAAGCAGTATTAAAAACGGGATTTCCGACTGGATTTGATGGTAAGCTCTCGTGGCCTGTGTTGATGCTGCTATTCAGGTTTGTCATGTTGGCCCGATAACAAAAAAGAAAAAGAAAAAGAAAAAAGAAAAACAAAATAACAACAGTCGGTAAAACGTGTGTCAAGGTGGTGTCACACGAGCCCGTTTTCCGGCAATTTTCGAGGAGCAATTTTTTTCTCGTACTGTTTTGAGGCTCTTTCGAATCGGAATCGGAAACTGGATCGAAGGTAGATTATGCTAGGTATTTTGATTTTTACGGATCTTAAATTTTGAAGCTGCCAGACTACAATTGCCCGAAAATATTGACGGAATAATCCCTAATCCGGCTTTACACAACAGAGGTTTTTCTCGTTAATTCTCAGGTAAGTGCTTACAAATGTCCCATCATTAAATTGGACCCATAAACTAAGCTTTTCTGAAGGTTTATGTTGTGATATGTGCGAAATATATATTAATTTGTGTTGGAAATAACTTTTTGCCTAATTAATGATTGTTTTTTCCACCAACCAACTTCACCTATCTTACATACCATGACTTACTGTGTATAACCTAACCTAACCTAATCTAAGTTATCCGAACCTAACCTTGAATGGATGACAAATGAAACAAGATGATGAGGCAAAATGGTGGCCATCTTGGAAATTATGGGACACTAAAATAATACCGATTTTCAAAGGTCACCATTTATGCCGCAACAAATATGGGGCATTAATTCTGGGATCTTTCGCACTCACCCCCACAATTTACCGGAGGTTAACAGGTTTTTCACAATACGTATTTTGCACTTGTATCGGAATTAGACTGACAATAGATTTAAGGGGAGATGGTTCACTTTTTGGGCGATTTTTGCATGTATTCAATATTTTTCTAGTTTCCTCCCTATACTTCCATCAAATTTATAAAAAAACATCCATTAGATCCCACCTCTATATTAATTTGTAAATTTTTTGGTAGAAAAATGGGCCTGCTTTTCCAACATTACAGGCTCACTATCGTTCGCCAGGGAAAAATCGACACCTATATAGCACGAAAGGTCTAAATATTGACGAAAAAATGGGGCGAAAGGTCTTAAAATCGACTAACTAATGGGGCAAGCATCTTAACATCTGAAAACTAATGGGGCTAAACATGTGGGAGAAAGTGGTCCAGAAAAGCGGCCCATCCCCCCTTAATTGAAGTGAGGATTCCAGACTACCTACAGTATCTGGAACAGGGTATAGTTGGTTTGGGTTCGAAGCCCGGCCAGGTCATACGTCCAAAATGGTGTGTCAAACCCTAGTTTAACCCCCTTCTGTACCAGCGACGTCTTTTTCAGGTTATTCTAGCTATATTTAGATGGTTTTGTGCGGCCTAAGAAGGAGCTGTGATAGTATTAAGGGTTAATTGAGATAGTTCGACGCCTGGTCATTGCTGGAGGCCCTTCCTAAACTGAATAATGTCGACTAATAGTTGCCAGAATATAATGAGAAGGATGTCACCGGTATTGAAAGGGTTAAGATGAAGGACACGTTCAGAAGATTATACATTGTTATCACATATTTTCTGTCCCCTTCCTTCCTCTACGTAAAATACAATACAATAACATAATAAAACTAAATAAAATACAAGGATACAAATACAACAACATAATAATACAAATGCATATAACACAAGAATAAAAATACAATAGCATAATAATACAAATAAATAAAATACAAAAATTATAATAAAATTAACATATAATAAAATAAATAGAATACAAGAATACAAATACAATAACTTAATAATATAAATAAATATAATACAAGAATAAAAACACAATACAATAAATAATACAAATAAATATAATACAAGAATACAAATACAATAACATAACAATAATTACAATACAAGAATAAAAATACAAGATAATAATATAAATAAATAGAATACAAAAATAAACATACAATAAAAATCATAGAAATAAATAGAATACAAGAAAAAATACAATGCCAATTATACAAATGAATAGAATACAAGAATAAAAATACAATAACAATAATACAAATAAAATATAATACAAGAATAAATTATACAATTTTTTTAGATAATTTGTTTTCGTGTAATACAAGCTTTACATCCGATAAAAACAAGCCGGGAAAATTGTACAAAATAACAGAGAATCAGTGTTTGACTTCTGCCAATTAAATACTGGCGTTGGTATCTCTCTCTTGCTCTCTCACTCTCACTCCCACAGACACACCCTCACTCACTCTCACTCTCTCTCTTACTCTCACACAGAGCCTTCTTCTTGTCTGTCCTATCCTTCAACTTTCCTTTTCTATGGGATATGCCATCTCTACTAGAATTAAGTCCTGACCACCTCGTTTGGATCGTAAGGTTCGTGTGGCCAGTGTATTTATGTAAATCTATGTAAAATCTCTCACTCTCTTTGAACTATTCGAATTAGCTTACATATGTTTGATTGTCATTTGTGTGTTTCTCATGTCATAGTGCAGCTGGGTATGTGTAAATGCTTAGATAAATATCCAGTGTTCAAGAATGGATGATATATCGTGAGTGTGTGCATAAACCTTTTACTGTCTCGGTAACGTAATGGTTAGTGCACTGAATTTCGGTGAGTATCCTAGGTTCGAATCCTTGGAGTACCACATGTATTCATTAGTTTCATTGATTTCATTAATTAGGTTTATTTGTAAGTTAATTGGTGGGTTGGTTGTTAATAATATGAATTTAAGGGGGAATGGTTGTTATTTTCTGGCCCCCTTCTCCTTCGTGTTTAGCCCCATTAGTTTTGAAATTTTAAGACGTTCGGCCCATTAGTTTGGCGATTTTAATACCATTCGTTGTCAATTATGAGACCTTTTGTACCATTTAGGTGTCGATTATTTCCTGGCGAGCGATAGCGAGGCTTCCATTTATTAGGAACACCAACTGGAAAAATTCATATTTTTATTTGAATGGGTGGTCTTAAGAGTATTAAATTTTATAACTTGATGGAGGTCTAGGGAGAAAAAATAATGTATATATACAGTATATATAACAAATAACGATAATAATAATAATAATAATAATAGTAATTAAAATAGTAATAATAATGATAATAATGATAATACTAATAATAATAATATAATGATAACAAT
>CM064487.1:1819644-1842423 GCA_032716605.1 Paralithodes platypus
TTATACCAATACGTTTTTATCTTTGGATTGTCGTAGGAAATGTGAAGGAATATCAGCACATTTCATTCCCCTGATGTACGGCTCTGAAATTCTGGACCGATGTGGCTCTCTCTCTGTCTGTCTTATGTAAATTGCCGCTCGTCTTATTGTCAGTGAAATGTCTCGGAGAAATATTGGACTGTCTGGAAATTCGCCAGGCCCTCTCTTGAAATATTTATCCCTGTGTGAGGAAATTATTTGTGTTTATGGGTTTTTATTATCGAGTGGCGGAGCAGTATTAGTTTGGTATCCGGGATTATATATATATATATATACAGTATATATACTGTATATATACTGTATATATACTGTATATATATGCGTGTGTTTGCGATCTTTCCAGTGGATGGCAAAATATGGCATGACATGGCATGAATATAGGAAAGGTTAGTTAAAATAGGACTTCAGAGGCTATCAACCCTAATAGATTATGAAGCCAGCACAATGCAAGTCAAGAATAACGTCAGGGCTGAAGCCTCTCTGCGAGAACTCCAGTCCCTCGATAGGAAAGGTGAGACAAGGAATCAAATTTGAAATACTGTTGAGTCAGAGAGATTAAGATCTCACATCCTCATTAATGTCTGAGTGAGACATGGCAGTGGGCCAGCATATTTATCCTAGAGCGTACATGTCATAGCCAAGGTGCTTATATGACCCCAAAATACTTATTACTAGCGCATCATAGCTTGGTGCCCATTTAGACCCTATTCAAACTATTCTGATTATGCCTAACATTAAAAAAGTTTGATTTTACTTATGGAAACTTTTTTTATAGAAGACTGAATTCCTTTAAAGTTGGCCAAAATATTAAGTATTCGAAGTCAAGATTGAATAATGCACGGAAATGCAACTGCAACTATAATAAGGAAATATAACGCAAAGAAGAAAGAAATAGAAAGACATTTAAATCCTCCCAATGCCTAGCTCTATCAGGGGTAATTAACATGAGAGCAACGGGCCTTAAGTCCACAACCAGACTGGCTCCGGGCATTACCATATTAACCCTCTTCGACATATGACGCGATTTTGAGCCTATTAGGGATACTTTAAAGCCTTTGTTACCATCAGGGGTATTTAGAAACCTATAGTTTAGTTACTTCAACCTCTGCAGTTGTCTTTGAGTTAGCTGTGTTGAGCCTATTGGGGATACTTTAAAGCCTTTGTTACCATCAGGGGTATTTAGAAACCTATAGTTTAGTTACTTCAACCTCTGCAGTTGTCTTTGAGTTAGCTGTGGGCAGAAAACTAATTTTGGAGAGGTAATTATAAGAGTGAGAGAACTCTATTTCTTATTGCTAATCTGACAACCTCTGCGTCATATGTGCGTGAAAGGGTTAATTCCTCACCTTTATATTCTAACATAGACTACAGTGATCTACTGTAGTCTATGAGTCTAATGAAGACCAAGTATGCATTTATACCATTGTTCTATAACTAAATCAAGGCTATTCTATATCCTTTTAACTTTAGCTAACATTCTACAATTTGTTTCACCTTAAAGATTATTCCAAGGTGAATAACATCGTCTTCTATCGTCAAAAATAGAGGTTAAGGGGAGATTTCCACCTGGAGGATTTTTTCTGAACCTCTTTCTCCCTCATGTGTAGCCCCATTGATTGTGAGATTTAAAGACGCTTGCCCCATTAGTTTGGCGATTTTAAGAACCCTCGCCCCATTTCTGTCAATTTTAAGACCATTCGTGCCATTTAGGTGTCGATTTTTTCCTGGCGAGCGTAGCGAGCCTGTAATTTAAGGGGAACCGGCCTTCGGCCGGGACATTTTTCTACCGAAAAATGTACACATTTATCTTGAAAGGGGGTTTAGGGGGCTTCATTTTAAGCTTGATGGAAGTCTAGGGAAACAACTAAAGACCTCCCCGTAAAGGCACGTAAAAGTATCGGGAGCTATACTATTGAAACGAAACGCAAAAATAGCCAGAAATTAAGATCCTCCTAATATCTATGTGTAGCAGGGGGATATCAGAGCATGGGCCACAATCAGACTGGCTCCGGGCATTACCATATTAATTCCTCACCTTTATATTCCAACACCGATTATGTTTTCTATGTAACTAGATTAATTGAAGTAAGTTTGTATTTTTTGTATGCTGATTTGGGTGACAATATATGACACTTTTATTTACCTTAGAGATTGTTATAAGTTGAATAAGATAGAGTAACGTTAACCTGAATAAAATGGCTTACAAATACATAGAAGTAACTGGATCTATAATAAACGCAAAAATAGCCACAGATAAAAATCCTGCCAATGTCTAACTCCAGCAGGGGAAATTAACATGAGAGCAACGGGCCACAACAAACCTGACTCTGGCATTACCATATTAATTCCTAGCCATAGTAGTAGTAGTATTGGTTGTGGTAGTAGTACAAGTAGTGGCTGTAGGAAGGGGGGGGGGGGGTTAAAAATTTAGGAGGTAGGAGTGAAAGAGGAGAGAAAGAGAGAGAGAGTGACTGGGTGTGTGTGTGTGAGAGAGAAAGAGAGTATGAGAGTGAGTGTGTGTGTATGTAAGAAAGAGAGAGAGAGAGAACGTGTTTGAGTGTGTGTTTGTGTGTGTGTTTGTTACAGTTATACTAATACACTGAATGCAAAGACCTCGTGATCCGTACGAAACATTCTTGCTTTAATTCTACTCTCACACACACACACACACACACACACACTGAGAGAGATACAAAGTGTGGGAGGATACCGAAAATTGAATACGTTAAATTATTTCATGGCAAAATTAATGCGAGTAATAAAATAACTCGCAAAACACGAAATGCAATCCAGTAATAATGTCCGAATGCTACAGACCATATTATTACTAATGAACACATATGATATGATATATATATATTAAAATGTTTTCCAATGCTCTCAGTCACAAAGGATAGGCAATAATCACCTTATGCATACATCATACAAATATATATATATATATATACTGTATATATTATGTACAGCAACAACAGTTCTCTACTAACAATGCACCAACGCTGATAAATTTATCATTTCAGTAAAGCATGAAGCATATACAGTATATGATATATATAGTATATAATTGTATACAGTATACTGTATATATAATTATATATATATATATATATATATATATATATATATATATATATATATATATATATATATATATATATTAGAGATGGACCGAATATTCGTTTCGTATTCGTATTTCCGAATATTCGCTGTTTTTCAATATTCGTATTCGTATTCGTATTTCCATTCATAGGTATTTGCAAATATGCGAATATGTTCACGAAACCAATAGAATATATACAAAAATGTTAAATATTAAATTTTAAAGTTAACACAAACGAATAAATAACAGTGTAGACGTGCGTTGGGGCCGCTAAAATGGAATGAAGGAGGACTGAGCAGTGTTGCTACTTAACTGTATTTAATAGTACCAGATCAAACTAGTGAAAAGTAGGCCTACCAAATTATTCTAAAGTGGAATCACTGCCCGGTAAACGAACGTGTGCTGGACCTGGACATTTGAACCGTCGCAATATTGCCATTTCAGACATATCCAATGTAATAGCATGTCACTAAAATATATTCCATCATATTTCCTCACTGATTTCGTATTTAGTACCAGATATGGACTATTTTATTGGAAAATGTATAAAATGTACTTGAGAGAGTCAAATGTACCAAATCTGGTACTTTAGTACCAACAAAGCGGCAACATTGGGACTGAGGACTGGAAACATAGAAAATTGAATGGATTTAATTTTAATTATTACATTTTCTATGGCTGAACTCTTACAATATACTAAACATTAATTCATACAGTTCATTTATGATATTTAAGAAATTACACATTCACATCGTCATTAACTTCTGGTAATTAATTTCATAGTAATTTAATTAACGTTTGTTGGTGACATAAAAATAATTACCAGTTCTTGAAGGATGAAATAAGGATTGAAATATTCGCTATTCGTATTCGTATTCGCGAATTTTACAAAAAAAAAATCGTATTCGTATCCGCAAATAGTGAACATTTATATTCGTTCCATCTCTAATATATATATATATATATATATATATATATATATAACTGAAAAATTAGTTTACAATGTTATTAACTACAACGTACAGTACCACCATCAATTACTTTAATTAACCAATATATATATATATATATATATATATATATATATATATATATAGGGGAGGTGTGGTGGAGTGGTCTTGCCACTGGCCTGGTAATCCAAAGGTCCCGGGTTCAAATCCCGATGTATCAATGGGAAGATATTATTGGGATGGAATTTGTGCTGTACCTAGTATCAGTGCATTACCACAAAGCCCACCGAAACGTCAATAAAATACCCTCATTGTTCCCTGATTAAATAGCACTGTATGAATATTCCCATATTCAAAATATGCTATAGGGGTGCAATGCCTGGTGAGTTATCTGCTCAACAGGTGGCGTTGTGTGTGTGTAAGTGTGAGAGTCCGAGTGTATGGGGTGAGACAGTGAAGCACGGGAACGAGGTGGCTTCAGAGATGGGGTCGTTTCGGGCCATGAGTGAGCACCGTGCCTCATGTGAAGGCAAGATGGCAGGTGCTCGTTGTACTCTACGTGCTTCACATGTCTCACTCCCTAGACTGGAACAAGACCTCACGGGCTTCACTGTTCATTGTAAAGCGGTGAATGTTAAGGCTCTCAGCCTATGCCCGAGAGGAAGTAAGTTGGAATATAAAAAAAAAAAAAAAAAAAAAAAAAAAAATATATATATATATATATATATATACTTTAATCTATAATTATACAAGATAGCTAACACTGTAATTATCATCATAAAAGACTTACTCCGTCATCAAAGTTGGATGGAGGTTTTGTTTTCACTTCCGTTCGTTTGTCTGTGAGTATGTTTGTCTGTTAAACTCTTCTGTACCGGCTACGTGTTTTATATTTGAGTTCAGCTACACTTAGACGTCTTTACGAAGCTCATGAAGGATATATGGTAGCTAAAAGGATCGATTGAGATAGTCTGTAGTCTTTTAATGGGTAAACGTCCTTCCTAAGCTGAAGAAAAGCGTCTAATAGTCTCCATAATATAATGGAAAAGACGTCACTGGTACTGTACGGGTTAACAAGGTATCTCACAAAGTTATGAACCCATTTTCACAGATTGTTTTTTTTTCCAGGTCACTACAGACACATACGAGTGCTCCTTCTTAACCCTTTCTATACTGGCAACGTCTTTCACATTTTATTATAGCTATATTTAGACGATACCATTCAGTTTAGGAAGGATCTGTGGTAGCTAAGAGGATGTAGAGTGAGATAGTCTGTAGCCTTTTAGTTATCAGAGGTTCTTCTTAAGGGGAGATTTCCACTTGAGGGAGTTTTTTGTTGGCCCCTTTCTCCCTCATGTTTAGCCCCATTGCTTTTGAGATTTTAAGACGTTCGCCCCATTAGTTTGGCGATTTTAAGAACTTTCAACCATTTCTGTCAATTTTAAGACCTTTCGTGCCATTTAGGTGTCGATTTTTTTCCTGGCGGGTGATAGCGAGCCTGTAATTTTAGAAGGAACCGGCCTTCGACCGGGACATTTCTCTACCGAAAAATGTACAAATTTATCATGAAAGGGGGTCTAGGGGGTGTTTTTATTTTAAGCTTGTTAAAGGGCTTGTGAGGAAATTCAAAATAAATTAATAAATAAACACGTAACTACTACCCCCTTAAGGGGAGGTATTTAGGTTGTTCCCTACGTTTTCATCAAGCTTAAAATTACACCCCCTTGAGTCCCTTTCAAGATAAATTTGTACATTTTTCGGTAGGAAAATGTCCCGGCCGAAGGCCGGTTCCTCTTAAATTACAGGCTCGCTATCGCTCGCCAGGATAAAATCGACACCTAAATGGCACGAAAGGTCTTAATATGGGGTGAAAGTTCTTAAAATCGCTAAACTAATGGGGCAAACTTTTTATAATATCAAAAGCAATGGGGCTAAACATGAGGGAGAAAGGGGTCAAGAAAAAAATCCCTCAAGTGGAGATCTGCCCTTAATTAGCCAATATGCAAATGCCTGTGAAATAGAACGCCCACCAATAAAGTTGCCAACGTTAGTTTTGTAATGGCACGATAGACCCCGTCCGTCCCGCTAAATGACTCGCACACACAACCAGTAATCATTTTAATTAACCATATACTGTACAGTATATACATGTGGAATGACGAGTAATAGAAACTAAATATACTGTATATATATATATATATATATATATATATATATATATATATATATATATATATTTTTTTTTTTTTTTTTAGGATAGGCTGGTATTTCTGGCCCCCTTCTCCCTCGTGTTTAGTCCCATTGGTATTTAGATTTTAGGACGTTCGACTCATTAGTTTGGCGATTTTATGACTACACCCCATTTCTTTGTCAATATTAAGACCTTTCGTGCCATTCAGGTGTCGATTTTTCCTGGTGAGCGATAGCGAACCGCCCTTCGGCCACGACATTTTTCTACCGAAAAATGTACAAATTTATCTTGAAGGGGGTTCTATAGGGTGTGTTATTTACAGCTTGATGGAGGTCTAGGGAGGAAACTAAAAAATATATAAAGAGTTAAAACAATAAGTCAATAAATAGGTTTTTAGTTTGGTCCCTAGATATCCTTCAAGCTTAAGAGCCCCTTTCAAGATAAATGTGTACATTTTTCGGTAGAAAAATGTCCCGGCTAAAAGCCGGTTCCTCTTAAATTACAGGCTCGCTATCGCTCGCCAGGATAAAATCGACACCTAAATGGCACGAAAGGTCTTAACATTGACAGAAATGGGTTGAAAGTTCTTTAAAATCGTCAAAATAATGGGGCGAACGTCTTAACATTAGGAAAAGAATGGGGCTAAACATGAGGGAGAAAGGAGTCAAGAAAAACATCCCTCAAGTGGATATCTCCCGTTAATCCACAAAGCACCACCATTAATGATACTAATTAGCACTGTATACAATTGGAAATATACAACATTGCGTATGGAAAATAATAACTCTCTCAATATATTTGTTTAGTGACAAAGGCTGCTATGAATAACGGGTTTGATTAGCCTGTATATAAATGTGATGTCAATTAACAGGTACACAAATATTAGTGTATATGGTGTCGGTACTTGGTGATACAAAGCAAGAGCGATAATGACTTTAATTTGCCAATATGCAGTGGAAACAGTATTAATTATATATATATATATATATATATATTGTAAATAAGCCAATCACCAGAGAACACAACCAGTACCCATTTTAATTACCATGTATAATATTGTATATACATTAATGTATCGTATAATATAACAAATAATACATAAATTACTTTTAAGGGAGATGGGCTGGTATTTCTGGCCCCCTTCTCCCTCGTGTTTGATCCCATTGGTTTTTAGATTTGAAGACGTTCGACTCACTATTTTGGCGATTTTATGACTCTACACCCCATTTCTTTGTCAATATTAAGACTTTTCGTCCCATTCAGGTGTCGATTTTTTCCTGGCGAGCGATAGCGGGGAAAAAAGGAAAAGTGGGGAATGGGCCTGAGTAAATACATACATACATACATACATACATACATACATACATACATACAAGTGGGGAATGGGCCTGAGTAAATACATACATACATACATACATACATACATACATACATGCATACATACATACAAGTGGGGAATGGGCCTGAGTAAATACATGCATACATACATACATACATACATACATACATACATACATACATACAAGTGGGGAATGGGCCTGAGTAAATACATACATACATACATACATACATACATACATACATACATACATACATACATACATACAAGTGGGGAATGGGCCTGAGTACATACATACATACATACATACATACATACAAGTGGGGAATGGGTCCGAGTAAATACATACATACATACATACATACATACATACATACATGCATACATACATACATACATACATACTTTAGCTGTTGTTGTTTTATTCACCAAGCAAGAGCGGTAATCACTGTAATTCACCAATATTCCCTGGCAATATGAGATAATAGACACATACATAGGTTACAATAGACACATACCTGTACATAGGTTACAATAGACACATACCTGTACATAGGTTACAATAGACACATACCTGTACATAGGTTACAATAGACACATACCTGTACATAGGTTACAATAGACACATACCTGTACATAGGTTACAATAGACACATACCTGTACATAGGTTACAATATTTGTGTAGTGACAAAGGGGCCTGCACCACTAATGACTTGAGGGGATTTTTTTTTTAGTTCCCCTTTCTCCCTCATGTTTAGCCCCATTGCTTTTGAGATTGTAAGACGTTCTCCCCATTAGTTTGGTGATTTTTAGAACTTTCTCCCCAGTTCTGTAAATTTTAAGGCATTTCGTGCCATTTAGGTGTCGATCTTTTCCTGGCGAGCGATAGCGAGCCTGTAATTTAAGAGGAACCGGCCTTCGGCCGGGACATTTTTCTACCGAAAAATGTACAAATTGATCTTGAAAGGGACTCAAGGGGGGTGTAATTTTAAGCTTGATGGAGGTCTAGGGAACAAACTAATATAACAAATCATACGCAACTTAATTTAACTGATGTTATATTCACAAAGCCAGAGCGGTATAATCACTATAATTTACCAAAATTCCCTGGAAATACGAGATAATAGACAAAGGTTACACTATTTGTGTTGTGACCCCCCCCCCCCCCCCCCGGCGCACCACTAATGACTTAATTAAGGGAAGGATTTGATTGTTTTCCCTAGACCTCCATTAAGCTTTAAATTACACCCCCTTGACCCCCTTTCGGTTTTTAGTTTGTTCCCTAGACCTCCATCAAACAACATTACACCCCCTTGATCCCCTGTTGAGATAAATTTGTACGTTTTTTGGTGAAAACAATGGTTCGCTATCGCTCCCCAGGATAAGAAATCGACACCTAAATGGCACGAAAGGTCTTAAAATCGACCGAAATGGGGCGAATGTTCTTAATATCGTCAAACTAATGGGGCGAACGTCTTAAAATCTCAAAATCAATGGGGCTAACATGAGGGAATAAGGGGTCCAGCCAAATATCCGTGGAGTGGAAACCTCCCCTTAACAATTACCTGCGGCCACAATGTTACCTGTGGCTAATTAATGAGGGGTGCGGTGGCAGTGTTGTATATATTGTTTATTATTATTTCCTTTATTTACAAGGGACTGGAGTTTTCGAAAAGGGGCTCCAGTCCTGACTCGCTTTCGCTCGCCAGGAACAAATCGATACCTAAATGACACGAACAATCTTTAAGGGGAGGTTTTTAGTGTGTTTCCTAAACTTCCATCAAGCTTAAAATTACACCCCCTTGAGTCCCTTTCAAGATAAATTTGTACATTTTTCGGTAGAAAAATGTCCCGGCCGAAGGCCGGTTCCTCTTAAATTACAGGCTCGCTATCGCTCGCCAGGATAAAATCGACACCTGAATGGCACGAAAGGTCTTAATATGGGGTGAAAGTTCTTAAAATCGCTAAACTAATGGGGCAAACATTTTATAATATCAAAAGCAATGGGGCTAAACATGAGGGTGAAAGGGGTCAAGAAAAAAATCCCTCAAGTGGAGATCTCCCCTTAAATTGACACAGAAAAGGGGTGAACAGGTTTAAGATCGCCTCACCATCTCCCATTAATTACCTGTACTCTTTAAATTTCTTACCTTTCTTACCTTGTACCTCATTACCTTAACTCTTAATTGCTTTTACCTTTATTCCCTTTACCGATATTACCTTAACCCTTATTACCTTATCCCTTATTACCTTTACCTTATCCCTTATTACCTTTACCTTATCCCTTATTACCTTTACCTTTACCATTATTACCTTTACCTTATCCCTTATTACCTTTACCTTATCCCTTATTACCTTATCCCTTATTACCTTATCCCTTATTACCTTATCCCTTATTACCTTTACCTTATCCCTTTTTACCTTTACCATTATTACCTTTACCTTAACCCTTATTACCTTATCCCTTATTACCTTTACCTTATCCCTTATTACATTAACCCTTATTACCTTATTACCTTTACCATTATTACCTTTACCTTAACCCTTATTACATTAACCCTAATTACCTTTACCTTTATTACCTTTACCTTAACCTTTATTACCTTTACCTTAACCCTTATTACCTTAACCCTTATTACCTTAACCCTTATTACCTTAACCCTTATTACCTTAACCCTTATTACCTTTACTTTTATTACCATAACCCTTATTACCTTTACCGACAATACCTGTATAAATTCGCCATCACAATAGTATACCCTGTTATACGACCGACCCTGCCAATTAGCGAGTGTTTCCGTAGCGGCAGTATTACCTGTGTTTTACCTGGACGCTAATTAATTCAGCTCGGGGTAAACCTAGATATCTTTATGGTTTTGACCTCCCTTGTATATTGTGTTGTGTTGCAGTGTATTGTATTGTATTGCACTGAATTGCCGTGTATTATATTGTATTGCATTGTATATAATTGTGTTGTATTGCAGTGTATTGTATTGTATTGCACTGAATTGCCGGATATTATATTGTATTGCATTTATATAATTGTATTGTATTGCAGTGTATTGTATTGTATTGCACTGAATTGCCGTGTATTATATTGTATTGCATTGTATATAATTGTATTGTATTGCAATGTATTGTATTGCATTGTATTCAGCTTCAATTTTGCTTTGAATTCCGTCCCTCGCTCCCTTTCTATAAGCAGTATATTTTAAAGCAATAGCGCCCTTGCTTCGCAGCAAGGAAAGAAACATTTGGTCAAGTCCCCTTACCCCCTTGTGCCTCTGTTTCACCCTAGCAGTATAAATATTTACCTGGTATAAGTGGACTGTTCTGAAGTTCCCTCTGGGGTTGGTGGTCTGGTACTAGTTGGAAGGTTACCGTCCAGGTCACCTCAGCCATGGAATCCAGATGTCACCAATGTAAACATGGGGTTGGTGCGAGGTCCTCACTAACCTTCACTGACCAAACACCATGGAGTGTACTGAACAACCTCTATCCCCGCGGTGTTCCGTCCCACTCAGATGTTAATGAGGACCTGGGATGTAAATTTCTGTGGCTCAGCAGTATTCCACGGTAAATTGGATTGCTTGTCTTACCTTTCATATATTAATGTCAGGTCATATCTCCCCACCTTTAGCTCGACAGCAGTATTTTTTTCCGTGCCCATAATACACACATACATAATTCCAATTGTTCTAACACACATTCAAACACAACACACACACTAGTACATATACCGACACACACACACACACACACACACACACACACACACACACACACACATGTATCTACAGAAGTGCATACAAACACACACACATATACATACACACGCAAGTATACATTGCGACGCAAACATACACACACTGTTGTCCAATTCAAGAGTGAAACGTTACTCCCAATCCTTCTATTCAACAGCTGAGCTTTGGAACTCTCTCCCAGAATCAGTGTTTCCCTCTTCCTATGACTTAAAATTGTTTCAAACTCCGTATGTCTAGGCAAGCTCGAACGTCCCTTGATTTTGGATTTGTCACTCCTTCAACTCTGGGGGATGTACTCGCTACAGGCAATTCTGCCTTTTGTCTCCCTCACTCACATAGAAGAAAAAAAACACGCACACACATTTCGACGTATATACACACACACACACACACACACACACACACACACACACACATTTCGACGTATAAACACACACACACACACACACACACACACACACACACACACACACAGTACACACAGACAAGTACACACACTGACACACACACACCAGTACGCTGAGGGAAGATGGGTGGGAAGTTTTGATTGGTTGAAAGGGGCTATGTCTTAGCCAATCAGGGGAGTTATCAGGCCTTTCATGATTCCTGACAGGCCAATAGGAGACGGCTGAGGGTTGTGGTTGTCATTGTGAGGGTTCTGGGTATTTTGGTGGTTGTGATTTTGGTTGTTTTGTTATTGTTGTTGTGGGGGTTGTTGTTCTTGTGATTGTGGTAGTTGTGGTTGTTGAGGTAGTGGTGGTGGTTATTGTGGTAGTGGTTTTGTTGTGGTTGTTGTAGTTGTTGTGGTAGTGGTAGTGAATGTTGAAGTGGTTGTTGAGGCTCTTGTGGTTGTTGTTGTGGTTGATGATGTTCTTGTGGTTGTAGGTGTGGTTGTGGTTGTGAGGGTTGTGGAAGTTGTGATAGTTGTGATTGGTGTTGGGTAAGTTGTGGTAGTGGTGTGGTTGTTGTTGTTATTGTTGTGGGTGTTATTGTGGTTGTGGTTGTTGTGGTAGTGGTTTTGTTGTGGTAGTGGTGGTGAATGTCGGTGTTCTTGTGATTATTGTAGTAGTTGTGGTTGTTGTTGTGGTGGTAGTTGTTCTTGTGGTTGTTGTGAGGGTTGTGAAAGTTGTGATTGGTGTTGAGGTTGTTATGGTGGTGGTGGTGGTGGTTGTTGTGGTGGTCAATCAATCAACCAATAAATGTTTTGTTTGTTTAATAAATTACATATATTGAGGAAGCAGGTGGACAGCACACATGAACTCCAAAACTAGAGTAATAGTATATATGTATTTTAAGATTAAATTATAATTACTTATAAAGTTTAAGAAATAACTTGACGTTAAATTTATACATGAAAAATTATATAAATACGATATAAGAGAATACGCAATTAATTGAGAACAATGATAAGTCCAGATAAAAGCAAAATTAAAAAGAAAAGAACAAAAATAACAACAAATTAAATAATATATATATATATATATACGGTATGTATATATACATATATATATATATTAATAATAATAATAATAATAATATTAATGCCAACGTTAAATAAACTCATTGCTCAGAAGAAGAGCCAGCCAGAGAGAGAGAGAGAGAGAGAGAGAGAGAGAGAGAGAGAGAGAGAGAGAGAGAGAGAGAGAAGCAAGGAGCAGAAACCGGGATACGTGCGGCTTTAGATAACATAATTTCCTCCGAAGCAAGCAAAGAGAGAGAGAGAGAGAGAGGGAGAGGGAGAGAGCGAGCGAGAGAGAGAGAGAGAGAGAGAGAGAGAGAGAGAGAGAGAGAGAGAGAGAGAGAGAGAGAGAGAGAGAGAGAGAGTGAGAGAGAGTTTCACAGTTACACAGACCACACAGACCTTGCGGTCCCAACTAGGTGGTCCGGCCTTAATACTACTAGACAGGGACAGTTTATAGTGGAAGAATAGGACAGTAAAGTAGATAGAGAGAGAGAGCGAGCGAGAGCGAGAGGGGGATGGGGATAGGACCAAAGAAGAAGTTAGAACAAAAGAAGGAATTATGACAAGAGCAGTAATTAGATCAGACAGGTAACAAGAGAAACCACCCTCAACATTTCACCTGAACGAGAATGTCAGAGGAAGGGTTGTGCTAAAAGTAAGTAGAAAGAAAGGGAAGACAATGAATTAAAAGGAAACCAAGCAGCAACAGATATATTGAGTCTAACGAGGCTTCTTGGGGATGGTTAACACTATCCGGTCCGACGTCTTGTGGGTTACTATGACGTTTCGTTTAATTATTATTTGTTTTATTAATTGCACCCCAACACCAAACTCCTCCAATGAAATTATTGAAAGCACATATGCAATCCACCGGGATTCGAACCTGGGTTACCACACACAAATGTTTAAACACTAACCATTACACCACGAAAAACCTTGTTTGCTTTTGCCATTTTCAAGCAATGTATTTTAGTTTGTCCCCTTGGCTCACAAAAATGCCTTCCCAGACTTCCTTCAAACAAAAATGCCTTCCCAGACTTCCTTCAAACAAAAATGCCCACCCAGATCCACTTTAAGTGAAATTTGTGCATTTTTAGATAGGAAACTGACCTCGGCCTAAGGCCGATATATTCCAAGTTCCAGGCTCGCTATCGCTCGCCCTCTGACTTCCATAGTAATAGCCAGAAATCACAATGGTAATGCGTCATCGTAAGGTTAACCCCTTCTGTACCGGTGATGTACTTTTCATTATATGCTGGCAACTATTAGACGATCTTAATCATCTATGGCAGAACCTCTAGCAATAATTAGGCTTCAGACAATCTCAACCAAGCCTTTTAACTACCACAGATCCTTCCTAAGCTGCATCATATCGTTTAAATCTAGCTAGAATACAATATAAACCCCGTCGCTGGCACTCAAAGGGTTCATAGCAACAGGAGGGAGAGCAGAGAAAGGGAAGGGAAACGAAACGACACACAAGAAGAGACAGACAGAAAACGGGATGGTCCGAGGTCAAAGAAAATGTAAACAAAGCGGGAGAATACACAACATAACTGGAGACCCTTTGGTAACCAGAGATCGACCAACCCCCGCCATATTGGTTCCCTTGGTGTCCTACTAGCTGCTCCATACACTCAAATATGTCGTTACTAATTATGAGTGTTCCAGACAACGGCACAGGTTATACAGTGTATCTAATATCCCGACCAGGATTCGAACACACTCACTCCAGGTATATTTGGAGAGTCGGGCACCGTAACCACTCGGCCATGAACGGCCGAGTGGTTACGATGCCCGGCTCTCCCAATTATACCTGGAGGTATAAGGTAGTGGTGGTGGTGATGGTGGAGGTGGTGATGGTAGTAGTAGTAACATGAAATGTATGAAAAATATTAAATAAAAAAAAAAAAAAAAAAAATTGTACCTTGAGTGCGTGGGTTCGAATCTTGGTCAGGATACCTCTCTCCCAACAGGATATATACTTGATTTGGATATTGATATGCTACAAATTCAAATACAACCCCCCCCCCCCTCCCTCTCGTTATATATGTGTTCTATCTATCTATCTATCTATTGCCTGGAGCCGTGATCCCCGAAGGGGTGGCCACGAACGAACCGCCCCCATGCACCTCTGTCCCCAGTCAGTCGACACCCCTCCCCCCAACCAGCACCGCCCTCGTTCATATACTTCCTCACTCCATCCTTCCACCTCTCCTTCGGTCTACCTCTTCCTCTCTGTCCCTCCACGTCGCTCTCGTACACCCTCTTAGTCATTATGTGTTGTGTTTGTTTTTATGTCGTAATATTGTTTTGCTAAATTTTCATTACGGTTCTTCCACATAGTTTCTGGTGTTGTTGTCTTTGTTTTCCATGGTTTGTATTTTAATTGTCAATAATACGGTATTTTTCCACATAATGATTTGTATAAGTTCCTTTGTTTTTTATTGTTTGTTGGTTCGTTGTTTTGCAAGTTTAACATCTTAATTTTTAAAACCAGACCAAAAAGGCGACCAAATATACAGTAGACATGGCCAATCTCTCCTTAGCGAAAATACAGAAAAACTACAGAAAACTACAGAAAGCTACAGACAAATACAGAAAACTAAGGAAAACTACAGACAACTACGGAAAACTACAGCAAAATTACAGAAAACTACAGAAAATACAGAAAATTACAGAAAACTACAGAAAACTACAGAAAATTACAGAAAACTACAGAAAATACAGACAAACGCAGAAAATACAGAAGAATACAGCAAATACAAAACAAAATAATAATAATACATAATACTACAAAAATCACAGAAAGTACAGAAACAGAGAAGAATACTTAAAAATACAGAATAATACAGAAAAAATACCGATAACTTCAAGAGAATTACCAGGTTTTCTTGGTCTGCATGTGAGGGAAGAAGAAGTGAAGCAACACGGAGAAAGAGATAAAAGAACAGAAGTTAAGGGGAGGTTTTTAGTGTGTTTCCTAAACTTCCATCAAACTTGAAATTACACCCCCTTGAGTCCCTTTCAAGATAAATTTGTACATTTTTCGGTAGAAAAATGTCCCGGCCGAAGGCCGGTTCCTCTTAAATTACAGGCTCGCTATCGCTCGCCAGGATAAAATCGACACCTGAATGGCACGAAAGGTCTTAATATGGGGTGAAAGTTCTTAAAATTGCTAAACTAATGGGGCGAACGTTTTATAATATCAAAAGCAATGGGGCTAAACATGAGGGAGAAAGGGGTCAAGAAAAAAATCCCTCAAGTGGAGATCTCCCCTTAAGAGATAGTTATGCCAAGTGAAATTATTATACTGTAGTTAGATTGAAACACAGGAAGAACAATATCATTAACATTATTTGGTTCAAGTTCACTCCCATTAGTTAGGCGTTAAAAAGACGCTTCACCCCATTCCAGGCGTCAAGGGACTGGAGTTCCCGAAAAGGGGCTCCAGTCCTGACGCTATACTTGGCTTGCAGTGTGCTGGCTTAGTAATCCAGAAAGGTTGATAGCCTCTGAAGTCCTATTTTAAATAAAAAGCTAGAAATAGAAGGGACTGGAGTTCTCGAAAAGGGGCTCCACTCCTGACGCTATTATTCCAGAAGGGTTGATGGCCTCTGAAATCCTATTTTAACTAACTACCTAGTGAGGGCTGGTCCTATCAAGAGTGAGGTTTGGCATCCTCTACCCAACCTTAGCCGCTTCTACAGTATATGTCTTTTACTGTCCTACTTTTCCTTCGGGGGGCACGAGGCTAGGAATCCTCCTCCCCTTGTACAATTATCCTACTTAACGAGACCGAGAAAGGGGCGAATGAACGCAAAAGTGGTCCAGGACCCTAGAAATGGGAACTTTAAAGGTTTCTGTTCGGGCTCTGTCTCGAGTCGGCCACCCCCAGCAATGGGGTATGTGCCTGAGTACATACCTACAGTACTGTACATACATACAACTCTCCAACCCAAGAGTGAAACATTACTCTCAAACTTTCTTCTACTCAACAGCTGAGCTCTGGAACTCTCTCCCAGAATCAGTCTTTCCCTCTTCCTATGACTTAAATTGCTTCAAACTCCGTGTGTCCAGGCATTTTGGCTCGAACGTCCCTTGATTTTGGCCCTGTCACTCTTTCAACTATGGGGGAGGCACTCGCTATAGGCAGTTATGCCTTTTGCCTCCCTTAATCACATAGGAAAAAAAAAAAAAAAAAAAAAAATACATACCTAGCTAGCTAGAAGTGGAGATAGCAAGGAAAGATACTCGGAAACAAATATATACGAGCGGCCGACCAGCAAAAGAGAACAAATAGACATGTAAACACTGAAACCCGCACAGCATACTTAAACATAGGAGAGATATACCCGCGAATCCTCGATCAAAGGTGCGGTCACAAGAAAACGAGAAAGATCTGTGGCGGAAATAACTTACGCAGAGCCAGTAGAGGAACAGTAACTCAGAGAAATGCGTAGATTTTAACTACTTCTAATTATGGAACGAACTGATGAATATAATTGATGAGGTCTAGGAAGCAAATTGATGAGGTCTAGGAAGCAAACTTGAAAGAAAAAGAAAGAACACTAGCTGATCCGGCATCTTGTGGGTTATTATGAAAGTTTATAAATGTTGTGGAGAAGTATCTGGAGAAGAAACAAAAGGTGTATGTTGCCTTTATGGACTTGGAGAAGGCCTATGACAGAGTGGATAGAGAAGGTTTGTGGAAAGTACTTAGAATATACGGAGTAGAGGGCAAGTTGCTGAAAGCAGTGAAGAGCATGTATGAGGGTGCAAAGGCGGCAGTAGGTGTGGAGAGTGAGCAGAGCGAGTTCTTTGACGTGAATGTTGGTTTGAAAAAGGGGTGTGTGATGTCCCCGTGGTTGTTTACTGTATATATGGATGGAGTTATGAAAGAAATACTATCAAGAGCAGTGGATGTTGGTGTATCGCTGAAAAGGGAGGGAATTGAGTGGAAGCTACCTATACTGCTGTTTGCGGATGATACAGTTCTGATGAGTGATAATGAATGGGAGTTGCAGGGTCTGGTAAATGAGTTTGGAACAGTGTGCGAAAAAAAGTCCTTGCATGACAGTGTGGTAATCCCGACACTGACTTACGGAAGCGAAGCATGGACGTTGGTTGAGAGACTCAGACCAAGAGTGAGAGCAGTGGAAATGAATTACCTAAGGAGTGCGTGCGGAGTTACATGGAGGGATAGACAGACTAATGAGGAAGTAAGAAGGAGGTGTGGTGTGGAGGTAGATGTGCTGGAAAGTGTGAAAAGGAACAACTTGAGATGGTTCGGCCATATGGAACGTATGGAAAGCGAGAGAATGACTAAGAGGGTGTACGAGAGCGAGGTGGAGGGACAGAGGGGGAGAGGTAGACCGAATATGAGGTGGAAGGATGGAGTGAGGAACTACATGAATGAAGGCGGTGCTGGTTGGGGGGAGGGGCGTCGACTGACTGGGGACAGAGGTGCATGGGGGCGGTTCGTTCGTGGCCACCCCTTCGGGGATCACGGCGTCAGGCAATAGATAGATAGATAGATAAATTTATTAATTGAGAATTATGCTTGTTATTGCAATTGTCGAACAATGTTTTTGTGTTGTTTTTTCCCCTAGGCTAACACCCACGATTTCCCAGACTTCCTTTAAATTAAAAGATAACCTTCAAGCTAAATGTGTAAATTTTTTGCTAGAAAAGTGTCCCGGTGTAGGCCGATTTCTTCTGAATTACAGGCTCGCTATTCGATACCTAAAGGGAACGAAAGGTCTTAATATTCATAACAAAATGAGGCGAAAGGTCTCAAAATCGCCAAACTAACGGAACGAACGGGTCAAAACCTCAAAACTAATAATATGCTAAACATGAGGAAGAAGGTGGTCCAGAAAAAGCGAGTACTACCCCCTTAACTAAGAGTACCAAACAAGGTAGGTTCATTTAGTTTCCCGCTGACTATTTTTTGTCTACGTGAATGAAGAAGACAAAAATGAAAGCTGCCTGTAACAAGTGTCTCCCCCAAAGTTAAAAGAGTGACAGAGAACCAAAATCAAAGTATATTAGAGTCAAAATGTCTGGACTCACGGAGCTTGAAGCAGTATAAGTCATAGGATGAGGGAAAGACAGATTGAGGGGGTTAAGCCCATGTGGGTATGTGTGTGTGTCTGTAGGAGATAGTGTGCGTGTGTGGGAGTGGAGTGTTTGTATTGGTGTGCGTGTGTGGGAGTGGAATGTTTGTATTGGTGTGCGTGTGTGGGAGTGCTTGAATTGGTGAGCGTGTGGGTTTTTATAATGTGCTGTATTTTGAGGACGTAAAATTCAAAGCTATCTCTGGCAAGGGTCTGTGGAAAAGTCAGGCAGGGGTAGTGATATATATATATATATATATATATATGAGAGAGAGTGGGAGAGTTTGAGCTTGTATTTGTGAGAGAAGGTTTGTGTGCGTAAGAGCATTTGTGTGTGTGTGAGAGAGAGAGAGAGTACAAAGGAGTACAAAGGAGTACAAAGGAAATCAAGCAACAACAGATCTAGTGACCCTTCTAGGTTGCTTGTCCTCCAAAACACTGAGGATCAAGTGTCCAAACAGTGGTTTAGAGTGGGTAAGGGAACATTGGAAAGGGAACTACTGTGTAGTTAGTTACTGTGAGTTAGTAGGGGACATATGGGTTAGTAACTGAGGGGAGGATAAAGTTATTCATTTACAAACGCAGTCAGTCGCGGGTTTGATGCGAGATATTTGTCTAGGCGGAATTTAAATGAATCAACGGTGCTGCAGTCTATAACGTCTCGGGGAAGCCCATTCCACAAGTTGACAACTCGATTGAAGAAGAAATTCTTAGATTCGTGCGAGTTAAAAGATTTACCAATAATTTTGCAACCGTTTCCCCGCGTGTAATTAGATTGGTCGATAGTGAAGTACTTACTACAGTTCATATTGTCGATGCCTTTGATGATTTTGAACACTTGAATTAAGTCGCCTCTTAATCTGCGCTGGGTTAAAGGAAATAGATTTAATTCTCTAAGACGCTCTTCGTATGGTTTGTTCTTTAGGCTAGGTATCATTTTTGGTAACTCTACGTTGAAACTCGTTCTAGCTTGTTTATATCTTTTTGGTAATAAGGGCACCAGGATTGAACGCAGTATTCCAGAAGAGGGCGGACTAAGGAATTGTAAAGGGTTAGGATAACTTCTTTGGATTTATGCTCAAATGACCTGCCTATAAAGCCAATTATTTTGTTTGCCTTCTTAACAACTTCTGAACATTGTTGACTCGGTTTTAGGTTACTCGATATTGTTACTCCCAGATCAGTTTCTCTGTTTACATTCTTAAGCTGAGTGCCATTCATCGAATAGTTTTGCTTTCTCATTTAGGTATCCGACATGTAGTACTTTACATTTATCCGCATTGAAACTCATTTGCCAAATTTGGGCCCAACATGACAATTTATCTAGATTGTGTTGCATATCGTCAACTTGTTCTTTTGAGAGTACGCTATTTGCAATTTTTGTATCGTCAGCAAATTTTGAGATTGTGCAGGTGAGACCCTCATCTATGTCGTTGATGTAAATTAGAAAGAGAATTGGTCCTAGTAACCGATCCCTGGGGTACCCCGCTACTTACATTGGTCCATTTAGATGCCTTACCGTTTATGACTACCCTTTGCTTTCTGTTGCTGAGCCAATTTTCTATCCATTTCAACACACCGTCTTGTATTCCATGCGCTTTTAGTTTTAGCAGTAAACGTTTGTGGGGAACTTTGTCAAAGGCCTTTTGAAAATCAAGGTATATAATATCTACAGCTTTACTCTCATCGTAGAGGTTGAGGATATCGTGGAAGAAGTCTAAGAGGTTTGTTAAACAGGAACGTTTTTTACGAAAGCCGTGTTGAGTATCTTTAAGTATGTTATTTTCCTCCAAGTGATTTACGAGTCTGTCTCGTATGACCGTTTCTAGCATTTTACATACAACTGAGGTTAAGCTAATTGGACGATAGTTACTGGGTAGGGATTTGCTGCCTTTTTTGAATATCGGTGTTACGTTGGCTAGCTTCCACTGATCAGGCATAGTTCCAGACTGCAAGGATTTATTGAATAGTAATGTCAGTGGTTTGGAGAGCTCATTCTTAGCTTCCTTTAGAACTCTAGGCGAGATTGTATCAGGTCCTGGCGTTTTATTTACCTTGAGTTTATCTAAACAATTCAATACTTCTCTCTCTGTAACGGTGATATTGCTTAGAACATCTGAATTATCAATCTGAATCGGCGATGGTGTAGGGATATCACTGAGGTCTTCTGTTGTAAAAACTGATGCAAAGAAGGTATTGAGGGCATTACTCATTTGTACTTCGTCTTTGGTGTATTCTCCTTTTTCATCGACTAACGGTCCAACATTTGAAGTAACTACTTTTTTCTTTCTGATATAACTATAGAATTCTTTCGGGTTTGTTTTACTTTGATTCGCAATATGTAACTCTAAGGTCTTTTTACTTTGCTTAATTAACTTTTTGGCTTTGCTTCGTAGCTCTACAAATTTCACCCGTTCTTCGTCATTTTGTGAGGATTTTAATCTATCATTAGCACATTTTTTAGCAAGCAGGCAGTTTGAAATATCTTTATTCCACCATTTGGGCTTATTATTATGGCCTGGACGCCGTATTTTCGATGGTATGCAGTCTTGCACTGCTTTTAGGTAAGTGGTTTCGAATAACTTCCAAGATGTATTTATGTCGTTATTGTTAATTAAAAAGCTCCAGTCAGTTTCTTTTAACATAGCTCTAAGTTTATGGAAGTTTGCTTTCTTGAAATTAGGGACTTTTTCGATGCTACTATTTGGTTCGTTACTAGTAAACTTTAAAGTGAAAGTTATCGTACGATGGTCGCTGTTACTGAATTCATCACCAACATTCAAATTCTCTATCAATTCTTCTTTTGTTGCAAGTACAATGTCAAGAACGTTATTACCACGGGTCGGCATTCGAACAAATTGATAAAGCGAACTCTCTTGCAAGTTCGTATACAAGTCATGTCCGGAGTGTGAAGTAAGAGTATCGCCCCACTTGGTCACAGGTAAATTAAAGTCGCCAAAAATTACGGTATCTTGTGAGTTACTTACATCTGCAATTTGTTCGTAAAAGAGAGAGAGAGAGAGAGAGAGAGAGAGAGAGAGAGAGAGAGAGAGAGAGACGTCATGTGTGTGTATGTGCGTGCATTAAGCCAGCCATACAGACAGACAGACAGACAGCTTTCTTCCATGAACACAATGTCAGCTAGATTAAGATCTTTACAACGGCGTAGAGATCCTTTAGCGAGAGAGAGATGGGCCTTCTCTCTCTCTCTCTCTCTCTGCCTTCTGCTTTGCTATCCTTGCCTTCCACTTTGTAGCAAATTCTATTTTAGCATTTAGTCCGGACTACCTAGTAGGGACCGCAAGGTCTGTGTAGTCTGTGTATATATGTAAATCTATGTAAATCTCTCTTCCATCTTTGTTTTTGAGAGTAACTCCAACAACTCGCTCGTGAAATCGTAAACTTTATTTTCTTTTTCTTTCTTTAAGCGCTCTTCTGTTTTAACTTTCAACTATTATTTTCGGGGGTTTGTTATTAAGCGTGTGTGTTTGTGTTTGTTTAGTTCGTGTCTGTTTAATCTGTCTGTCTGTCTGTATTTGTCTGTCCTGTTATGATTTGTATCTGTCTGTCTGTCTTTCTGTATTAATGCCTGTCCGTTATTTTATCTATGTTTTCGTATCACCTCCCCCTCCCCTATGTATTTCGCTTTCACTCTCTCTCTCTCTCTCTTTCTCTCTCTCTCTCTCTTCTTTGCTATCCTTTCCTTCCACTGTCCCTTTCTCTCGGGTTAGCTATCTCTTCTAGAATTCAGTCCTGACCACCTCGCTGGGCTCGTAAGGTCTGTGTGGCCAGTGTATCTATGTAAATCTACTGT
>CM064487.1:1842523-1857523 GCA_032716605.1 Paralithodes platypus
ATCACACGGAAAATTGCAACCTCAGCATTAACCCTTTCTGTACCGGCGACGTCTTTTTATTTTTATGCTAGAGATATTTAGACAATTTTGTTTAAGCATGATCTGTGGTAGTAAACATGTTGAAAGCGCTGCATGATTTCTCAGTGGACAAACATATGGAGATTGCAAACGCGATATACTGTTCGGGTGATATACCAGAAAATATGTATAACATATGTATAACATAAACATAGAAGGCCTTGGAGTCGGACGGACCCTAAGTTGAGTGGTCAATTCTGTAAGTCCTTCATTAAACTGGCATGGGTTGTCCTCACAGGGCGGTTTTATGGCAGGTCCACTTATTGGCGGGCAAATTGTGTATGGCCACCCTCCTAGAGGGGAGTAAGGCGTCTGGCAATAGATAGATAGATAGATGTATAACTCAACATTCATAGCCATACCAAGAGCCCCAGTAACACTGGAGGGCAATAAGCATAGAACGATAAGCATTATGAGCCAGATAACGAAAATTATTCTGAAGGTCGTGTTGCAGAGAATAAGAAACTAAATTCGACCGCAAATATCGAACACCCAATTCGGATTTATTAGAGACAAAGGAACACAGAATGCGATCTTCTCTCTTTGAATACTCATATTTATGTTTTGTTGATTACGAAAAGGCCTTCGATCGCGTGCAACATGAAGATCTACTACACTTGTTCCATTAACTTCAGAGTGACGGTAGCGACATCAGCCTCATCAAGAATCTCCACTGGAATCAGAGAGCAGCAGTCCGTGTTGCAGGAGAGAATACTGAATTATTATGCTTTTTCCACCAACCAACTTTACCTCTAAACTCAATTAACGAAATCAACAAATACATGTGGCACTCCAGGGACTCGAACCTAGGATATTCACATCGAAATTCCGCGCACTTATGCATTACGCTATCAAGACAGTTAAGCATATCGAATAACAGGCAATACAGAGGGGTGTGCGGCAGGGTTGTGTGATGTCTCCTGGTCTATTCAACACATACAGCTAACCTTTCTTATATTCATGTCATACCATATCAGACTGTGAAATATTCTGTAGGGGTTAAGGAAATTAATACAAATATAATTACAAATTAATATACTTATCTCTGAAGGCAAGTGTATGTAATTTACCGAGTACCGATGACATGGTTTTCAGCGCGTAGGGTAAACAGCTTCCTCGAGTGCACCCACATTATTACAGCACCATGCCACCATGACTTATTTTTTTTTAGTGCACTGTACTTTGGTCTATTTTATTATTTTTTTAGGCCACTGTACTTTGGTTAATTACCCGCCCCGCTAATTGTCCCCGGCTGGCCAGATCCAATTTGCCGTGCAGCGATAAAAAAATGTTAAGGGGTTAGTGCTTCGTTTTTGCTCTATATATATTTATGTATTAATTTATGTTTTAGTTTCCTCGCTAGACCTCCATCAAGCTTAGGAAACCATCCCCCACCCCTAGACCCCCTTTGAGTCTAATGAGGTTTAAATTTGTACATTTTTCGGTAGAACATTTTTCCGGCCAAAGGCCGGTTCCTTCTTAAACTAGAGGCTCGCTATCGCTGGCCTGGAAAAAAAATCGACACCTAAAGGGCACGAAAGGTCTTAATATTGATAGAAAAATTAGGCGAAAGGTCTCAAAATCGCCAAACTAACGGAACGAACGTTTTAAAACCTCAAAACTAATATGCTAATCATGAGGGAGAAGGGGTCCATAAAAAGCGAGTACTATCCCCTTAATACTTCCACCTGTAGCGGCTTTAATTACCGGTAAGACTACGGGGAGAGAGAGAGAGAGAGAGAGAGAGAGACTAGAGCAGAGAGATCTGGAGAGGCGCAGAGCGAGGAGAGCGGAGAGCGGGACGGAGGGAGAGAGAGAGAGTAGAGATCGAGAGAGACGAGAGAGAAAGTGAGAGAGTAGAGCGAGGAGAGCGGAGAGAGATGGAGAGAGAGGTGAGAGAGAGAGAGTAGACGAGCTCAGATGAGAGAGAGAGAGTCTGGTCTAGGTTCTCGCCTATATCTTTCTCTTCCCTACCCTCATGTAGGTAATCTCCGTGGTTTAATACTCATTCGTCTTAATCCATTCATTCTTACCCTGCAGCCCATTGTTTCTCTCTACTATTTTTTTATCCAATTACATAAATACAGAATACCTCGTGTCTATTGTGACTGGTAATTATATAAACCTTCATGTCTCATATCATCATTAAAGGGGGGATTTGTATTTATATGTTTATTGTGACTGGTAATTATATAAACCTTCATGTCTCATATCATCATTAAAGGGGAGATTTGTATTATATGTTTATTTCTTTATTATTTTTATATTTTCACCGTTATCAAACCTTTTCTAAAATACTCCCAAGGCCCTCTTTCGATTTTTTGTTTTTTTTGCATTTTTCGGTAGAGATATACCCTGGCCGAAGGCCGATTCTTCAAGCTCGTTATAACTCGCCAGGATAAAATCAACACCTGAATGGCACAAAAGGTCTTAATATTGACAACAAAAATGGAGCGAATGTCTTGATATCTTAAAACTAATGGGGCTGAACATGAGAGAGAAGAGGGTCCAGGAACCACCATTTTATCTTTACCTATACAAACACAGAGACTAAATATAATGTACTCGGCTTCATTAAACACAATATTATCTTTATAGATATACAAACATAAAGACTAAATATAATGTACTCGGCTTCATTAAACACAATATTATCTTTATACATATACAAACATAAAGACTAAATATAATGTACTCGGCTTCATTAGACACCTTGATGGGAAGATCGCGTCACGGGGGAATTTGTGAAGGCGTGTTGACAGTTTATTATAGACTTCCGATATTGTGGTGCGCTTCCTCGTGTACTCGTAATAGATATCGAGTTGGTAATAATAGCCTAATCAAAACAAGGGACTGGAATTCTCGAAAAGGGGCTCCATTCCTGAACATATACTTGACTTACAGTGTGCTGGCTTAATAATCCAGAAGGGTTTGATAGCTTCTGAAGTCCTATTTTAACTAACTAACTGACTAAAGCTCGTAAACAATAGACTGGAGTATTCGAAAAGGGGCTCCAGTCCTGGTGTTCTCCTTGACTTACAGTGTGCTGGCTTAATAATCCAGAAGGGTTAATAGCCTTTCAAGTCCTATTTTAACTAACTAACTAACTAATCAATCAGTGGGTATTATGGGGACATGCGTCGTTTTTCCGATCTCTTTCTTCCTCATGCTTAACCCCGTTAGTTTTCAGATATTAGGACGTTCGCCCCATTAACTTGTCTATTTTAAAACCTTTCGTTCCATTTTGTTATCAATGTCAAGACATTTTGTGCCATTTAGGTATCGTTTTTTTCCTGGCGAGCGATAGCGAGCCTGTAATTTTAAGAGAACAACACTGTCCCCCTTAATGGTATAAATTTAGTCTAATAATTGTTATTTCTAGCCTCTTTTAAGGACCAGAGTAATTTTCCTGGGGAGATTGTAGGCTCCAGTCGAGCAGGGCGGTACACAGAGGAGGCCACATAGGCATAAGATAAGGAATTGCTGGAACTCCGGTTTCATTTGCCTGGCTCCACCAATTGTTTCTATTTGTGCCTCACCTAAAAAAAAAAAAAAAAAAAATTTTTTTTTTTTTTTTAATCCAGCTGTCACAAACATCTATTAATTTCACTACACCACCCTTCTTTCACCTCCCAAACACACCGCACTTCTTACCAACACACCTACATTACCTCTAACGTACCTTGATTCTGGCTCTCTATCACTCTTTCAACCTTGTGGGGGACACTTGTTACATGCAGCTTTGCCCTTGGTCTCCTTTGTGCACTTAGTGTGTGTGTGTGTATGTGTGTGTGTGAGAGAGAGAGAGAGAGTGTTTTTTTATTTTATTTCTATATTCCACTTACTCTCTCTCGGGCATAGGCTGAGAGCCTGTACATTCAACCGTTACCCATTGAACGGTGAAGCCTGTGAGGTCTCGTTCCAGTCTAAGGGGTGAGACATGTGAAGCACTTACAGCTGCAACCAGCCCCTGCCATCTTGCCTTCACAGGAAGCATGGGGTTTAGTTGCCCACTCACGGCTCGAAGCAGCCCCATTTCTGAAGCTGCCTCGCTTCAGTGCTTCACTGTCTCAACTCCTAGACTCGGACCTTCACTTTCAGAACGCCACCTATTGAGCAATGAATTCACTAGGCATTGCCCCCCTGTAGCCTATTTTGAATATGGGAATATTCATAGAGTGCTATTTAATCAGGGAACAATGAGGGTATTTATTTGGCGTTTCGGTGGGCTTTGTGGTATTGTACTGATGTACTCCACAAATTCCATCCCAATAATATCTTCCCATTGACATATGCGGATTCGAACCCGGTTCCATTGGATTACCAGTCAGTAGCAAGACCACTCCACCACACCTCCCCTAAATGAAAATGTGAGTTTGTGTGTGAAAGGAAAACGGTCAGGGAAAAAGATTAATACTGTAACTGCCATTCTCGCCAGCTGAACTGTCCGTATCAATTATTCCCTCTGATGTATTCCCCGTCTATCAAAACCCTCATCCATTTTTAATACTCAGACGGTTAACCCTATTAGTTGGAGGGCTTTGACGGATGGGCTATTATTTTGTAGGAACACTTATTTTGTTTACATTTTTTTTTTTTTTTTTTTTTTTTTTTTTTTGCAGAACAGTCTGTGTCCATGTCAATCTGCAACACACATACAGTACATACACACATGCTCTCTCTCTCTCTCTCAGACACACACAAACACACACTGTATTGCTCTTCCTTACACACACACACACACACACACACACACACACACACACACACACACACTAGGTGCGCCTTACCGCAGACAACGATACACCCAAAACTCAACAATTTCCTAGAACCATCACATTAATAAAGACTACAAGCGACGGAAAGCGAAAGGAGGGGAACTAGATGGACGAGAAAAGTAATAGAAAAGAGTGGAAGCTTTTGACGCGAATAAAAGAGTAATTGGTGCGAAGTAAAGAAGGGGAGAGAAACGGTGGTGGTAGTGGTGGTAGTGGGGGTGGTAGTGGTGGTGGTGGTGGTGTTGTTGTTGTTAGTGGTGGTGGTGGTGGTAGTAGTGGTGGTGGTGGTGGTGGTGGTGTTGTTGTTGTTGTTAGTCGTGGTGGTGGTGGTGGTGGTAGTGGTAGTGGTGGTGGTGTTGTTGTTGTTGTTGTTAGTGGTGGTGGTGGTGGTAGTAGTGGTGGTGGTGATGGTGGTGGTGGTGGTGGTAGTGGTAGTGGTGGTAGTGGTGGTGGTAGTAGTGGTGGTGGTGGTGTTGTTGTTAGTGGTGGTGGTGGTGGTGGTGGAAGATGTATTATAAAAGGTATATTGTTACGTTCTTATCCCAGGGAAAGGGAAGGGGGATCGCCACTGTATGATTAATAACACACATAGAGAGAGAGAGAGTGAGTGAGTGAGTGAGTGAGTGAGTGAGTGAGTGAGTGAGTGAGTGAGTGAGTGAGTGAGTGAGTGAGTGAGTGAGTGATAGAGAGTATGTGTTTGTTTGTGTGTGTGTGTGTGTGTAAGTGAAAGGGAGAAGCAGTAATAAATTGATAGCAATACACAAGCTCAGGCAGCGAGAATGGTGAAAGCATATTATAAAATGTAGTGTTAAATTCTTAGCGAAGAGGCATCGCTACGGTATTACTGATCAGTGAGAGAGAGAGAGAGAGAGAGAGAGAGAGTGTGTGTGCATGTGAGTAAGAGTGTGTGTGTGTGTGTGTGTGTGTTAAGTATCGTTTGCTAATACGTTATATATGCAATATATAGTAGGATATTTGACATGAGAAACAAATTAATGTCGTTAGGTTCTGATCTTTGCTTGCTACTGAACTACTATGGACCTAATTTTGTTTTCAAACATATTTTCGGTTTTGTCATTACTAAAACGCATTTCAAGCCAAACATAGTAAAAAAAGCATAGACAAATGTACACATTTATCGTGAAGGGGGGGGGGGGGGATTTTATTTTTTTATTTTTTTTAGCTTGATGGAGGTCTAGCAAATAAACTAAAAATATAAATAAATATATAAATAAATAGACCCCAAAAAATAACCACTGTCCCCTTCACCGTCCTATTTTAATAATAAATATATGGATACCCTTTAAATTACACCCTCTAGACCCCCTTTCAAGATACATTTGCAAATTTTTCGGTAGAAAAATGTACTGGCCGAAGACCGGTTCCTCTTAAAATATAGGCTCGCTCTCGTTCGACAGGAAAAAATCAACACTTGAATGACACAAAAGGTCCAAATATTGACAGAAATGGGGTGACGCGTCTTAAAATCGCCAAAGTAATAAAACAAACTTCTTTAAATCTGAAAACTAATGGGGCAAAACGTGAGGGTCAATGGGGACCAGAAAATCGACCATCTCCCCATAACTTATATATATATATATATAAATAAATAAATAATATTTATAAGCACATTTAAAAAGCCTACCAGGATCTGCCTAAAGCCTGGCCGACTAAGAGAGGAAATTAAACTGAAGATTACAGGGGAAGTCCAGAGAATTATTGAGGTTTTAATATTAAGGAATTGTGGTAAATATATATGTACCACCAGTATTAATACAATATATATGTACCACCAGTATTAATACAATATATATGTACCACCAGTATTAATACAATATATATGTACCACCAGTATTAATACAATATATATGTACCACCAGTATTAATACAATATATATGTACCACCAGTATTAATACAATATATATGTACCACCAGTATTAATACAATATATATGTACCACCAGTATTAATACAATATATATGTACCACCAGTATTAATACAATATATATGTACCACCAGTATTAATACACTATTCATGAACCACCAGTATTAATACAATATATTTGTACCACCAGTATTAATACATATATATGTACCACCAGTATTAATACAATATATATGTACCACCAGTATTAATACAATATATATGTACCACCAGTATTAATACAATATATATGTACCACCAGTATTAATACAATATATATGTACCACCAGTATTAATACAATATATGATTTTCGCAAGCGCATTTTACAGATTATGTCATTTTAAGAGGTGCCTCGTGCCCAGCCAAATATAAGAGGAAATTAAACGAAGAAATTAGTCGGCAAAATATTTATTAATATGTTAATGAAGTGGTAGAGCAGGAAGTTTTATAGTTAAGGGGAGACTGGCCGTTTGTTTCTCTATTAATTCATATATTAATAGATTTTTTTAGTTTCCTCCCTAGACCTCCATCAAGCTTAGACAGAAAAAAACGTAGACCCCCCATCAAGATAGATTTGTAAATTTTTCATTAGAAAAATGTTCCGGCCGAAGGCCGGTTCCTCTTAAAATTGCAGGCTCGCTATCGCTCGCCAGGAAATAATCAACACCTAAATGGCACGAACGGTCTTAAAATTGACAACGAAATGGGGCGAATGGTGTTAAAATCGCCAAACTAATGGGCCGAACGTCGTATAATCTCAAAACTAGTGGGCTAAACATTAGGGAGAAGGGGGTCCAGAAAAACGGTCTGCCTCCCTTTAAGCATAAATATTTAGTATTTCCGGTCCATTATAGATGATTTTATTCATTATTAGCTACCAAAAAATAAAATAAAATAAAATAAAATAAAATAAAATAAAATAAAAATAGGAAAAGTGGGGATTGGGCCTGAGCAGATAGATAGATAGATAGATAGATAGATAGATAGATAGATAGATAGATAGATAGATAGATAGATAGATAGATAGATAGATAGATAGATAGATAGATAGATAGACGAAGGGATTGGGGTTCTGGAAAAGAGGGTTTCAGTCTTCACGTTATTCCTGATTTATGCTGGCTAAATAGGGAAATTGGGTTGATAGATGGGTCGTTTTTCTAGTCCCCCTTCTTCCTCATGTTTAGCCCCATTAATTTTCAGATTTTAAGACGTTCGCCCCCATTAGTTTGTCGATTTTAAGAGCATGAATTCGCCCTATTTTCTTTGCCAATATTAAGACCTTTCATGTAATTTAGGTGTTGATTTTTTTCCTGGTGATTGATAGCGAACCTGTAATTTGAGAGGAACCGGCATTCGCCCGGGACATTTTTCTATCGAAAAATGTACAAATTTATCTTGAAGGGGGTGTCTTGGGGGTGTTTTTTTAAAGGTTGATTGAGGTCTAGGGAGGAAACCGAAAATCATAAAAATAAGATGATAAATACATAAACAAAATAATGCATATGCCCATCACCGGTTAATAACCTTTTCCGCAAGATTCCGTTTCGGCGAAGATAAATAAAACCAGGTCATAGCGGGAACTGCTGAGGGCATAGCAAATTAAAAGCGGTATCACACGAGCTCATTTTCAGGCAATTTTCGATAAGCAATTTTTTTTTCTCGCAATATTCCGGGGTTCTTTTTCACTGGTTGGTAGCGTAATGGTTTAGATGCTTATGTTCTGGGTGTGGTGTCCGGAGTTCGAATCCCGGGAGTACTATATGCTTTCATTAGTTTATTCAAGTATATTGGGGTTTGTAATGGATGATTAATGTTAAGAGCGGGGTGTTACTTATGTGAAACTAAACCGGGGGTCGATTACGTTAGGGGCCTGAATTATGGGTAAACCCTTCTGTACCGGCGACGTCTTTTGTATTTGATATCACCTACATTAGACGACTTTATGAAGCTTAGGAAGGATATACGGTAGCTAAAAGGATTAATTGAGATAGTCTGTAGTCTTTTAATGAGTAGTCGGCGTTCCTAAGCTGTACACAATCGTCTAATAGTCGCCAGAATGTAATGACAAGTACATCACCGGCACAGAAGGGGTTAAGCTAAGATATTCAAGTTGCCAGACCACAATTGCCCTAACAAAAATGCCGGAAAATTCGCTCGTGTGACACCGCCTTCAAGAGGGGAAATTAAGCCCGAGATGAGAGGAAGGCCAGAGAGAATTTTTAAGGGGGAATGGCCCGTTTTTCTGGCTCTCCTCCCTCGTGTTTAGCCCCATTATTATTTTTCATATTATAATATGTTTGGTGATTTTAACATCTTTAGCTCCATTTCGTTGTCAATTATAAGACCTATCATGCTATTTAGGTGTCGCTTTTTTCCTGGCGAGCGATAGCGAGCCTGTAATTATAAGAGGAACCGGCCTTTGGCCGGGACATTTTCTACCGAAAAATGTACAAATTTACCTTTAGGATGTGTTTTTAAAAATTTGAGGGAGGTCTAGCAAGGAAACTAAAAAAAACAAAAACAAAAACAATACATTATTTAATAGACCCAAAAAACAGCCACAAGCCCCTTATGAAGCCCGAGCTGAGAGGTAGGCCAGAGAGAATATTTAAGGTGTAAGTGGACCTTGGTGGTGAAGTACCGCTGTGTTTATTGGGTGTGTTCTTCGGGGTAATACCAAACTATCATTCAGGGGAGATAATTATAAGTGTGTATTTATTGTATTTATCATATTATTTCTTCTTGTATTTTCTGTATTTATTTTATTTATCATATTATTTCTTCTTGTATTTTCTGTATTTATTTTATTTATCATATTATTTCTTCTTGTATTTTCTGTATTTATTTTATTTATCATATTATTTCTTCTTGTATTTTCTGTTCAGGGGAGATTTTTAAAGTTTTTCATTTATTGTGTTTATCATATTATTTGCTCATTGTATTTTGTGTTTAGTTTCCTCGTTAGACCTCCACTAATCTTAGAATAATACCCCCAAGCCCTTCGAGATAGGTTTTAGTATATTTCTTGTGAATAACATTTAACTTAGGAATTGACATCATTTACTTAACTTAATATAATTTAACTTCGGAATACCAAAGGGATTGTGAGGCTGTTCTATATTTTAAGGCTGTTCTATATCTTATAACTTGTCAACAAATCCTATATCATTATATGATATGATCTACTCAAGTAGGGTGGAAATTGCAAACTTATATTAGATAGCCTTAATTATGAATAACATGGGTTGGGTATGACAGGGATCTGCCTCGTAATCGGTCAGCCCTGTTCTAATGTTTTTATATTCAGTAACGTTGTGGTTCACATTTTGTATTCTAGCATGCAGCTAAACAGTATCTGATCCTATGTCTTGGGGGTTATGATATTATGTTTAATCATTATTATGATTTTGCTTGTTGTTACCATATGCAAGCATTGTATAATAGTATATTAGTCTGTCCCCTACGCTAACAAAACCGCCTTCCCAGACATCCTTTAAAAAAAACAAAAAAACAAAACAAAAATGGCTACCCAGACCCCCTTTCAAGCTAAATTTGTTCATTTTTCGATAGAAACATGCTCCGGCAATTTCTTTCAGGTTATAGGTTATAGAAACATGTCGACACTTGAATGGGGTGAAGCGTTATATTATCACCAAAATAATGGGATGACTGGTAATGGGCTGGTCTATCAGAATGAGAGTTAAGCACTCTCTGCCATACCCATAGCTAACTCTGACTGTTTCTTTCACTTATATATTTTCTAGATCTCAAGTGGCAGCGTCTCTTCCGTGGATTGACCTCTCTACTGCCAACCTAGGTTGGCAGACTGGGAGCCAAAGTGTCACATTTTTTCCTTGCCCCCCAACTTTCTCTTCATAATTGTTAAGGGGTACAGGGCCCTGAGAGGGGCTTCGGTGTCCCGGGCTTTTCCGCACTCTCTTCAGCCCCTCGGCTTCGGTCACCTGAGCATTCCTTAGTGGTAAAGCTGGCAGGGTTCTGTGGGGTCGCTCGGTTATGGACTTGGCCTTGCTCGGGACCTTAGGACTGCTCAGTGCTCGGCCAGTCTGCCTGGGGACTAACAACAACAACGTCTGATGATCTCCCAAATGACCCCCTCGGACCAATTACTGTTAAGAAGGACAACATCTCGAAAGGTTTAGCACACAAACACACAGCAAAGTAGCCCCAGCAGCACACGAGGAGAGGGAATTAAACCAAGATGAGAGAGTGAAGAGCAAAGGGAATTTTTGAAGCGTTAATGGACGGTGGTGAAGGAGAGAGATGAGAGGGAATAGCAGACGAGGAGGAGGAAGCGGCCAAGCGGGAGGGTTTTAACCTTTTTGTTTTGTTTTTACCTCACCTGTTTTGCTCCTTTAGTTTTGCGATTTTAAGACGTTTCACCCTCATATTTTGGCGATAATATGACAGTTCACCCCTCCAGGTGTAGATTTTGTTTGTTCTGGGTGAGCGACATAATTAGCTTGAAGGGGGTCTGGGTGGATTTTTGTTTCGTTTGCAGCAAGTCTGGGAAAGCGTTTTTATTAGCCTAGGTCTTGGTCCTAGGATACAAACTAAAACATGTGGCTCGAAAATGGCAACGCAAGCAAAATTCTCAATAGTAACAAGATATCATACTAAACCCCCCCCCCCCCAAAAAAAAACAAAAAAACAAATCGGACCAGATAGTGTTAGTTGACGAGAGAGAGAGAGAGAGAGAGAGAGAGAGAGAGAGAGAGAGAGAGAGAGAGAGGCCAGGCTAGTTTGTTTATACTCGTCATTATATAATTATCTGCAGGCCGAATAAATATGAAACGCGTGGAAAGTATGCTATTATTAGGGGAAGGGCTTATTTCTTTGGTCGATTATTTTATTTATATATATATTTTTGTTTATATTGATAATTTCCTCCCTGGACCTCCATCAAGCTTAATACAAAAAAACCTAGACCCCGTTTCTAGATACATTTGGGTAGAACAATGTCCCCTCTTATAATTACAGGCTCGCTTTTGGCGATTTTAAAACCAATGTCAATTCAAATACCGTTCGTGGAATTTATATATTGATTTTCTTCCTAGCGAGTCTGTACTATAGCAGGAACCACCCTTCGACCGGGATATATTTATTTAACAAAAAACATTCAAATATATTATTTCGTGGGGCGGATCTATGGAGTGCATTATGATGTTCATGTTTTGTTTAAATTATATATATATATATATATATATATATATATATATATATATATAGAGAGAGAGAGAGAGAGAGAGAGAATTTTTTTTTGGAGCAAACTTAAAAAAGAAAAGAAAAAACAATAATGAAAATAGATAGATAAGAAAGATACTCACAAATAGATAGATAAGAAAGATACTCACAAATAGATAGATAAGAAAGATACTCACAAATAGATAGATAAGAAAGATACTAACAAATAGATAGATAAGAAAGATACTCACAAATAGATAGATAAGAAAGATACTAACAAATAGATAGATAAGAAAGATACTAACAAATAGATAGATAAGAAAGATACTACAATAGATAGATAAGAAAGATACTAACAAATAGATAGATAAGAAAGATACTAACAATAGATAGATAAGAAAGATACTAACAAATAGATAGATAAGAAAGATACTAACAAATAGATAGATAAGAAAGATACTAACAAATAGATAGATAAGAAAGATACTAACAAATAGATAGATAAGAAAGATACTCACAAATAGATAGATAAGAAAGATACTCACAAATAGATAGATAAGAAAGATACTAACAAATAGATAGATAAGAAAGATACTAACAAATAGATAGATAAGAAAGATACTCACAAATAGATAGATAAGAAAGATACTAACAAATAGATAGATAAGAAAGATACTAACAAATAGATAGATAAGAAAGATACTCACAAATAGGTTATGTGGCTTAAATGACTGGAAACGAATATATTAGAAAGCAAATTGAGTGAAAATCCAGCTTGGTTCCCCCCTTGTCTGCCGCTACTAACACACATTAAGGGGGGTGACCTGCCTTTTTCTCTCCTTGTTATCTCTTTCTTTGGCTTGTATCCATATGGCCCCATTCAGCCTACTGTTTTAAGACGTTTATCCCCATCCAGGTGTTGATTTATTTCTGGCGAGCGATAGCGAGCCAGCAATGTATGGAGAAATCCGGTTTCGCCGAAGGCATTTTTCTATCGAAAAATGCACAAATTAAGCCTGCTGTCAAAAACATTTTAAAAAATATGCTGGCTAGCTACTCCTCGCCAGGAAAAAATCGACACTTGGATGGGGATAAACGTCCTAAAACAGTAGGCTGAATGGGGCAGCGTGGAAACAACCCAGAGAGAGAGGGAAAGAGAGAAAACAAAAACGAGGTGAGCCCCTTTAATATCACCATTAACGCCAGGACGCTCAAATATAATGCCTTGACTGTGCTGTTTGTATTGTCATGGTAATTATTCTACTCTCTCTCTCTCTCTCTCTCTCTCTGTGTGTGTGTGTATGTAATACTCTTTATACACATGTTGATAAAAACAAAACTAACCCTAATATCTCAGACTTAGGAGTTTTCGCATGTCTTGATTAAAACTTTAATTGCTACAATGTTTTTCATCGTGAGATTCAATTTAATTAACGAACAGATATATGATAAAGGAATTTAATAATATTTAAGACCATTTTCGATTACTCGCAATTTAATATATTTAAGACCATTTTAGATTACTCGCAATTTCTCATTGGTTTTGATCTGAGTTCCTATTTTAACTATAATATATTCTTGCATATTATTTGTGTGAATCTTTCCTCTCTTCCCTTTTCCACCTCTCATCAGTTTTAATTCTGCAGACCATTAGGCTCACGACCTTCCTCACCCGGCCCGTCCCTCACTCTCACCTCATTGGTCACAGCTGTAGGGTGCTCGTAGCTCTTGCGGGGGGGGGGGGGCCTTTAAACACAATACCCACACCTAGAACTTTATCTGTTGCGGGGGGGGGGGGGGGTCTATAAGCACAACACCCACTTCTATCTCTCTGTCTCTTACGGGGGGGGGGGGGGTGTCTTTAAGCACAACACCCACATCTATCTCCTCTGTCACTTACGGGGGGGGGGGGGGTTTAAGGGGCTAGTGGCTGTATTTTCTGGTATATTAATCAATGTAGTCCTCTATTTTTTTTAGTTTCCTCGCTAGACCTCTACAAGCTTTAACAACACCCCCTAGACCCCCGCTTTAATAACACCCCCTAGACCCCAGCTTTAATAACACCCCCTAGACCCCCGCTTTAATAACACTCCCTAGACCTTTAATAACACTCCCTAGACCTTTAATAACACCCCCTAGACCTTTAATAACACTCCCTAGACCTTTAATAACACTCCCTAGACCTTTAATAACACTCCCTAGACCTTTAATAACACTCCCTAGACCTTTAATAACACTCCCTAGACCTCCATCAAGCTTTAATAACACTCCCTAGACCTTTAATAACACTCCCTAGACCTTTAATAACACTCCCTAGACCTTTAATAACACTCCCTAGACCCCCACTTTAATACCACCCCCCTAGACCCCCACTTTAATAACACTCCCTAGACCTTTAATAACACTCCCTAGACCCCCCGCTTTAAATAACACTCCCTAGACCTTTAATAACACTCCCTAGACCTTTAATAACACTCCCTAGACCTTTAATAACACTCCCTAGACCTTTAATAACACTCCCTAGACCTTTAATAACACTCCCTAGACCTTTAATAACACTCCCTAGACCTTTAATAACACTCCCTAGACCTTTAATAACACTCCCTAGACCTTTAATAACACCCCCTAGACCCCCGCTTTAATAACACCCCCTAGACCCCCGCTTTAATAACACCCCCTAGACCCCCGCTTTAATAACACCCCCTAGACCCCCGGTTTAATAACACCCCCTAGACCCCCGCTTCGAGATAAGTTAATATAGTTTGTATGTACTATTTAAGGGGAAATATCTACTTGAGGGATTTTTTTCTGGACTCCTTTCTCCCTCATGTTTAGCCCCATTGTTTTTCTAATTTTAAGACGTTTGCCCCCATGATTTTGACGATTTTAAGAACTTTCAACCAATTTCTGTCAATTTTAAGGCCTTTCGTGCCATTTAGGTGTCGATTTTATCCTGGCGAGCGATAGCGAGCCTGTAATTTAAGAGGAACCGGCTCTCAGCCGGGAAATTTTTCTA
>CM064487.1:1862523-1870023 GCA_032716605.1 Paralithodes platypus
AAAAACTTAACATTTTCAAGATGAGAAGACGCCTTTCCTTTTTATTTTTCTGGCTTATGTTAAACAAGTTTTATTCAGATTAGGAAGGTTATGTGGAAGTCAGAGGGTTAATTGAGAGAGTCTCTACCCTTTGAACTCCCACAGATCCTTCCTAAGCTGTATAAAATAGTCTAATGATATCCAGAGTCTTTATCGTGTGTGTGTGTGTGTGTGTATGTGTATGTGTATGTGTGTGTGTGCGTGTGTTTGGTGTGTATGTGTGTGTGTGTGTGTGTGTGTGTGTGGTGTGTATGTATGTGTGTGTGTGGCCGTAATGAGAATATAGTAGACAGGTAATGGCGGACAACAAACAGCTGTATCGGGAAGCCTGGCCATCTGTGTCTATTAACGCTAGCTCATCCGACGTCTGGGGGGTTATTAGGATACCTGGTTTAATTATTAGTGAGGATTTTGCTTGCTGCCGCCATTATCGACCAGTGTATTTTAGTTTGTCCCCTAGGCCTTCCGATACTTCTTTTACACTAAGAAACAAGTGCCCATCTAAGACCCAACCAAGCTAAATGTGTACATTTTTTTTTTTTTTTTTTTTTAAAGAGACAATGAACGGAGGAAGGAAAAACACAGATAAAACAAAAAGGTCCATGTGCATACATTTGATTATCACATGCTATCACTTGCTCAGGGTGAAGAGTATTATTATCGCCAAACTAATGTGGTGAAACGTCATAGAATCTCCAAAATTATGGACAGGAACAAAGGAGGTACTGTACAATGTGACCCCCGTAGGTGAGCGATAACGAGCCAGTAAACTACACGAAATCGGCCTTTGGCCGGGACATTTCTATCATCGATAATTGTATGTATTTAGCTTGAAGGGGGTCTGGGGGGCATATATATATTTTGTTATTTTCTTTGTTTTCTTCTTCTTTTAAAGGTGGGGGTGCATGGGTTGAGATAAACATGGAATAATAATCGCCAACCTACGCATAATTATCTTGAAAAATGCAATGGCACTGACATAATTATTTACAATGGTATAAAGGATTTTGTGGATCATCTACACCAGGCCTGTGACGTCATAGTGACGTCACACCAGTATCCTCATCGTGGACTGGATGGTGGACTTACATTCCTATGACGTCACAGGTCTGGTTTAGACGATCCACAAAATCCTTTATACCATTGTTAATAGTTATTTCGGTGTCATTGCATTTTGCAAAATAATTATGTGTAGGCTGGCGATTATTATTCCATGATTATCTCAACCCATGCACCCCCACCTGGGGGGAAGGAAGTCTAGGAAGGCGTTTTTGTCAGCCTAGGGACAAAAATAACAAAAACAAAAAATACAAATAAATAAGTTAATAATTAAACATTGCTCGAAAATCCAAAAGCAAGCAGATCCCTCGATACTATTTTATGAATATATCATAATAACCCACAAAAGGTTGGACCATATAGGGTTAACCCTTAAAAGACACAATGACGCATTTCTGTTCTGTTTTCTAGCTGTTATTAGACGATTTCATTCAGATTAGGAAAGGTATATGGAAGTCAGAGAGTTAATTGAGATCCTTCTTAAGCTGTATATTAACGATAGCCTGAATAAACTGTCAAAATGCGCCACACTCTTCAAAGGGTTGACCCTATTAGGTGCAGGGCGGCCCAATTTGGAGCCTCCCAGTTTTACTCCATTAGCTTGGAGATTTTAAGACGTTTCATCGCATTAGTTTGGCGATTATATGATGCTTCAACCCATTAAGGTGTCGATTTTTCCTGGGCGAGCGATAGCGAGCCCGCAATTTTGGGCTTTGGCCGGGAAATTTTTCCTACCGAAAAATGTACACATTTAGCTTGAAATGGGTCTGGGGGACGTTTTTTTAGTTTGAAGGGGGTTTGGAGAGGCGTTTTTCCAATTCTAGCGGGTATACTAAACACACATTGTTCGAAAATGGCTAAAACAAATAAAAACCTCCATAATAATACAACACAATACCATAATAACCCCCAAGACGGTGCACCAAATAGTGTTAACTCCTCTTAACCCGTGGGTGAGGCAAGCTTTGGAACCCGACTGTACGTATCGGGATTGCAACTGACACATTATTGGGAATCGGATATGCAGTTTTGGCAGCTTTCATTATTTTTGAGTCTGATTATTATGGATGTGATCGAGGTGGGTGGAAATACTGGGGGAATTAATAGTTTTACCATTACTTGGCTGATTATAATTATTATTAGTTTTATTGTTATTATTATTATTACTCCGCCAACAATGTGGGAAGCTATGATTTTGCCTCCATTTTGTCTGTTTGTCTGTTAACAAGATATCTAAAAAAGTTATAAACCAATGTTCACGAAATTTGGTGGGCAGATAGGATGTGCACCAAGGAAAAAGTAATTAAATTTAGCAGGCGATTGGTAGAACGCATACCTCCGCCAGCTTAGATGGCTCACAAAGTTATGAAACGATGTTCACAAAATGTTTTGAACAGATAGGGTATATGCCAAGGAAGAAGTGGTTCCATTTAGGAGGCAATCGATAGAGCACATACCTCCGCCATCGTAAGCGGAGGTAAGCGCTCTATCGAATGCCTCTCTAGGTCTTATTACATTTTTCATTTTGGCCGTTATTCTCCATCCTGTGTTCTTAACCTGAATAAAGTGCTCTCAGTCTTTCTCTCCATGTGAGAGGGTGAGTATAAGAGAGAGAGAGAAAGAGAGAGAGAGAGAGTGTGTGATGGAGAAGAGAGAGAGAGAGTGAGATAAAGAGAGAGAGTGAGAGTGAGAGTATGTGTATGTGTGTGTGAGACAGAATGGGTGTGGGTGTGTGTATGTGTGTGTGAGTATGTGTGTATACGTAAGGGGATATGCGTAGGCGTGCGGGCGTATGATTTACCAGACTAATTTACTTTTATTCTCCCCACCTCACCATCTCTGTCACTTTTCATTCCATTCCTTTTTCTCCGCCCGCTTCCAAATTTCCAAACTTTCCTTCCTTTTCGCCCAACTTTTGTCTTTCGGCCAATCCGCAACTCGCCCCCTTTGTTTCTTTAGCCCGTTATAGAACCACTAACTTACAAACTTTATTTCTCGTGGCTTAAAACTTATATTTTCTTGTTATGAATTGAACTGTCATATCTTTTTACTTTTTAGGGGGTGTTTATTTGAGTTTGCTCCCTAGACCTATCAAACTTGAAAAAAACACCTCCGAGACCCCCCTTGGAGATAAATTTGTACAATTTTCGGTAGAAAAATTTCGCAGCCGAAGGCCAATTCCTCCTAAATTGCAGGCTCGCTAGGCAAACGAAAGGTCTTAAAATTGGCAAGGAAATGGGCCGAAAAGTCTCGAAACTAATGGAACTAAGCATCAGGATCAAGGTGGTCCAGAAACATAACCTTAATGAACCTTCTAAATCTATCAAGTTCTTCCTAAGCTGAATAATATCGTCTAATGTTACCCTTCGGCCAATGTGCAACCCGGCCCCCTTTGTTTCTTTAGTCCATTTACATAACAACTAACTTCCAAATTTTATTTTCGTGGCTAAAGGGAGATATTTTTGTTTTATATATGGTTACTCCCTTGACCTCGATCAAACTTATATAAAAACATAAAAAATAAATAAAAAAAACACCTCCAAGACCCACCTTCGAGATAAATTTGTACATGTTTCGGTAAAAAAAAAAAAAAAAAAAAAAAAAAAAAAAAAAAGTGTGCTGGCCGAAAGTCGATTCCTCCTAAATTTTAGTCTTGCTATCGCTTGCCAGGAACACTTCGACACCTTCATTTATTATGTATTTCTCAGTGACGGTATCAACTTTGTCGCTTTACGCTGCACTGACACAACTTTCTCAATGACCTTGTTCAGATCAGGAAACCAAAATTGCGTGCCATATTCAAGATGGAGAGAGAGAGAGAGAGAGAGAGAGAGAGAGAGAGAGAGAGAGAGAGAGAGAGAGAGAGAGAGAGAGAGAGAGAGAGAGAGAGAGTACAAAGGAGTACAAAGGAAATCAAGCAACAACAGGTCTAGTGACCCTTCTAGGTTGCTTGTCCTCCAAAACACTGAGGATCAAGTGTCCAAACAGTGGTTTAGAGTGGGTAAGGGAACATTGGAAAGGGAATTACTGCCCTGGAACTAATGTCCGTGGCAGGATTAGGGAGTTAGTAGAGGACAGATGGGTTAGTAACTGAGGGGGGGATCAAATAAAGTTATTCATTTTACCAAACGCGTCAGTCGCGGGTTTAAATGAGATATTTGTCTAGGCGGAGTTTAAATGAATCAACGGTGGATGCAGTCTATAACGTTTCGGGGAAGCCCATTCCACAAGTTGACAACTCGATTGAAGAAGAAATTCTTAGATTCGTGCGAGTTAAAAGATTTACCAATAATTTTGCAACCGTTTCCCCACGTGTAATTAGATTGGTCGATAGTGAAGTACTTACTACAGTTCATATTGTCGATGCCTTTGATGATTTTGAACACTTGAATTAAGTCACCTCTTAATCTGCGCTGGGTTAAAGGAAATAGATTTAATTCTCTAAGACGCTCTTCGTATGGTTTGTTCTTTAGGCTAGGTATCATTTTGGTAACTCTACGTTTGAACTCGTTCTAGCTTGTTTATATCTTTTTGGTAATAAGAGCACCAGGATTGAACGCAGTATTCCAGAAGAGGGCGGACTAAGGAATTGTAAAGGGTTAGATAACTTCTTTGGATTTATGCTCAAATGACCTGCCTATAAGCCAATTATTTTGTTTGCCTTCTTAACAACTTCTGAACATTGTTGACTCGGTTTTAGGTTACTCGATATTGTTACTACCCAGATCGGTTCTCTGTTTACATTCTTAAGCTGAGTGTCATTCATCGAATAGTTTGCTTTCTCATTTAGGTATCCGACATGTAGTACTTTACATTTATCCGCATTGAAACTCATTTGCCAAATTTGGGCCCAACATGACAATTTATCTAGATTGTGTTGCATATGGTCAACTTGTTCTTTTGAGAGTACGCTATTTGCAATTTTTGTATCGTCAGCAAATTTTGAGATTGTACAGGTGAGACCCTCATCTATGTCATGATGTAATTAGAAATAGAATTGGTCCTAGTACCGATCCCTGGGGTACCCCGCTACTTACATTGGTCCATTTATATGCCTTACCGTTTATGACTACCCTTTGCTTTCTGTTGCTGAGCCAATTTTCTATCCATTTCAACACACCGTCTTGTATTCCATGCGCTTTTAGATTTTTAGCAGTAAACGTTTGTGGGCAACTTTGTCAAAGGCCTTTTTGAAAATCAAGGTATATAATATCTACAGCTTTTACTCTCATCGTAGAGGTTGAGGATATCGTGGCAGAATCTAAGAGGTTTGTTAAACAGGAACGTTTTTACGAAAGCCGTGTTGAGTATCTTTAAGAAAGTTATTTCCTCTAAGTGATTTACGAGTCTGTCTCGTATGACCGTTTCTAAGCATTTTACATACAACTGAGGTTAAGCTAATTGGACGATAGTTACTGGGTAGGGATTTGCTGCCTTTTTTGAATATCGGTGTTACGTTGGCTAGCTTCCACTGATCAGGCATAGTTCCAGACTGCAAGGATTTATTGAATAGTAATGTCAGTGGTTTGGAGAGCTCATCCTTAGCTTCCTTTAGAACTCTAGGCGAGATTGTATCAGGTCCTGGCGTTTTATTTACCTTGAGTTTATCTAAACAGAGATATCTATCTAGAGAGAGAGAGAGAGAGAGAGAGAGAGAGAGAGAGAGAGAGAGAGAGAGAGAGAGAGAGAGAGAGAGAGAGAGAGAGAGAGAGAGAGAGAGAGAGAGAGAGAGAGAGAGAGAGAGAGAGAACAAACTGCAACAGACCTATTGGTCCTTACGGGGCAGTTTGGATATCTAAAACTACTAATCTACTGACTACGAGGTAGAGAAAAGGATAGCAAAGAAGAAGGCTCTTCCTCACCCACCACTCCCTCCAGCTAATGCTGGCATGGAAACAGATTGGAAAAATACCATGTAGTATGGAAAAACTGACACGGAAATTCGGATAGGACAGGGAGAAAAAGAAGTTGATTTGTAATCTAATCTAACTCTATTACTACAATTCTGAAAGGACACAGATGTATGAATATCAATATACATTTCGGCATGCGTTGACACTTCGTTGCGCGTTATTCTGAAAGATACTGTGATAATTGGGGGTTATTTGCGGAGGAGGAGGAGGAGGATTTAGAGAGTTGAGGCGAGCACAAGAGCCAGAATATGTATTACAAAAAAGTTATCCTTAATTTCCGGGAGTTACATTAAGGAGAGTTCACACCAACTTTGTACAAAAAATATCCCAAACTTTGAACCTGCGTGAAGTTAGTCCTGTTTTTATTTGAGGGAAGTTCATCATTTTACCTGTTGCGGTGTTAAGGAGTTTATTTTCTTTTTTTCTGGACCCCATTCTCCCTCGTGATTAGTCCTATTACTTATGATATTTTAAGACATTCGCCACACTAGTTTGGTGGTTTTTAAGACCTCTCACCCCATTTCTTTGTCAATTTTAAGACCATTCGTGCCATTTAGCTGTCGGTATTTTCCTAGCGATTGAGAGCAAGCTTACAATTTAGGAGGGAACGGCCTTCGGCCAGTGCATTATTCTACCGAGAAATGGACAGATTTATCTCGAATTGGGGTCTTGGGAGTATTCGTTAAGCTTGATGGGGGTCTATGGAGGAAACGGAGAAACATAAAAAAAGAATATGTATACTGTATATACTGTATATACCGTATATATATATATATATATATATATATATATATATATATATATATATATATATATTATAATGATAATGAAAATGAATATATAAAAAAAAAAAATCCCCTAACCTGCATGAAGTTAAGACAGTTTTATTCATGGGAACTGCCCAGTATTTTTCATGTGAACTTCCTGCTCAAACCATAATTTAAGTTCCTGCCGTGTGAAAAGTTAGGGAGGTGTGTTTGAGTCCTGGTATTGGAGTTACTTTTGTGGTGTAGAATATCTCTCTCTCTCTCTCTCTCTCTCTCTCTCTCTCTCTCTCTCTCTCTCTCTCTCTCTCTCTCTCTCCTCATCTCTCGTCTCTCGTCATCTGGATATGCCATGTCGCATTTTTTGGGTCTCCCTACTTAAAAAAAGACATAGGAGAAACTAGAATCCGTTCAGCGTAGAGCAACAAAGATTTAATCCCTTCCCTTGCAATAAGCCATACAATGAGAGATTAAGATAACTCGACCTGTTTTTCCGCTTGAAGAAACTGGAGAATAAGGGACAGCTTGATATAGTGTTTTAAGATACTAAAAGGCTTTAGTAACGTAAATTATAATAATCTCATTTTGACGATATGCCAAAGAAGGTTCCACAAGAGGAAACAAATTACAACTAACAGTCAGGAAAGCGAACCTAGACATAACTAAACTCTCTTTTCACGCCACGAGTATTATTAATGAGTGGAATTTAAGCTCCCTAAATGAAG
>CM064487.1:1875023-1887523 GCA_032716605.1 Paralithodes platypus
GACTCTGCTTTGTATTGAAGCAAATTTAAACAGGGTGCAATATCCCTGGTTCGACATTTAGTTTTGATACCCAGCGATTTAACGTGGACACAGATGGGAAAGGAAATTTGCACTTTTCTCTCAAATACCTATAGGTTTTCGGGCTTAAGCTGTGCAGAGTAAGTGCCCGACTAATATCGTCTTCAGCCCAGTAATGTATAGGCTTTCCGGTTAGCAGAAACTCCACTTGGGAAGAAGAAAAATATTGAGAAAGTGCTTCCCTAGCAACAGCTGTTGCAGTGACAGATGTGCTATTAAGCTGGGCGAGCAACACCGTCTTCTCCTCCTCCCACTTTGCCTTCTCTGCATGGAGCTCCTTCTTCAATTCATCCAATTGGCGTTGTAATTCTTCTATTTCCAAAACTGGTCCCTCTTCTACAGGCTGCTCCCTTGGTATCTTCTACAGGCTGCTCCCTTGGTATCTTCTACAGGCTGCTCCCTTGGTATCTTCTACAGGCTGCTCCCTTGGTATCTTCTACATGCTGCTCCCTTGGTATCTTCTACAGGCTGCTCCCTTTCCCTTGGTATCTTCTACAGGCTGCTCCCTTGGTATCTTCTACAGGCTGCTCCCTTGGTATCTTCTACAGGCTGCTCCCTTGGTATCTTCTACAGGCTGCTCCCTTGGTATCTTCTACAGGCTGCTCCCTTGGTATCTTCTACAGGCTGCTCCCTTGGTATCTTCTACAGGCTGCTCCCTTGGTATCTCCGGTGCTGATTCTATATCCATAATATCTTGCACAAGCCGTTTGTGTCCTCTTCTTTCAACTCTGATGTTCCTGGCACACGAAACAGCCCCATCTGGAAATTTGCTTAAAATTACTAATATTTCTAGAAGAAGAGCGACAGGTAACGCAAAGTAATTAGAGAGAGAGAGAGAGAGAGAGCGTGAGCGAGAAATGTCAACTTGGCCATTATTTGCGTGTTAGATAATATAGGAGCAGAAGACGCTTGTAATATTCTCATGACTAGCAAGTGAATCAATAACAAATGTATATATATATATAATAGACTATACATATATATATATATATATATATATATATATATATATATATATATATATATATATATATATATATATATATATATATATACCGGTATATATATATATATACCGGTATATATATATGTATTTAATATTTATATCCCACAGTATTGTGCCGCTTGTCAATGAAACTGTAAAAACAAGTATAGGCTACACACACACACACACACACACACACACACACACACACACACACACACACACACACACACACACACACACACACACACACATTTTGCGCATGCACGTGCATAACAACACAATCCATATCCAATTTAATACTCTCCTATGCATAAACACATGCACATAACACAAATGGAATATTACCCTGTGCTTCAAGAATAGTATCATACTGTTGAAAATCCTTACCTTGTGTTGTAGGTAACTGAAGTGTTGGGAGTCAACCTTCCTTCAGTCTTACGAGTGTCTTTGGTACTGGTAGGTTCAGTAGTTCGTATTTCAAATGTCTCTCAAACGCACTAGGTTCAAAATGTAAACTGCATAATACTGCATTGTTTACATTTATATGATCTTGCCTTTTGCATAGGTTGACCCACTTCTTTTGTATCTCTTCATTTTTAGGAAAACCGTGAAAAGAAATAAGTCCCTTATGCCTGTGGGTTGAAAAACAACCATACACTGAACAATTGTTTGACATGATTGTACGCTACACAATTAAAATATCTTAGCAGTCACATTTCCACTAAATTATTATACCACGCACAAGCAAAATAAACACTCGATTTGCTTCACCTCGTATGTTTGTGATCGAGTTCTCAAAGTGAATGAATGACCGACCTCCCACTGACCCCTAGTCTCTGTTCCCACTGTGGTGAAACTGACGTCATGCGCACAAGACGACGCGTTTTCTCTCAGCCGTGGGTTGACCCTATATTCTCTGGACCCTGGTATATATCATATAGTGTTTGGTACATATTGAGTAACGAATACCATCAATTTAGGCGTATTTTCAAATCATGTTGGTCATAACAATATGCTTATTATTCTATCAACGACGAGGTGTAGGAATGTAGCGACCCCACCGCCCATCCATAGTATGGCGCGGACACCCCCTGAAGGTTGAGACTGGGAATCCCACCTCCAGAATATACTTCCACTATGGCATCAGCAAACCTTTTCTTGCTGATCCTCCCTACCCTTTTAAGTGTATTCACTGACTGACTCTTTATGGGAGAGAGGAAAGAGTGGGGGGGGGGGAGTTAGTATTTCCCCTAGACCCCTATTATGCTTAAAAAATAAGTTAATATATATATATATATATATCTACACACACACACCGTTTTTTTGACATTAAAAGTCCTCTGTAGCCCAAACTATAAGTCCTAGAGAATTCTAACTGGTGCCATTCGTTTTTTCTCGCCGAGCTGCTTCTAGACATGGTCGTAGTTTTCATTTTCGCCCAGCCATTCGCCCAGAATCGAAAATATTTGTTTCCAAAAACCTTGGGATTAATTAAGCCCAGGCAAATCCTTGATTTTGGTCGAATTTTGATTTGTCAATATTATTACATATTTGGATTCGTTTCGCCGTTGCGGTTTCGACGGTATAATTATTTTTTTAATTTTGACCAATTTTTAGGCCCAATAGGCCTATTTTAAAGTTTAAAAAATCCATAGACGAGTTATTAATGTACGGATTTTGTTTAAATTTATACCAAAAGTACACTTTGGCAAGCCGAATCGAATGGCGCAAACATAATTAAAATCGTACCATTAGTTTAGGATTTCGATTTTGACTTGGCCTTCCTGGAGGGCCCAGGAGACCGTTTTTTGGACATTTAAATTACTCTGTAGCCCAAACTATAAGTCCTAGAGAATTCTAACTGGTGCCATTCGTTTTTTCTCGCAGAGTTGCTTATATATATCGTCGTCGATTTCATTTTCGCCCAGCCATTCGCCCAGAATCGAAAATATTTGTTTCCGAAAACCTTGGCAATAGGCCTATTTTAAAGATTAAAAACTCCATAGACGAGTTATTTATGTACGGATTTTGTTTAAATTTATACCATAAGTACACTTTGGCAAGCTTAATCGAATGGCGCAAACAGAATTAAAATCGGACCATTAGTTTAGGATTTCGATTTTGACTTGGCCTAATTGGAGGGCCCAGGGGACCGTTTTTTGGACTTTAAAAGTCCTCTGTAGCCCAAACTATAAGTCCTAGATAATTCTAACTGGTGCCATTCGTTTTTTCTCGCCGAGCTGCTTCTATACATGGTCGTAGATTTAATTTTCACCCAGCCATTTGCCCAGAATCGAAAATATTTGTTTCCAAAAACCTTGGAACCAAGGCAAATCCTTGATTTTGGTCGAATTTTGATTTGTCAATATTATTACTTATTTTGATTCGTCTCGCCGTTGCAGTTTCAACGGTATAATTATTTTTTTTAATTTCTACCAATTTTTAGGCCCAATAGGCCTATTTTAAAGTATAAACACTCCATAGACGATTTCTTTATGTACGGTTTTGTTTAAATTTATACCATAAGTACACTTTGGCAAGCTGAATCGAATGGTGCTAACAGAATTAAAATCGGACCATTAGTTTAGGATTTCGATTTTGACTTGGCCTATTTGGAAGGCCCAGGGGACTGTTTTTTGGACTTTAAAAGTCTTCTGTAGCCCAGACTATAAGTCCTAGAGAATTTTAACTGGTGCCATTCGTGTTTTCTCGCCGAGCTGCTTCTAGACATGGTCGTAGATTTAATTTTCGTCCATCCATTCGCCCAGAATCGAAAATATTTGTTTCGAAAAACATTGAAAAAAAAAAAGTCCAATTTGCCCAGGCAAATCCTTGATTTTGGTCGAATTTTGATTTGTCAATATTATTACATATTTTGATTCGTCTCGCCGTTGCAGTTTCAACGGTATAATTATGTTTTTAATTTTGACCAATTTTTAGGCCCAATAGGCCTATTTTAAAGTATAAAAACTCCATAGACGAGTTCTTTCTATCTATCTATCTATATGCTCAGGCCCAATCCCCATTTTGGGGGTAGCCGACTCAAGACAGAGCAAGAACAGGGAAAACACAAAAACAACATAAAACAAAAAATAAACACAGATAAAAAAACACAAACTCTCACACATCCAGGTCACCCAGGAGAAGACCCAGAGACCAGGGTTACCAAGGTCGCTCCAGCACTCCCCCGGCCCCTGACCACCCGGAGAGGTTCCGATCTCGGCAGGCAGACATGCAGCGGAGCCAAAGCCACAAGCCCTCCCACCACACTTCCAGGCACACCCTTCATATTAATCGTCTCCCCGGGCCAGGCGCCTGATGGACTATTATCTAGTCCAACTTGCGCACGACCCCTTACTCCAAATGACCACGTGTTCATTCAACTATTCACAAGCATTCTCCATTCACTCCTGTCCACCACCACTTCCCCTGCCTGATCTATAGTCATTCCTCTATCATCCAAAGCCTTTCTTACACAGTCTCTCCATCTCAATGGGGGTCTTCCTGCCCTTCTATCTCTCTTTGTACCTGACTCACATATTCTCTTTGTAAGCCTTTCATCTCCCATTCGTTCAACATGACCATACCAGCTCAGCACCCTTCTGTCCACTCTGGCTGACAAATGTTCCTGCTGCTGCCCCACTCTCCTACGTATCTCTTCATTCCTCAATCTGTCTCTACGAGTAACTCCACACATACTCCTCAAGCAACTCATCTCCATCACATCCAGCCCTCTTTTCTCCTTTTTCTTCAGAGCCCATGTCTCAGCCCCATACATCACTGTTGGCACAACAATTCCTTGATACAGTGCACTTTTTATTTTCACTCCGAGATTTGTCGTTTTCCACATACTTCCCATTGCTCCGAAAACCTTCCTTCCTTCACACACTCTCTGTTTTACCTCCACTTCCATACCTCCACTCCTCCTTATTGTTCCTCCTAGATATTTAAAACACTCTACTTGTTCCAATATTTCCATATCCAGCCTCACATCTAGATTCACCCTATGCTCTCCCCTATTACACACCATTACTTTACTTTTATTGACGTTCACCTTCAGTTTCCTCCTTCCACAAACCACACCAAACTCTTTGACTACCCGCTGCAGTTTCTCATCAGAATCCGCCACCAATTCTGTGTCATCAGCGAACAGCAACTGATTCAACTCCCAATCTCTACCATTCTTTCCTACTAAACCTACGAGTTCTTTATGTACGGATTTTGTTTAAATTTATACCATAAGTACACTTTGGCAAGCTGAATCGAATGGTGCAAACAGAATTAAAATCGGACCACTAGTTTAGGATTTCGATTTTGACTTGGCCTAATTGGAGGGCCCAGGGGACTGTTTTTTGGACTTTAAAAGTCTTCTGTAGCCCATACTATAAGTCCTAGAGAATTTTAACTGGTACCATTCGTTTTTTCTCGCCGAGCTGCTTCTAGACATGGTCGTAGAATTAATTTTCGCCCAGCCATTCGCCCAGAATCGAACATATTTGTTTCGAAAAACTTTGTGTTTAAGCCCAGGCAAATCCTTGGTTTTGGTCGAATTTTGATTTGTCAACATGATCACATATTTTGATTCGTCTGGCCGTTGCAGTTTCAACGGTATAATTATTTTTTAATTTTGACCAATTGTTAGGCCTAATAGGCCCATTTTAAAGTATACAAACTCCATAGACGAGTTATTTATGTACGGATTTTGTTTAAATTTATACCATAAGTACACTTTGGCAAGCTGAATCGAATGGTGCAAACAGAATTAAAATCGGACCACTAGTTTAGGATTTCGATTTTGACTTGGCCTAATTGGAGGGCCCAGGGGACTGTTTTTTGAACTTTAAAAGTCCTCTGTAGCCCAGACTATAAGTCCTCGAGAATTCTAACTGGTGCCATTCGTTTTTTCTCGCCGAGCTGCTTCTAGACATGGTCGTAGATTTAATTTTCGCCCAGCCATTCGCCCAGAATCGAAAATATTTGTTTCGAAAAACTTTGTGGCAAATTTGCCCAGGCAAATCCTTTATTTTGGTCGAATTTTGATTTGTCAACATGATTACATATTTTGATTCGTCTCGCCGTTGCAGTTTCAACGGTATAATTATTTTTTAATTTTGACCAATTTTTAGGCCTAATAGGCCCATTTTAAAGTATACAAACTCCATAGACGAGTTATTTATGTACGGATTTTGTTTAAATTTATACCATAAGTACACTTTGGCAAGCTGAATCGATTGGTGCAAACAGAATTAAAATCGGACCATTAGTTTAGGATTTCGAGTTTGACTTGGCCTAATTGGAGGGCCCAGGGGACCGTTTTTTGGACTTTAAAAGTCATCTGTAGCCCAAACTATAAGTCCTAGATAATTTTAACTGGTGCCATTCGTTTTTTCTCGCCGAGCTGCTTCTAGACATGGTCGTAGATTTAATTTTCGCCCAGCCATTCGCCCAGAATCGAAAATATTTGTTTCGAAAAACTTTTGCCCAGGCAAATCCTTGATTTTGGTCGAATTTTGATTTGTCAATATTATTACATATTTTGATTCGTCTCGCCGTTGCAGTTTCAACGGTATAATTATTTTTTAATGTTGACCAATTTTTAGGCCCAATAGGCCTATTTTAAAGTATAAAAACTCCATAGACGAGTTCTTTATGTACGGATTTTGTTTAAATTTATACCATAAGTACACTTTGGCAAGCTGAATCGAATGGTGCAAACAGAATTAAAATCGGACCATTAGTTTAGGATTTCGATTTTGACTTGGCCTATTTGGAAGGCCCAGGGGACTGTTTTTTGGACTTTAAAAGTCTTCTGTAGCCCAGACTATAAGTCCTAGAGAATTTTAACTGGTGCCATTCGTGTTTTCTCGCCGAGCTGCTTCTAGACATGGTCGTAGATTTAATTTTCGTCCAGCCATTCGCCCAGAATCGAAAATATTTGTTTCGAAAAACATTGGGTTAAGCCCAGGCAAATCCTTGATTTTGGTCGAATTTTGATTTGTCAATATTATTACATATTTTGATTCGTCTCGCCGTTGCAGTTTCAACGGTATAATTATTTTTTTAATTTTGACCAATTTTTAGGCCCAATAGGCCTATTTTAAAGTATAAAAACTCCATTGACGAGTTCTTTCTATCTATCTATCTATATGCTCAGGCCCAATCCCCATTTTGGGGGTAGCCGACTCAAGACAGAGCAAGAACAGGGAAAACACAAAAACAACATAAAACAAAAAATAAACACAGATAAAAAAACACAAACTCCCACACATCCAGGTCACCCAGGAGAAGACCCAGAGACCAGGGTTAGCAAGGTCGCTCCAGCACTCCCCCGGCCCCTGACCACCCGGAGAGGTTCCGATCTCGGCAGGCAGACATGCAGCGGAGCCAAAGCCACAAGCCCTCCCACCACACTTCCAGGCACACCCTTCATATTAATCGTCTCCCCGGGCCAGGCGCCTGATGGACTATTATCTCGTCCAACTTGCGCCCAACCCCTTACTCCAAATGACCACGTGTTCACTCAACTATTCACAAGCATTCTCCATTCACTCCTGTCCACCACCACTTCCCCTGCCTGATCTATAGTCATTCCTCTATCATCCAAAGCCTTTCTTACACAGTCTCTCCATCTCAATGGGGGTCTTCCTGCCCTTCTATCTCTCTTTGTACCTGACTCACATATTCTCTTTGTAAGCCTTTCATCTCCCATTCGTTCAACATGACCATACCAGCTCAGCACCCTTCTGTCCACTCTGGCTGACAAATGTTCCTGCTGCCCCACTCTCCTACGTATCTCTTCATTCCTCAATCTGTCTCTACGAGTAACTCCACACATACTCCTCAAGCAACTCATCTCCATCACATCCAGCCCTCTTTTCTCCTTTTTCTTCAGAGCCCATGTCTCAGCCCCATACATCACTGTTGGCACAACAATTCCTTGATACAGTGCACTTTTTACTTTCACTCCGAGATTTGTCGTTTTCCACATACTTCCCATTGCTCCGAAAACCTTCCTTCCTTCACACACTCTCTGTTTTACCTCCACTTCCATACCTCCACTCCTGCTTATTGTTCCTCCTAGATATTTAAAACACTCTACTTGTTCCAATATTTCCCCATCCAGCCTCACATCTAGATTCACCCTATGCTCTCCCCTATTACACACCATTACTTTACTTTTATTGACGTTCACCTTCAGTTTCCTCCTTCCACAAACCACACCAAACTCTTTGACTACCCGCTGCAGTTTCTCATCAGAATCCGCCACCAATGCTGTGTCATCAGCGAACAGCAACTGATTCAACTCCCAATCTCTACCATTCTTTCCTACTAAACCTACGAGTTCTTTATGTACGGATTTTGTTTAAATTTATACCATAAGTACACTTTGGCAAGCTGAATCGAATGGTGCAAACAGAATTAAAATCGGACCATTAGTTTAGGATTTCGATTTTGACTTGGCCTAATTGGAGGGCCCAGGGGACCGTTTTTTGGACTTTAAAAGTCCTCTGTAGCCCAGACTATAAGTCCTAGAGAATTCTAACTGGTGCCATTCGTTTTTTCTCGCCGAGCTGCTTCTAGGCATGGTCGTAGATTTAATTTTCGCCCAGCCATTCGCCCAGAATCGAAAATATTTGTTTCGAAAAACTTTGGGTTTAAGCCCAGGCAAATCCTTGATTTTGGTCGAATTTTGATTTGTCAATATTATTACATATTTTGATTCGTCTCGCCGTTGCAGTTTCAACGGTATAATTATTTTTTAATTTTGACCAATTTTTAGGCCCAATAGGCCTATTTTAAAGTATAAAAACTCCATAGACGAGTTCTTTATGTACGGATTTTGTTTAAATTTATACCATAAGTACACTTTGGCAAGCTGAATCGAATGGCGCAAACAGAATTAAAATCGGACCATTAGTTTAGGATTTCGATTTTGACTTGGCCTAATTGGAGGGCCCAGGGGACCGTTTTTTGGACATTAAAAGTCCTCTGTGCTTTCAACGGTATAATATTTTTTTATTTTTGACCAATTTTTAGGCCCAATAGGCCTATTTTAAAGTTTAAAAACTCTATAGACGAGTTCTTTATGTACGGATTATTTTTAAATTTATACCATAAGTACACTTTGACAAGCTGAATCGAATGGCGCAAACATAATTAAAATCGGACCATTAGTTTAGGATTTCGATTTTGACACACATATATATATATATATATATATAAAATACATAATATTAGTTTTTCTATTTTAAGACCTTTCACCCCAATTCTTTGCCATATTTAGATCATTAGTGCCGTTTAGGTATCACTACGAATGGGAGATGAAAGGCTTACAAAGAGAATATGTGAGTCAGGTACAAGGGGAGATAGAAGGGCAGGAAGACCCCCATTGAGATGGAGAGACTGTGTAAGAAAGGCTTTGGATGATAGAGGAATGACTATAGATCAGGCAGGGGAAGTGGTGGTGGACAGGAGTGAATGGAGAATGCTTGTGAATAGTTGAGTGAACACGTGGTCATTTGGAGTAAGGGGTCGGGCGCAAGTTGGACTAGATAATAGTCCATCAGGCGCCTGGCCCGGGGAGACGATTAATATGAAGGGTGTGCCTGGAAGTGTGGTGGGAGGGCTTGTGGCTTTGGCTCCGCTGCATGTCTGCCTGCCGAGATCGGAACCTCTCTCTCATCTTCTCCTGGGTGACCTGGATGTGTGAGAGTTTGTGTTTTTTATCTGTGTTTATTTTTTGTTTTATGTTGTTTTTGTGTTTTCCCTGTTCTTGCTCTGTCTTGAGTCGGCTACCCCCAAAATGGGGATTGGGCCTGAGCATATAGATAGATAGATAGATAGATAGATAGGTATCACTATATTCCTTTCGAACGATAACGAGCCTGCACATTAAGATGAACTGCATTTTTCTTTTGAAAAATGCACAAATATAAAATTATCACGAAGGAAGGTAGTGGGGAATTTTATGAAGCTTCATGGAGGTCTAGGCAGGAAACTAAGGAAATACACAAAATGAATAAAGAATAATAAAGATAAACAAATTCTGCCCTTAAATGGCTCTGGCTCCGATATGGATCTCGTTGTGTGTAACAGAACGTACTCAAAACTGCCATTCCAATAACTCCAAGTTATTTATGTATTCCCTCAATTCTGCACAGAGCTTTATTTGCACAGTTGGCCACGTAAATTTGTATACATTGTGATTTTATGCATGGAGGGGAAATTATATGATTGAAGTAAATGTGTAGTTTCTTATGTAGTAGTTAAATAATGTGACCAATTAACGGTTGTGTAGTCAATTATTCTTGTAAGTCAATCGTGCTGTGTTTCCTTTCCATACATAAAATCCCTTCATGAGTGGAAACAAACTTATGCGGGCGACTGTACATAATAGCCCCATAAAATTCACAGTCTGTGTTGGCAGGCTGAATACAAATCAATAAACAGTACAAATGTGCGCTTTTGCAATATGTAGCCAAAGTGAAGCAATGCAAGTGCGGGGGTTGGTTGTTTTGCTGGACTCCCTTCTCCCTCATGTTTAGCCCCTTTAGTTTTCAGATTTTAAGACGTTTGGCCCATTGGTTTGGCGATTTTAAGACCTTTTGCCCCATTTTTGTTATCATTGCTTAGACCTTCCGTACAATATAGGTGTCGATTTGTTTTTCTGGCGAGCGATAGCGAGCCTTTAATATAGTAGTAATCGGCCTTCGGCCTGAAATTTTTTATATTGAAAAATGTACAAAATTATCTTGATGGGGGGTCATGGAGGTGTATTTTTAAGCTTGATGAAGGTCTAGGGAGGAAACTAAACATAATAATAAAAAATATAAATATATAAGCTAATAAATAAGGCCATTCCCCCTTAACAACACAATTCCATCCGTTCTCTGTGCAACTCTCCAACCCAAGAGTGAAAAGTCTTTCTTCTATTCAACAGCTGAGCTCTGGAACTCTCTTCCAGAATCAGTCTTCCCACCTTCCTGTGACTTAAATTGCTTCAAACTCCGTGTGTCCAGGCATTTTGGCTCGAACGTCCCTTGATTTTGGCCCTGTTACTATTTCAACTCTGGGGGAGGCACTCGCTACAGGCAGTTCTGCCTTTTGTCTCCCTCACTCACATAGAACAAAACAAAAATTGATTTATGCATGTGAGAGTACCACACATAGTAACAATACCAAGGCCCCAGTAAGTAGATCAACAACAACAACAACAACAACAACGTCCTGGCGCTGAGCTGGACTTACCGTAAGCCGGTGTCACACGAGCGCAGTTTCCGGCAATTTACGATTAACAAGTTTTGTCTCGTACTATTTTGAGGTTCTTTCGCACAGGAATCGGAAACTAGATCGAAGGTAGATTATGAGAGGTAGTTTATTTGTTATGGAGCGTATATTTTGAAACTACCCAGCTACAATTGCCCCTATAAATTGACAGAAATATCTCTCGTGTGACACCGCATTAAGGGGGGTCACCTGCTTTTTTATCTTTCTCTCTTTTTCTCTCTTTATCTGGCTTGTATCCATTCGGCCCCATTCAGCCAACTGTTTTAAGACGTGTTTCCCCATCCAGGTGTCGATTTCTTCCTGGCGAGCAATAGCGAGCCAGCATTGTATGGAGTAATCCGGCTTCGCCGGAGAAATTTTTCTATCGAAAAATTTACAAATTTAGCTTGCTGTCAAAACAAATATATATATATTCTGGCTCGCTACCGCTCGCCAGGAAACTATTGACACCTGGATGGGGGTAAACGTCTTAAAACAGTAGGCTGAATGGGGCCGAATGGATATTACCCAGAGAGAGAGGGAGAAAGAGAGAACAAAGCGAGGTGGGCCCCTTTAAGTACCTGGGAATCCACCGTGTTGTACTGTCTCTATTGTCTAGACTGCCATTGTCTGCACGTAACTATACCCTGTTCCAATTAGGGAGGCCAGAAATCCTGAACCCTAACCTCTGTTGAAATAGCTTTGAAAAGTTGACAGAATGAAAATAAACACCTTATGAGGAGGAGCACTTTATTGACAACGTTTCGCAAATAGCTTCTGCGAAAATAATAATAATAATAATAATAATAATAATAATAATAATAACAGTAATGAGATTAATAGTAATTAATAACGCCCCTTAAGCTAATAAAAATCGAATAATGGTAGCCCAAATACATTAAAACACATCGTGGTAGTACTGAAGGGAACTCCATTATATCAAGTGGTGTCATTATCTCCCAAACACATATACACTTTTCGAGGACAAAGGTTTTTCATTAATGGCAAAATAAGAGCTTCCTAATCCCACCGAGCTGCCATGAAAGGACACAGATTGTTCCACGGATTGAACAGATTGAACCACGGATTGAACTGATTGAACCACCGACGATTAATGCGTATTTGATTCGTACTGATAATGCTGGATTAATCGCGTCATTAGTAGATA
>CM064487.1:1892523-1975754 GCA_032716605.1 Paralithodes platypus
TATGTACCTACCTACCTGTATACTGTATATGTAACTACCTACCTGTATACTGTATATGTACCTACCTACCTGTATACTGTATATGTACCTACCTACCTGTATACTGTATATGTACCTACCTACCTGTATACTGTATATGTAACTACCTACCTGTATACTGTATATGTACCTACCTACCTGTATACTGTATATGTAACTACCTACCTGTATACTGTATAGTACCTACCTACCTGTATACTGTATATGTACCTACCTACCTGTATACTGTATATGTACCTACCTACCTGTATACTGTATATGTACCTACCTACCTGTATATGTACCTACCTACCTGTATATGTACCTACCTACCTGTATACTGTATATGTATTTATGTGTATCACATTATGTTATACAGTACTCGTCTGTATTTCTGGTTTTTATTTGGGTATAATTTTGTATATATTCATATATTTTTAGATTAAATTAAAACTGTTTTGATGGTGTAATGGTTAGAGTGTTTAAAATCTGTGAGTGGTAACCCAGGTTCGAATCCCGGTGGATCACATGCTTTCATTAATTTTATTGGGAGGCGTTTGGTGTTGTAGTGAAATAAATATAGATTAATATGTTCTGTCGATTTGTCAGTCTTTCCTATTTATCTCCCTCTACCCCTTGCCCTCACGCTCCCTCTCTCTCTCTCTCTCTCTTTCTCGCTCGCTCGCTCGCTCGCTCGCTCTCTCGCTCTCTCTCTCTCTCTCTCTCTCTCTCTCTCTCTCTCTCTCTCTCTCTCTCTCTCTCTCTCTCTCTCTCTCTCTCTCTCACACACACCTGTCCTTTCATTAGTGGAGGTCTTCGTTTTCTTTCAGGGCATGAAGGGGGAGCTTATATATGAGTTTTTCGTGCGCCCCTTCATTTTGGCTTTATCCTATTATCAGGGTATCCTGTGGTGGCCGTATTGTATAGCACGTTCGGTTCATGGCTACGAGGACCATGGTTCGGTTCCCGGGCAGGGTATACTGTATATTCTGGTCTCCTAACACCCCATACCCATGCATGTTCTTCTATACTGTATTTAACCCCTTCAGCACGATGACGTAATTGCCATCTTATTCTGGTTACCATTAGACTATTTACTTTAGCTTATAATCTACCTCCAGGATCCAAAGGGTTAAATACGATCTAAAATAAATCCTTTGTATTATTATGTTTTTTCCACCAACCAACTTCACCTCTAAACTCAATTAATGAAATCAACAAATTCATGTGGCACTCCGAGGACTCGAACCTAGGATACTTACATCGAAATTCCGCGCACCTATGCATTACGCTATCAAGATAACATGAAATCGTCTAATATCATACAGAATAAAAGTTAAAATAGAGGACATCGGGCTAAAGGGGTTAAAGTAAGTAGGGATAAAATAATCGAGCTAATATTTTTTACCATTCAGGAAGAATGAACCAAGAAATAGGTGTGAACAGTGACAGCCCATTTGATCTAGCCCTTTATGAGTTACAGAGGTTAGGGTTCACGATTTCTGGACAACCTACTTGGAACAGGGTATAGTAGTAAATAGAGACCCGGAGTTAGTGGAGCTTTGTAACGTCCCATCCAGGTATATATAAACTGCGGTAACCTGGATAATATGCTGTAGCGCCTGTGTACCAGGCTGGGTAAAGGCGGTGTCACACGAGCGATATTTCTGTCATTTTGTACGAGCAATTTTAGTCTGGCAGCTTCAAAATCTAAGTTTCATAAGCAATAAACTACCTAACATAATTTAACTCCGTTTTTGTTTCCGGTGTCAATGTGAAAGAGCCTCAAAATACTACGAGACAAAACTTGCTCATCGAAAATTACCGGAAAATGCGCTCGTGTGTCACCACCTTAAGGGGAGACGAGTTGCTTTTCTAGACCACCTTCTGCCTCATCTTTAGACCCATTAGTTTGGCGATTTTAGGAACTTTCGCCCCATTTCTGTAAATTTTAAGACCTTTCCTGTCAATTAGGTTTCTATTTTTTCCTGGCGAGCGAAAGCGAGCCTGTAATTTAAGAGGAACCGGCCTTCGGCCAGCAAATTTTTCTCAAATTTATCTTGAAAGGGGTTCTAGGGGGCTTCATTTTAAGCTTGATGGAGGTCTAGAGAGGAAACTAGATTTTTTTTTTTTTTTTTTTTTTTTTTTTTTTTTTTTACAAAAAGTGAAGGATCTCTCCCCTTAAGGCTTTTGGATGACCTCGACAGACTGTTTCATCTAAAATATATAATAATACCACGTTAAGTTAACCCCTTTTGAACTGACACTGTCCTTTTAACTTTATTCTGCCTACTATTAGACTATTTTATTCAGATTAAAAGGGTCCTTTAGCCATTAACAGGCTTCGAACTATCTCACTTAACCCTTTATACTTCAACAGATCCTTCTTAAGCTGCACAAGATCGTCTAAATGTAGCTATGATAATATTAAATAGAAGTCGCCGGTACAGAATTGATTAAACCTGGAAAAGATTAAATATAAAGACTATAAGTACCATATGTGGAGGAGCACTTTATTGACCACATTTTGCATATATTGTAGGTGAGTAAGGAAAAGAATACCTGGAGCAGAGGAGGCCCCAAAAGAATACCTGGAGCAGAGGAGGCCCCAAAAGAATACCTGGAGCAGAGGAGGCCCCAAAAGAATACCTGGAGCAGAGGAGGCCCCAAAAGAATACCTGGAGCAGAGGAGGCCCCAAAAGAATACCTGGAGCAGAGGAGGCCCCAAAAGAATACCTGGAGCAGAGGAGGCCCCAAAAGAATACCTGGAGCAGAGGAGGCCCCAAAAGAATACCTGGAGCAGAGGAGGCCCCAAAAGAATACCTGGAGCAGAGGAGGCCCATAAGAATACCTGGAGCAGAGGAGGCCCCAAAAGAATACCTGGAGCAGAGGAGGCCCCAAAAGAATACCTGGAGCAGAGGAGGCCCCAAAAGAATACCTGGAGCAGAGGAGGCCCCAAAAGAATACCTGGAGCAGAGGAGGCCCCATAAGAATACCTGGAGCAGAGGAGGCCCCAAAAGAATACCTGGAGCAGAGGAGGCCCCAAAAAGAATACCTGGAGCAGAGGAGGCCCCAAAAGAATACCTGGAGCAGAGGAGGCCCCAAAAGAATACCTGGAGCAGAGGAGGCCCCATAAGAATACCTGGAGCAGAGGAGGCCCCATAAGAATACCTGGAGCAGAGGAGGCCCCATAAGAATACCTGGAGCAGAGGAGGCCCCAAAAGAATACCTGGAGCAGAGGAGGCCCCAAAAGAATACCTGGAGCAGAGGAGGCCCCAAAAGAATACCTGGAGCAGAGGAGGCCCCAAAAGAATACCTGGAGCAGAGGAGGCCCCAAAAGAATACCTGGAGCAGAGGAGGCCCCATAAGAATACCTGGAGCAGAGGAGGCCCCATAAGAATACCTGGAGCAGAGGAGGCCCCAAAAGAATACCTGGAGCAGAGGAGGCCCCAAAAGAATACCTGGAGCAGAGGAGGCCCCAAAAGAATACCTGGAGCAGAGGAGGCCCCAAAAGAATACCTGGAGCAGAGGAGGCCCCAAAAGAATACCTGGAGCAGAGGAGGCCCCAAAAGAATACCTGGAGCAGAGGAGGCCCCAAAAGAATACCTGGAGCAGAGGAGGCCCCAAGAATACCTGGAGCAGAGGAGGCCCCAAAAGAATACCTGGAGCAGAGGAGGCCCCAAAAGAATACCTGGAGCAGAGGAGGCCCCAAAAGAATACCTGGAGCAGAGGAGGCCCCAAAAGAATACCTGGAGCAGAGGAGGCCCCAAAAGAATACCTGGAGCAGAGGAGGCCCCAAAAGAATACCTGGAGCAGAGGAGGCCCCAAAAGAATACCTGGAGCAGAGGAGGCCCCAAAAGAATACCTGGAGCAGAGGAGGCCCCAAAAGAATACCTGGAGCAGAGGAGGCCCCAAAAGAATACCTGGAGCAGAGGAGGCCCCAAAAGAATACCTGGAGCAGAGGAGGCCCCAAAAGAATACCTGGAGCAGAGGAGGCCCCAAAAGAATACCTGGATCAGAGGAGGCCCCAAAAGAATACCTGGAGCAGAGGAGGCCCCAAAAGAATACCTGGAGCAGAGGAGGCCCCATAAGAATACCTGGAGCAGAGGAGGCCCCAAAAGAATACCTGGAGCAGAGGAGGCCCCAAAAGAATACCTGGAGCAGAGGAGGCCCCAAAAGAATACCTGGAGCAGAGGAGGCCCCAAAAGAATACCTGGAGCAGAGGAGGCCCCAAAAGAATACCTGGAGCAGAGGAGGCCCCATAAGAATACCTGGAGCAGAGGAGGCCCCAAAAGAATACCTGGAGCAGAGGAGGCCCCAAAGAATACCTGGAGCAGAGGAGGCCCCAAAAGAATACCTGGAGCAGAGGAGGCCCCAAAAGAATACCTGGAGCAGAGGAGGCCCCAAAAGAATACCTGGAGCAGAGGAGGCCCCAAAAGAATACCTGGAGCAGAGGAGGCCCCAAAAGAATACCTGGAGCAGAGGAGGGCCCCAAAAGAATACCTGGAGCAGAGGAGGCCAAAAGAATACCTGGAGCAGAGGAGGCCCCAAAAGAATACCTGGAGCAGGGGAGGCCCCAAAAGAATACCTGGCGCAGAGGAGGCCCCATCAAAAGAATACCTGGAGCAGAGGAGGCCCCAAAAGAATACCTGGAGCAGAGGAGGCCCCAAAAGAATACCTGGGGCAGAGGGGGACCCAAAAGAATACCTGGAGGAGAGGAGGCCCAAAAGAATACCTGGAGCAGAGGAGGCCCCAAAAGAATACCTGGAGCAGAGGAGGCCCCAAAAGAATACCTGGAGCAGAGGAGGCCCCATAAGAATACCTGGAGCAGAGGAGGCCCCAAAAGAATACCTGGAGCAGAGGAGGCCCAAAAGAATACCTGGAGCAGAGGAGGCCCCAAAAGAATACCTGGAGCAGAGGAGGCCCCAAAAGAATACCTGGAGCAGAGGAGGCCCCAAAAAATACCTGGAGCAGAGGAGGCCCCATAAGAATACCTGGAGCAGAGGAGGCCCCAAAAGAATACCTGGAGCAGAGGAGGCCCCAAAAGAATATCTGGAGCAGAGGAGGCCCCAAAAGAATACCTGGAGCAGAGGAGGCCCCAAAAGAATACCTGGAGCAGAGGAGGCCCCAAAAGAATACCTGGATCAGAGGAGGCCCCAAAAGAATACCTGGATCAGAGGAGGCCCCAAAAGAATACCTGGAGCAGAGGAGGCCCCAAAAGAATACCTGGAGCAGAGGAGGACCCAAAAGAATACCTGGAGCAGAGGAGGCCCCATAAGAATACCTGGAGCAGAGGAGGCCCCAAAAGAATACCTGGAGCAGAGGAGGCCCCAAAAGAATACCTGGAGCAGAGGAGGCCCCATAAGAATACCTGGAGCAGAGGAGGCCCCAAAAGAATACCTGGAGCAGAGGAGGCCCCAAAAGAATACCTGGAGCAGAGGAGGCCCCATAAGAATACCTGGAGCAGAGGAGGCCCCAAAAGAATACCTGGAGCAGAGGAGGCCCCATAAGAATACCTGGAGCAGAGGAGGCCCCAAAAGAATACCTGGAGCAGAGGAGGCCCCATAAGAATACCTGGAGCAGAGGAGGCCCCAAAAGAATACCTGGAGCAGAGGAGGCCCCAAAAGAATACCTGGAGCAGAGGAGGCCCCATAAGAATACCTGGAGCAGAGGAGGCCCAAAAGAATACCTGGAGCAGAGGAGGCCCCATAAGAATACCTGGAGCAGAGGAGGCCCCAAAAGAATACCTGGAGCAGAGGAGGCCCCATAAGAATACCTGGAGCAGAGGAGGCCCCAAAAGAATACCTGGAACAGAGGAGGCCCCAAACGATACTCTCACACATTTTAAAAATCTCAATACGAATGTCGATTTGGGTGGACAATATTTCACTGGTAGAGACAGGCCCTTTAGATTTCTGTATTTTATTTTATTTTATTTTTTTGCGTATAGTGAACCGACCCTATTTTACGGAGTGTGAGCAGGGGTGTGTGTGTCTGTGTGTGTGTGTGTGTGTGTGTGTGTGTGTGTAATGTGTGTGTGTGTGTGTGTGTGTGTGTGATTATTTGTATTTGTGTTGCGTGTTTGTGTGATGTGTGTGTGTGTGTGTGATTATTTGTATTTGTGTTGCGTGTGTGTGATGTGTCTGTGTGTGTGTGTGTGTGATTATTTGTATTTGTGTTGCGTGTTTGTGTGTGTGTAGTAATAAAGAAACAACCACAAACCACGAGATTTTCCTTCACCCACGAGTTATATTTTCATGCTCTGTCTGGTTGAGTTAAGAAAGAAGTCACTAATTAACGTAGTATAATAAAGATTTAATACAAGTATATAATGTGTGTGTGTGTGTGTGTGTGAGAGAGAACCCCAAAGGAAGAAAGCAAGTGTTCAAGGACGTTTTTTATATCTTTCATCTTTTATGTACGAACATTTTTGTTATGAGACAACCCCCCCACTTTTTCTATTCAAAATTAATGGTATATTTTCACTTAATTTAAGGGGGTGTTTCTTCTGGACCCCCTTCTCCCTCATAATTAGCCCCATCAAATTTTAGATTTTAAGATATTCGCCCCTTTATTTTGGTGACATTATAATTATGTGATTAACCCTTTCAAGCTCCAATACGCATTTATTTTATGTTTTCTGGTAATTATTAGACGATTTTATTCAAATTAGGAAGGGTATATGGAGGTCAGAGGGTTGATTGAGATAGTCTTTAGCCTCTTTACCATTTTAATACCCTCAGATCTTTTCTAAACTGCATAAAATCGTCTAATGATACCTAATAATAAACTGCCAAAACGCATCTAGAGCTTCGAAGGGTTAACATAATTTTGACCTTCCTTACATCGTTTAGTTAACCCTTCCAGTATCGTAGAGACTTGTCTTATTTTGTTCTTGCTACCACCAAGCGTATGTATACAGGTAAGGAAGGACCTCTAAGAATCATAGTGTTAAATTTATATCAATTACCCCTTTAACCCATAAGCAAACTCACTAAAATCAACTAAAAATAGCCAGAATAAATTGAAATCTTGATTCAGAATATTTTGAAAGCTTGATTCATGGTATAATAAAAGCGTCCATATTAAATACTTTGAAATAATGTCTTACCAAAAATGTGAAAACAATGACAACCAAGAAAGTCTATGTAAAAAAAAAAAAAAAAAAAAAAACACACACACACACACACACACACACACACACACACACACACACACATAAAAAACATTAACATTGTAATAGAAAACACCAACTAATTATCTAGCGGTTACTCCCCCATCCCAGTCCCTCAAATATCTTAATCCCAACTTTAATTGAAATTATGCTAAGTACTTTCCGCTTAATTCCCCCGCAGTAGTAATCCCTTCATTATCATTTAATTAGATGCAAATTTCTTTTCTCCTACTATTAACTATTAAGTGGGTAGGGTTTATTTAGTAGTTTCTTTTCTCCTACTATTAACTATTAAGTGGGTAGGGTTTATTTAGTAGTTTCTTTTCTCCTACTATTAACTATTAAGTGGGTAGGGTTTATTTAGTAGTTTCTTTTCTCCTACTATTAACTATTAAGTGGGTAGGGTTTATTTAGTAGTTTCTTTTCTCCTACTATTAACTATTAAGTGGGTAGGGTTTATTTAGTAGTTTCTTTTCTCCTACTATTAACTATTAAGTGGGTAGGGTTTATTTAGTAGTTTCTTTTCTCCTACTATTAACTATTAAGTGGGTAGGGTTTATTTAGTAGTTTCTTTTCTCCTACTATTAACTATTAAGTGGGTAGGGTTTATTTAGTAGTTTCTTTTCTCCTACTATTAACTATTAAGTGGGTAGGGTTTATTTAGTAGTTTATTTTCTCCTACTATTAACTATTAAGGGGGTAGGGTTTATTTAGTAGTTTCTTTTCTCCTACTATTAACTATTAAGTGGGTAGGGTTTATTTAGTAGTTTATTTTCTTTCTTAATTTTTGTTTAGTTTCTTAATTATTGTTTTAGTTTCTTAATTATTATTTTAGTTTCCTCTCTAGACTTCCTTCAAGCTACATTAATTATCCTCAAGATACTCCTTCGAGATCAATTTGTAAATTTTTCTGTAGAAAAATGTCTCTGACAAAGGTTCCTTCAGAAATGCACGCTTGCTGTCGCTCGCCAGGAAAAAAAATACACCTAAATGGCACATAAGGTCTTGATATTGAAAAAGATATTAGACGAAAAATTATAAAATCGACAAACCAATGGGGCAAACGTCTTAGACTGCACAATAACGTCTTACTCTAGCTAGAATCAAATTAACAAGACGTCGCTGTTACAGAAGGGGTTAACCCCTGCTGTGCCGCCGACATATGTTTAATGTTATTCTAGCATATTCAGACGATTTCGTGCAGTTTAAGAAGGATCTGTGGTAGTAGGAAGGGTTAAGGGGAGGTTTTTAGTTTGTTCCCTAGACCTCCATCAAGCTTAAAATTACACCCCCTTGAGTCCCTTTCAAGATAAATTTGTACATTTTTCGGTAGAAAATTGTCCCGGCCGAAGGCCGGTTCCTCTTAAATTACAGGCTCGCTTTCGCTCGCCAGGATAAAATCGACACCTGAATTGCACGAAAGGTCTTAATATGGGGTGAAAGTTCTTAAAATCGCTAAACTAATGGGGCAAACGTTTTATAATATCAAAAGCAATGGGGCTAAACATGAGGGAGAAAGGGGTCAAGCAAAAAATCCCTCAAGTGGAGATCTCCCCTTAAGTGAGATAGTTCGAAGTTTGTTCATTCCTGGAGGCCCTTTTTAAACTGACTAAAATCGTCTAATAGTAGCCTGAATAAAGTTAAAAGGACGTCACCGGTGCTGAATGGGTTAACCCCTTCAGCACCGTGACGGCTTTTTACCTTTGATGCTGGCTAAGATTAGATGATGTTATGCAGTTAGAGAAGGACTTATGTTATTCAGAAGGTTTATTAAGATCCTATTTTCCCCCTTGCGTCTCTCTCTCTCTCTCTCTCTCTCTCTCTCTCTCTCTCTCTCTCTCTCTCTCTGCCCTTATCTTACAACCCCTTGAAAGTTTTCCTCAGAAGTTCCCCCCCCCCTTTCCCACAACCAAATGCAAACACGGATTTAAGGTCGACTAAAAAAACCGGAGCGCGAGAGAGAGAGAGAGAGAGAGAGAGATAGATAGATAGATAGATAGATAGATAGATAGATAGATAGATAGATTATGATTGCTGTATATGTGTTAGAGAATGTGTGTGTGAGGGTGATTGAGTATGTGTGTGTGTGTGTGTGTGTGTGTGTGTGAGTGTGTGTGTGCATATCTCGAAGCTTTGTATCTGCAAAGAATGTGTGTACATGCTTAGATCGATATGCAGGATTCGAAACTGCATAATAAATCGTAGGCTTGTCCACCATTCTTTAACTGTCTTCGTAGCGCAATGGATAAATGCACTGAATTTCGGTGTGAGCATCCTAGGTTCAAATTCCTGGACTGCCACATGTATTTGATGATTTCATTAATTGAGTTTAGGAGTAAAGTCGGTTGGTGGAGGGAACATAATAATTTGTGAGATATTTGTAGAAATGATTCATATTTATTGGCTTCATTGTTGAGTTACTAGTTTTAAGAGAGAGAGAGAGAGAGAGAGAGAGAGAGAGAGAGAGAGAGAGAGAGAGAGAGAGAGAGAGAGAGAGAGAGAGAGAGAGAGCGAGAGAGAGAGAGAGTAATACTACCCTGTTCATTCGAGAGAGAGAGAGAGAGAGAGAGAGAGAGAGTGCGATGATTATAATGAGAGAGAGAGAGTGAGGGGAAGCGATAAATGGATAAAATAATAAGAGCTAGATACATAGATAGAGATAGAGAAAGAGAGAGGAAGCGATAAATGGATAAAATAATGAGAGAGAGAGAGAGAGAGAGAGAGAGAGAGAGCGAGAGCGAGAGAGAGAGGTGAAAGGAATTAACACACAGAAGGGGACCTACAGTAGGGAGCAGTACTGTCCCCTCTGCTCGTGACCAGGATGTAGCCAGGTCTCTGCTACTCTCCCCTCCTCCCTAGGGAATTAACCGGTTACTCTCCCTTCCTCCCTAGGGACTTATAACCTGTCGTGAGGAGAGTTCTGTACGTAAAACACATTGAGAGAGAGAGCGAGAGCGAGAGCGAGAACGAGAGAGAGGGAAGTGAAAGACGTAGGAAGGAATTAAAACACAGAAGGGGACATTGAGAGCAGTACTGTTGCCTCTGTTCGTGACCGGGATGTCTACTCTCCCCCTCCTCCCTAGGGAATTAAGGGGGGAGGGGCGCACTTATATGCTCTTTTATGCATATTTGTATTATTAGTTTTAGTTTTATTATCTGTTTTAGTTTCCTCCCTAGACATCCATCTATCTTAAGAAACACCCTCCCAAGACCCTCCTTCAAGATATATTTGTTAATTTTTCGATAAAGCAATGTCCTGGCTGAAGGCCGGTTCTTCTTAAATTGCAGGCTCACTATCGCTCGCCAGGAAAAAAATTGACACCTAAATGACACGACTAGTTTTAATATTAACAAAGAAATGGGGCGAAAGGTCTTAAAATCGCCAAACTAATGAAATGCCTTATAATCTGAAAGCTATTGGAGTTAAACATGAGGCAGAAGGGGGACTAGAAAAACGACCCATTTCCTTCCAAACAGAATCTCCTGCAATGCCTCCCTGCCTCTCGGGTGCAATAATAAATGTTTAGTGTGGCTACGAAGGCCAGCCGGCAAAAGGAAAACTCTACGGTGCCGAAGTGAAGCCTTGAGTCGAATCAGCACCGAGGCCAACAACAACAACAACAACAACAACACCTTCCACAACACCTTTGATCATTTAACCCCATTCAGTATCAGGGGACGTCTTTTTCATCATATTCCGGCCACTATTAGACGATTTTAGTCAGCTTAGGAAGGACGCCTAGCAATAATAAGGCTTTTTAAACTATCTGAACCAACCCTCTTAACTATACCACAGATCCTTCCCAAGCTTTAATATACAGTAGGGAACATAAAAGATAACACACGTCGCTGGTACTCAAAGGGTTGAGGGGTGAGGTGGTGGGGAGGGGGGTTCTAGATCATCTTCTCCCTCATGTTTAGCCCCATTACTTATGAGTTTTTATGACATTCGACCCATTAGTTTGGCTTTGTTATGACCTGTTGCCCCATTTAGGTGTCGGTTAGCGAGCCTGATGTTAAGACTGCCAATGTTAAGACTTTTCATGCCATTTAGGTATCGATGATTTCCGGGCAAGCGATAGGGAACATGCAATTCAGGTGGAATCTGCCTTCGGCTGGGACATTTTGCTATTTAAAAATGTACAATTCTATCTACAAGGGTGATTGATCTTGGGGATGTTTTCTTAAGCTAGACGGAGGTCTAGAGAGGAAACTAAAATAATAATATATAAGTAAATATCCATCCATTCATATACTCAGGCCCAATCCCCACTTTTCCTATTGTGTGTTTTTTTTTTTTTTTTTGGGGGGGGCGACTCAAGACAGAGCCAGAATAGGGACAACACAACAGCAAACAATGAACACAGAAACACAAGATACAAATTCACACAAATCCAAGTAAATATAGACATGCATAAATAAACCCTACCTCCTGAACATGAATCCATATCATAATAGTACAGAACTATCTAAATATATTGTCAACATAGCACCCAGAGTTGAGTTTACCGATAACATCAACAATACTGCAAGACGATATCGGCGTTCCTGAGGCCTCCATTATACACTACTTCGGTGGAGCATTTTGTAGGACTAGTTGTTGTTGTTGTTGTTGTTCCCCAAGCTGCCTGGCCGAACAGCCCCAAGTCCCCGAGCAAGGCCATAACCGAGCGCCCCCACACAATAAAGCCTGGGTGACCGAAGCCACTCCATGGCGGGGAGCTGAGAAGGCGCGGAAACGCCCGGGAAACCAAAGCCCCACCCAGGGCCCTGTGCCCCTCAGCAATTATGAAGAGAAAGTTGAGGGGCAAAGGAAAAATGTGACGCTTTGGCTTTCAATCTTGGTAGATTGGGAGGTCAATCCACGGAAGAGACGCCGTCACTTGAGATCTAGAAAATATATAAGTACTGTAAAAGGAATAGTCAGAGTAAGCTATGGGTATGGCAGAGATCGCTCAGTTCTCACTCCGATAGACCAGCCCATCACCAGATGACTAGAACCCAATCCTCTCAGCATCAGCTAGGAAAGGCCCTAGAAAGCCGCCTTTGGCGGGGGGATAGCTCCCCTATTTCAACCCCTTTCGGGGTTGGGCACCCGCATGTAGGACTAGTATTATATTATGGCTGAGTTTAATATTATATACAATCGTGTTCAGGAAATTCTGGACAATTTTCAGAAACGCAAAATAATGATACACCGGCGATTAATAGTTTCTTCGTGTGTGTGTATATATATATATATATATATATATATATATATATATATATACAGTATATATATATATAATTATATATAGTATTTTCATCAAATATAACCCTAAGTTTGAGTTAGTATCAGCAACAACATAGGGAGGTGTTATTGGATCTTCCACAGCCTCGTCCTTCGAATATACTTTAGTGGATTAGTTTTTATCTGATGAGTTTTACCTCTATAATCACAAAGCTATATATATATATATATATATATATATATATATATATATATATATATAAATCAAGTACCTCATGAACCTGAATACTTAACTTTAAAAAAAGAAATCATAACCCAAATGCCGTTAAATAATTCGAAATATGCGAATACCTGATTATAATTATAAATCCTCCGCCGTAATCGCACGTTATATAGAATGAAACAAAATTACAATGTCTTAAAATTGAACCCCAAGTTGAGTTACGAGCAGCAAGAACAACAACAATAACAACAACAGGAGCTGTTATCGGTTTTCCAGGCAGGGTCCTCCATTACAGAGATTGGAGGAAGAGACACACACATTGGGGACACACGGTTCAAGCAAAACAACACACCCCAGAGAGCTTCCCTATTGATTCCCATTGTTTACGTCTGGGTAGTGTAGTATATTATGTCTGTGAAGTATCCATGTCGCGTGCTGGAAGCTACTATATTATGTCTGTGAAGTATCCATGTCGCGTGCCGGAAGCTACTATATTATGTCTGTGAAGTATCCATGTCGCGTGCCGGAAGCTACTATATTATGTCTGTGAAGTATCCATGTCGCGTGCCGGAAGCTACTATATTATGTCTGTGAAGTATCCATGTCGCGTGCCGGAAGCTACTATATTATGTCTGTGAAGTATCCATGTCGCGTGCCGGAAGCTACTATATTATGTCTGTGAAGTATCCATGTCGCGTGCCGGAAGCTACTATATTATGTCTGTGAAGTATCCATGTCGCGTGCCGGAAGCTACTATATTATGTCTGTGAAGTATCCATGTCGCGTGCCGGAAGCTACTATATTATGTCTGTGAAGTATCCATGTCGCGTGCCGGAAGCTACTATATTATGTCTGTGAAGTATCCATGTCGCGTGCCGGAAGCTACTATATTATGTCTGTGAAGTATCCATGTCGCGTGCCGGAAGCTACTATATTATGTCTGTGAAGTATCCATGTCGCGTGCCGGAAGCTACTATATTATGTCTGTGAAGTATCCATGTCGCGTGCCGGAAGCTACTATATTATGTCTGTGAAGTATCCATGTCGCGTGCCGGAAGCTACTATATTATGTCTGTGAAGTATCCATGTCGCGTGCCGGAAGCTACTATATATTATGTCTGTGAAGTATCCATGTCGCGTGCCGGAAGCTACTATATTATGTCTGTGAAGTATCCATGTCGCGTGCCGGAAGCTACTATATATTATGTCTGTGAAGTATCCATGTCGCGTGCCGGAAGCTACTATATTATGTCTGTGAAGTATCCATGTCGCGTGCCGGAAGCTACTATATTATGTCTGTGAAGTATCCATGTCGCGTGCCGGAAGCTACTATATTATGTCTGTGAAGTATCCATGTCGCGTGCCGGAAGCTACTATATTATGTCTGTGAAGTATCCATGTCGCGTGCCGGAAGCTACTACAGTATATTATGTCTGTGAAGTATCCATGTCGCGTGCCGGAAGCTACTATATTATGTCTGTGAAGTATCCATGTCGCGTGCCGGAAGCTACTATATTATGTCTGTGAAGTATCCATGTCGCGTGCCGGAAGCTACTACAGTATATTATGTCTGTGAAGTATCCATGTCGCGTGCCGGAAGCTACTATATTATGTCTGTGAAGTATCCATGTCGCGTGCCGGAAGCTACTACAGTATATTATGTCTGTGAAGTACCCATGTCGCGTGCCAGAAGCTACTATATTATGTCTGTGAAGTATCCATGTCGCGTGCCGGAAGCTACTATATTATGTCTGTGAAGTATCCATGTCGCGTGCCGGAAGCTACTATATTATGTCTGTGAAGTATCCATGTCGCGTGCCGGAAGCTACTATATTATGTCTGTGAAGTATCCATGTCGCGTGCCGGAAGCTACTATATTATGTCTGTGAAGTATCCATGTCGCGTGCCGGAAGCTACTATATTATGTCTGTGAAGTATCCATGTCGCGTGCCGGAAGCTACTATATTATGTCTGTGAAGTATCCATGTCGCGTGCCGGAAGCTACTATATTATGTCTGTGAAGTATCCATGTCGCGTGCCGGAAGCTACTATATTATGTCTGTGAAGTATCCATGTCGCGTGCCGGAAGCTACTATATTATGTCTGTGAAGTATCCATGTCGCGTGCCGGAAGCTACTATATTATGTCTGTGAAGTATCCATGTCGCGTGCCGGAAGCTACTATATTATGTCTGTGAAGTATCCATGTCGCGTGCCGGAAGCTACTATATTATGTCTGTGAAGTATCCATGTCGCGTGCCGGAAGCTACTATATTATGTCTGTGAAGTATCCATGTCGCGTGCCGGAAGCTACTATATTATGTCTGTGAAGTATCCATGTCGCGTGCCGGAAGCTACTATATTATGTCTGTGAAGTATCCATGTCGCGTGCCGGAAGCTACTATATTATGTCTGTGAAGTATCCATGTCGCGTGCCGGAAGCTACTATATGTCTGTGAAGTATCCATGTCGCGTGCCGGAAGCTACTATATTATGTCTGTGAAGTATCCATGTCGCGTGCCGGAAGCTACTATATTATGTCTGTGAAGTATCCATGTCGCGTGCCGGAAGCTACTATATTATGTCTGTGAAGTATCCATGTCGCGTGCCGGAAGCTACTATATTATGTCTGTGAAGTATCCATGTCGCGTGCCGGAAGCTACTATATTATGTCTGTGAAGTATCCATGTCGCGTGCCGGAAGCTACTATATTATGTCTGTGAAGTATCCATGTCGCGTGCCGGAAGCTACTATATTATGTCTGTGAAGTATCCATGTCGCGTGCCGGAAGCTACTACAGTATATTATGTCTGTGAAGTATCCATGTCGCGTGCCGGAAGCTACTATATTATGTCTGTGAAGTATCCATGTCGCGTGCCGGAAGCTACTATATTATGTCTGTGAAGTATCCATGTCGCGTGCCGGAAGCTACTATATTATGTCTGTGAAGTATCCATGTCGCGTGCCGGAAGCTACTATATTATGTCTGTGAAGTATCCATGTCGCGTGCCGGAAGCTACTATATTATGTCTGTGAAGTATCCATGTCGCGTGCCGGAAGCTACTATATTATGTCTGTGAAGTATCCATGTCGCGTGCCGGAAGCTACTATATTATGTCTGTGAAGTATCCATGTCGCGTGCCGGAAGCTACTATATTATGTCTGTGAAGTATCCATGTCGCGTGCCGGAAGCTACTATATTATGTCTGTGAAGTATCCATGTCGCGGGCCGAAGCTACTATATTATGTCTGTGAAGTATCCATGTCGCGTGCCGGAAGCTACTACAGTATATTATGTCTGTGAAGTATCCATGTCGCGTGCCGGAAGCTACTATATTATGTCTGTGAAGTATCCATGTCGCGTGCCGGAAGCTACTATATTATGTCTGTGAAGTATCCATGTCGCGTGCCGGAAGCTACTATATTATGTCTGTGAAGTATCCATGTCGCGTGCCGGAAGCTACTAATTATTATGTCTGTGAAGTATACATGTCGCGTGCCAGAAGCTACTATATTATGTCTGTGAAGTATACATGTCGCGTGCCGGAAGCTACTATATTATGTCTGTGAAGTATCCATGTCGCATGCCGGAAGCTACTATATTATGTCTGTGAAGTACACATGTCGCGTGCCGGAAGCTACTATATTATGTCTGTGAAGTATCCATGTCGCGTGCCGGAAGCTACTATATTATGTCTGTGAAGTATCCATGTCGCGTGCCGGAAGCTACTATATTATGTCTGTGAAGTATACATGTCGCGTGCCGGAAGCTACTATATTATGTCTGTGAAGTATCCATGTCGCGTGCCGGAAGCTACTATATTATGTCTGTGAAGTATCCATGTCGCGTGCCGGAAGCTACTATATTATGTCTGTGAAGTATCCATGTCGCGTGCCGGAAGCTACTATATTTTGTCTGTGAAGTATCCATGTCGCGTGCCGGAAGCTACTATATTATGTCTGTGAAGTATCCATGTCGCGTGCCGGAAGCTACTACAGTATATTATGTCTGTGAAGTATCCATGTCGCGTGCCGGAAGCTACTATATCCTGTTCCAAATAGATAGGCCAAAGCTCTTCAACATGAACCTCTATAACTCACAAAAAGTTTTGCATTGTGCCATATATCGTGTGATAAAGACATACCTCATAAAGGAGTGCTGCATGTCACAAATCGTAGTACCTCATGCACGATACATTGAGAAGCAGAAGGTAACGCAAGGCGCACTATAACCTGTTATAAGTAGGTAGGCCAGAACTCTTGAACATTAACCTCTAAACTCACAAACTACTGTAGTAATCGAGCTAATATTTCTACCATTTGGGAAAGGGTCAGCCAGGGAATACATGTGAAAATTTACATCCTATTTGCTCTAGCCCTTTTTGAGTTATAGAGGTTAGGGTTCAAGAGTTTTGGCCTACTTATTTAGCATAGGGTGTAGCACAAGTAGAATTATCGTTGCCCCTCCAGCATGTGTCTTCATCATATCTAGAAATATGTAGCATAGCGTGTGATAGTACGGTCGCGCTAATAAGTCATGTCCCAGCTGTCATTACGTTTGGCTTGCTCTGCTGTATTAATGTCTGTTAGATGTTGGATAGGGTGGGTAAGTGTAGGAACATGTCTATATTTCACTCGATATGAAGAAATGAAGTTTAGATATTGCTGATACCAATTATTGATCAAAACATACTTGGTGCTGAGACATCACTTATTAGCGCGACTGTACATGCTATACTGCACAATTTGAGACGCCTTGTAATTGTGGCTTATACTTTACACGCAAAATCGATTCCCTTTTCAAAAAAAATTTAATCTCCTATCTATCTATCTATATATATATATATACCGGTATATATATATATATATATATATATATATATATATATATATATATATATATATATATATATATATATAAAAAGTGGTGTATAATACCATGTCATATACCAGTGAGTGTTGAGTGACAGACAGTAGGCATAGCGGCAATTCTGACATGCTGTGACAGATCCGGGCAAACATATTCACACTGCCACTCATACCGATATACTCTCTCAAAGGCACTCACTTTACCTCATGACCACTTTATCTCATGACCACTTCACCTCATGACCACTTTATCGCATGGCCAGTTCACCTCATGACCACTTTACCGCATGACCAATTTATCTCATGACCACTTTATCTCATGACCACTTTACCGCATGACCACTTTATCACATGATCACTTTATCGCATGACCACTTTACCTCATGACTACTTTATCTCATGACCACTTTACCGCATGACCACTTTATCTCATGACCACTTTATCTCATGACCACTTTATCTCATGACAACTTTACCGCATGACCACTTTATTGTATGACCACTTTATACCATAACCACTTTATTGCATGACCACTTTATTGTATGACAATTTTATTGCATGACCACTTTATTGCATGACCACTTTATAACATGACCACTACCTCACGACCAATTTACCTCATGACCACTTTATCACATGGCCACTTTACCTCATGACCACTTTATTGTATGGTTACTATATCGCATGACCACTTCACCTCATGATAATAGCTATTATAACCTACAAGACATTTTTGTTAGTGTATAGATATTGAACTTCAGTGTGATAACCTTGGTCAATTACTTCCCGTATCACTTAACAGCTAATAAGTGTGGTCTTGAGGTCTATGCTATCGACTATAGCAACTTTACACCCACTCTGACAGACAGCGCCAGACAAACCTGCACCTCTATATTGGCACCGAGGCTGGAGTGACAGGCAGGGGTGAACCTACTATACTGTATATTGGCGCCGAGGCTGGAGTGACAGGCAGGGGTGAACCTACTATACTGTATATTGGCACCGAGGCTGGAGTGACAGGCAGGGGTGAACCTACTATACTGTATATTGGCACCGAGGCTGGAGTGACAGGCAGGGGTGAACCTACTATACTGTATATTGGCACCGAGGCTGGAGTGACAGGCAGGGGTGAACCTACTATACTGTATATTGGCGCCGAGGCTGGAGTGACAGGCAGGGGTGAACCTACTATACTGTATATTGGCGCCGAGGCTGGAGTGACAGGCAGGGGTGAACCTACTATACTGTATATTGGCGCCGAGGCTGGAGTGACAGGCAGGGGTGAACCTACTATACTGTATATTGGCACCGAGGCTGGAGTGACAGGCAGGGGTGAACCTACTATACTGTATATTGGCACCGAGGCTGGAGTGACAGGCAGGGGTGAACCTACTATACTGTATATTGGCGCCGAGGCTGGAGTGACAGGCAGGGGTGAACCTACTATACTGTATATTGGCACCGAGGCTGGAGTGACAGGCAGGGGTGAACCTACTATACTGTATATTGGCACCGAGGCTGGAGTGACAGGCAGGGGTGAACCTACTATACTGTATATTGGCACCGAGGCTGGAGTGACAGGCAGGGGTGAACCTACTATACTGTATATTGGCGCTGGCGTTAAAGGGCACACTGACACGGATCAAGACTCACCAACGGAATTGCACTTTATTTAGGTGCAAGACTGTTAAATATATAAGAGCTTCGGATTTGTGTGAGTTGCTGTACATTTAGTTGTATATATATACTCTATATATTTGTACTATTTATATAAAGGAATTAATAGGCAAAGCTGTCTGTAACAAGTCCCCCCCCCCCCCCTTGGTGAATTCGGGGAAAAAAAACCACACACACACACACACACCAAACAAGAACAACAGTCATTCATTCATAATCGCTTCGTCCTGCATGTCCTTTAGATGTCTAGAGTTACGAAACCTAATGTATGCTGCACAAACTGTCTTGCTTCTTAATCTGGAGAGAGAGAGAGAGAGAGAGAGATATGTAGATAAGTAGAGAGAGAGAGAGAGAGAGAGAGAGGAAAGAGGAGGAGAGAAGCCCTTGGGAAGAAAGGCGGAGAAGATCAAGGGAATTCAATTATTGGGGAAGGAAAGGGAGAAAAGGAGCGGGCGAAGAGAGGAGGAGAAAGGAGGTGGGAAAGAGAAGAGAAGAAACGGGGGAGGGAGAGAGGAGAGAAGAAACTGGGGTGGGAGAGAGGAGAGAAGAAACGGGGGAGGGAGAGAGGAGAGAAGAAACTGGGGTGGGAGAGAGGAGAGAAGAAACGGGGGAGGGAGAGAGGAGAGAAGAAACTGGGGTGGGAGAGAGGAGAGAAGAAACGGGGGAGGGAGAGAGGAGAGAAGAAACTGGGGTGGGAGAGAGGAGAGAAGAAACGGGGGAGGAAGAGAGGAGAGAAGAAACTGGGGTGGGAGAGAGGAGAGAAGAAACGGGGGAGGAAGAGAGGAGAGAAGAAACTGGGGTGGGAGAGAGGAGAGAAGAAACGGGGGAGGGAGAGAGGAGAGAAGAAACTGGGGTGGGAGAGAGGAGAGAAGAAACGGGGGAGAGAGAGAGAGAGGAGATAAATTGGGTGGGAACTAGAAGAGAAGAAAAGGAGGAGGGAAAGAGAAGAGAAGGAGGTGGTAAAGAGAAAAGAAGAAACGGGGGAGGGAAAGAGAAGAGAAGAAACGAAGGAGAGAGATAGAAGAGAAGAAACGGGGGAGGGAGAGAGGAGAGAAGAAACGCAGGAGGGAGAGAGGAGAGAAGAAACGGAGGAGGGAGAAAGAAGAAACGGAGGAGGGAGAGAGGAGAAGAAACGGAGGAGGGAGAGAGAACAAAAACGGAGGAGGGAGAGAGGAGAAGAAACGGAGGAGGGAGAGAGGAGAAGAAACAGAGGAGGGAGAGAGGAGAGAAGAAACAGCGAAGGGAGAGAGGAGAGAAGAAACAGCGAAGGGAGAGAGGAGAGAAATGAGGTGGGGAAGAGAAGATAAGAAGCTGGGAAAGAGAAGAGAAATGAGGTGGGAAGAGAAGAGAATAAATGAGAGAGAGAGAGAGAGTAGAGGTATTGGTGGAAGGCGAGGGTAGGAAACGGCGAAAATAGATTGGGACGGGAAAGATGCGAAGGAGAGAATGAGGATAGGAGAAACAAAGCGGAGATTACCGGATAGAGGAGACTGGGAAGTGAAATAAAGAGAAGGAATGGGGAGATAGAGAAGAATTGGAGGATGGGGGAGGAAAGAAGGAGGGGAGGGACGGGAGGTAAGAGAATGGGGCAAGGAGAGGAGAGAAGGGGGAGATGACAACATGGGGCAAGCAGAAAGGGGGGGGGGGTACTAGGATGGGGAAGGGGGAGGAAGAAGGAGGGAGGGACTGGGGGTAACAGGTTGGTGAAGGAAGCAGTGAGTGGGAGAGGGGGGGTGGGGGGGGTGGAAGAGACAGAGCACTGCAGACCAGCCGACCACGTGTAAGCTGCCAGATGTACGAGCATTTTTCCTGTTCATTAATATCGTATATCTGTATAAGCAACAAACGTGCTAGGCATATAAGTAACATATTTAATTATCCGCTAATCTCTTCCTATTACCCTTAAATATGCAAAAGACGATGTTTTCATGTATATAGAACTGTAATATATATTGTATAAGGGCTAGCCATGTGTTAAATAATTTGCGCATCTGACCATACGATTTCTTTGGTGCTCCGTAGAAAGTTTGGTATTTAATCGTTCACGCGTCTTTTAATCATGGCGGTACATTGATCTCTTTAAATACATACATTTGTATCTTCGATTGTCACTTTAAAGATTGAGTACCGTACACAAAATTAAGACTTGCGTGTTGTACTTTATAATACTACGGGGGGATTCGTTCGAGTTGTACGATAGTTAGACGGATGTTAATATGACTGAAGGGATACGGGGGATACCTGAAATATTATTGACCCTATCACCTCCCTATTCCCTCCCTCTCCTCCATACCCCTCCTCTGGCGTCTTCTCTTTCCCCATCTCTGTTTACTCGGCCTCACGCGATGTCTTGTCTTTGTGCGGTGCTTCTTGTGTTTGTGTTATCCTCGCGCGTGTGTGTTTGCGGTGACCTTGGGACTGACGGACGAGACGCAGCGGAGGAAGACGGATGAGCGGGTGAGTTGTTGTTATAAGGATTGGTGTGTTTATGGCCTTGGGATGTTTTGATGGTTGTAATGCACTGTCCGATCCACCTGCTTGTCCCAACAGCCATTTTCGCTAAGCCCTCCCTCTCTGTCCGGTTATTTAGCTTCTGTGCATAAGCTTTTCCCAATTTTCGAACAATTTTGTTTTTAGCTTTAGCTTTGTGACCCGCAGAAGGCTCCGCACGTGCTGGGAGCCAAGGGATAATGGGATGGATAAGTATTAAGGGTAGTGGATTTCGGAAGGTTTTAATGGCGGTGTAATTTTCTACGGGCAATATTATTGTAGTCTTCCACCTTCAAAATTTAAATTCAGAAATCAGCCACCACTTAGCAAAATCTACCTCAATCTCGTTTTCGATTCCAATGTAGAAGAGCCTCAATTTGTTACAAGAAAACACTGTGTTCATGGATTATTGCCGGAAAAGGTACAGTGCTCGTGAAAGTCGTGATAGCCTAATTCAAGGGGAAAATGGGTTGATGGAGGCTAGCTCAGGTACGCTTTGCGGAGGGGCTTCCAATAACAAAGTCGCCATCTTTCTCTTTGTGCGTGCGCATGTTAATGGCGTTCGTCCACAAGTCATTTCGTCTTCTAGTAATTTCGCCCTCTAGTCATTTCATCCTTAAGTCATTTCGCCCTGATTTCATTCAAAAGTCAATTTCATAAACCTCTAGTCATTTCACCCTTTAATAATTTCACTCTCTAGTCATTTCGCCCTCAAACATTTCGCTCTCTGGTAATTTCGCCCTCTAGTCATTTCACCCTTTAATTAGTTCGCCGTCTAGTCATTTCGCTCTGGCAATTTCACCCTCTAGTCATTTCGCCATCAAATCATTTCACCCCTTAGTCATTTCGCTCTGGCAATTTCACCCTCTAGTCATTTCACCCTCTAGTCATTTCACCCTCTAGTCATTTCGCCTTCAAGTCATTTCGCCTGCAAGTCATTTCGCCTGCAAGTCATTTCGCCTGCAAGTCATTTCGCCTGCAAGTCATTTCGCCTTCAAGTCATTTCACTTTCAAATTATTTCGCCGGCAAGTCATTTCACCCTCAAGTCATTTCACCCACAATCACTTCGTCTCCTTCAGAGTGTCTTTTCCATTACTAAGTCTGTTTAGTTTAACCCATAAGCTTAATTAACTAACTTCTGAAAATGCGTGTGCCGAGGGCTATTGAACCATTAAGAAAGGAAATATATTATTTTGTATTATTACTGTTAACATTATTATGACTATTTAATGTACAGTTTTGAGCATATATTAGGTTACATCCCTTTGAACCTTTAAAGCCAAGTTCTGAAGCAAATGGTATGTAATAAAGCCTATTATTGAATAGTGTCTTTGGTACAGTTTCAAAATGGCGCGTCGCTATTAATGCTCGCGACAGTACTGTTTTCTTCATTAATAGATAAGGAGGTGTCACACGAGCTCTTTTTTTCGTCAATTTTTACGGGCAATAGTTGTCTGGCTTTTTCTAAGTTTAACTTTTATCAGAAATCAGCCACTTAGCATAATCTTCTTGTAATCTACTTTCCGATTTTAATATTACGAGCATAAAATTGCTCATAACAAATTGGCAGACTAAATGTGCGTGTGACACAGCTTTTAAGTATATACTCGTTTAAATCTGTATCCAACCCAGACTTATTTTATTCCATAGACTTCAGAACTTGGCTTTAATTAACCCTTTCAGTACTGACGGTGTCTTCATCTAGTTCTAGCTAACTTTCGACGACTTTGTTCAGATAAGGAAAGCTAATTGATTTGTGAACTATTTGACTTATAAATTGTTTAACTTGTGAACTATTTGACCAAGCGATGGTAGTCGTGGCTGTGGTTTTATGTGTCGGAAATACAAATATATATACAAACGCATTTCAAACGTCGGCCTAAATTTATTTGAAGATTAAAATGTTATGATCATGGTGTACGAAATATAGTCAGTATTTGCGCACGTATAAATCCGCGGCTTACTGCAAATCCTTCTAATTTAGCGAGATTTGCAAGCGAGTCAATCAGTTTAGCTATTATCAAATTAACTCTGCAGGTTACGATACATTTAGCGTAGTGGGTAGCTTAGGTGAGGTGACTCGGGCAATTTGTTGTTTATAACTATCTATCTATCTATCTATCTATCTATCTATCTGTATATCTATCTATCTATCTCTTTCTTTGTTTCTTTCTTTTCTTTCTTTCTTTCTTTCTTTCTTTCTTTCTTTCTTTCTTTCTTTCTCTCTCTCTCTCTCTCTCTCTCTCTCTCTCTCTGTCTCTCTCTCTCTCTGTCTCTCTCTCTCTCTCTCTCTCTCTCTCTCTCTCTCTCTCTCTCTCTCTATATATATATATATATATATATATATATATATATATATATATATATATATATATATATACAGTATATATACCGGTAGATATAATATATGTATATATATCGCCATGCTCCCTGAGGGGGTGGCCACGGATGAATCGTCTCCATACTCGCCTCCTATCATTCAACCGGCGCCCCTTCTCCCACCCAACACCACATTTAATCAACTCCTGCGTTTTTACTAGCCAATATATGATTCCAACTTGTGATTCGTGAATAAAAACAACGAATTCAGTTGCATATGTCGATTAATTTAATCTAGTAATATTATTGAATTTTTTTTTAGATTTATTTCTTATTTAATTCATTATCTATTTAGTTAATAGTTGTTATATTTTATCGACAAATAAATGGCACGAAAGGTCATAAACTCGCCAAACTAGTTGGGCGAATGTCTTAAAATGTCAAAACTTAAGGGGCTAAACATGAGGAAGAAGGGGGATCCAGAAGCCCCCACCCCTTAATTCCTCCAGGCATATTGAATAGTTTAGTTGCTAATTTAAGCCATACATGTACAATTTCAATCAACCTTTAAGGGGAGATTTCCACTTGAGAGATTTTTTTCTGGACCCCTTTCTCCCTCATGTTTAGCCCTATTGCTTTTGAGATTTTAAGACGTTCGCCCCATTAGTTAGGCGATTTTAAGACCCCTTGCCCCATTTCTGTCAATTTTAAGACCTTTCGTGCCATGAAGGTGTCGATTTTTTCCTGGCGAGCGATAGCGAGCCTGTAATTTAAGAGCACAAGAGGGACATTTTTCTACCGAAAAATGTACAAATTTATCTTGAAAGGGGGTCTAGGGGGTGTATTTTTAAGCTTGATGGAAGTCTAGGGAATCAACTAAAAACCTCCCCTTTAATAGTTTAGTCGGCTATTACTAACAGATTTTATTAAGGAGGGATCTGCGTGACTCAAAAGGTTAATTGAGATCGACTTTGGTCCTTTGATTGCTAGAGGTCTTTCCGAAACTGTATACACTCATCTTATAATAGCCAGAAGTATCTGCTACAATGGTTCATGATCCTCTAAAGGTTAATTAATAATTATGTAATAGTGTTGATGGTTCCGTTAAGGGGAGGTATTTAGTGTGTTCCCTAGACCTCCATCAACCTTAAAATTACACCCCCTTGAGTCCCTTTCAAGATAAATTTGTACATTTTTCGGTAGAAAACTGTCCCGGCCAAAGGCCGGTTCCTCTTAAATTACAGGCTCGCTATCGCTCGCCAGGATAAAATCGACACCTGAATTGCACGATAGGTCTTAATATGGAGTGAAAGTTCTTAAAATCGCTAAACTAATGGGGCAAACGTTTTATAATATCAAAAGCAATGGGGCTAAACATGAGGGAGAAAGGGGTCAAGCAAAAAATCCCTCAAGTGGAGACCTCCCCTTAATTCATGTATTTCTGTGGATACACAAAGTAAAACGCGACACACAAATAAACATAGCCTAGTTCAGGGTAGAGATCGTATGTTACAAGAGATCGGCCTTCTTCTGGTTTGGCCGCCAATTTAGTGGCATACGTAGCGAAAAACAGGTGAATTTATTTATTTCTGATCATGTCGAAATCCGATCCAAAGACCAAACTGTATATTTTGTGCTATTAATGCCAAATGTTCGCTATGGGTACGGATGCATGTGAGGATAAGATAGGCTAATGACACCTTTGGCACATTTTTCCACCGAAATATGTGAAACATTATCTTGAAGGAGGTCTAGCGAGGAAACTAAGAAATACATGAATGAATAGACCGAAAAACCCGGCCCATCTCCCCTTAAGATAGGCCTTATGACACCTTTGGCACCAATATGGCGCCAGTTGGCCAATCTCTATTCATCATAGGCTCTCTAGTTCGCGGCAAATATAATTCATGTATATAACAATGACAAGTAAAAACCCGATCCTTTATTAATTTACCAAACCCACACGTGTCCGGCCTGGCAAACCATCATCACACTTATCCGATAAACCATAAACGCAGTGACCATGTTGAAAATATTAACACGTAAAGGCCATTTAATCGGTGTACACAAGCTCGGACCACGGGGCACAACAGACGAAGTTCATGCATTTATACATGGCCATTATATCATACACCAGCACCCGTCAGGTCAGAACTGGCGGCTGGACGAGCTGGATGGTCACGGTATTATATTAAGGGGTGATTTCGACCGGGAGGATTTTTTTTCTGGACCCCTTTCTCCCTCATGTTTAGCCCCATTGCTTTTGAGATTTTAAGACGTTCGCCCCATTAGTTTGGCGATTTTAAGAACCCTCGCCCCATTTCTGTCAATTTTAAGACCATTCGTGCCATTTAGGTGTCGATTTTTTCCTGGCGAGCGATAGCGAGCCTGTAATTTAAGGGGAATCGGCCTTCGGCCGGGACATTTTTCTACCGAAAAATGTACAAATTTATCTTAAAGTAATTTTAAGTTTGATGGAAGTCTAGGGAATCAACTAAAAACCTCCCCTTAAAGGAGGGAGGGGCGGATTTATTTACTTATTTGTGTATCTTTCGTGTATGGCCACCCTCATTAAAAGGCAATAGATAGATGGATAGATGTGTATTAAAAGGCAATAGATAGATGGATAGATGTGTATGTTGTGTATGGCCACCCTCATTAAAAGGCAATAGATAGATGGATAGATGTGTATGTTGTGTATGGCCACCCTCATTAAAAGGCAATAGATAGATGGATAGATGTGTATGTTGTGTATGGCCACCCTCATTAAAAGGCAATAGATAGATGGATAGATGTGTATTTCGTGTATGGCCACCCTCATTAAAAGGCAATAGATAGATGGATAGATGTGTATGTTATGTATGGCCACCCTCATTAAAAGGCAATAGATAGATGGATAGATGTGTATTTTGTGTATGGCCACCTAATTTCAAAAAGGAATAGTCGATAGAGAGTGGATGATGGTATTCTTTCGGTATGGCCACCCTCATTAAAAGGCAATAGATAGATGGATAGATGTGTATTTTGTGTATGGCCACCCTCATTAAAAGGCAATAGATAGATGGATAGATGTGTATCTTTCGTGTATGGCCACCCTCATTAAAAGGCAATAGATAGATGGATAGATGTGTATTAAAAGGCAATGGATAGATGTGTATTTTGTGTATGACCACCCTCATTAAAAGGCAATAGATAGATGGATGGATGTGTATTTTGTGTATGGCCACCCTCATTAAAAGGCAATAGATAGATGGATAGATGTGTATTAAAAGGCAATGGATAGATGTGTATTTTGTGTATGGCCACCCTCATTAAAAGGCAATAGATAGATGGATAGATGTGTATTAAAAGGCAATAGATAGATGGATAGATGTGTATTTTGTGTATGGCCACCCTCATTAAAAGGCAATAGATAGATGGATAGATGTGTATTTTATTATTTTATTAGTTTCCTTCCTTGACCTCCATCAAGCTTAACAAAAAGACCTGTCCAATACCTGTCCAAGACCTGTCCAAGACTCCAAGACCCTCCCTCAAGATAAATTTGTACTAGTTTTCAATTTTCGGCTGGTTCCTCTTAAATTACAGGCTCGCTATGCTTGCCAAGAAGAAAAAAAACGACACCTAAATGACACGAAAAGTCTTTTAATATTGACAAAGAAATGGGCCAAAAGGTCTTAAAATCGACAAACTAATTGGTCAAACTTCGTATAATCTGAAAACTAATTGGGCTAAACATGAGGAAGAAGGGGGCCAGAAAAACGACCCACCTCCCCTTAAGTTGTCACTGTGTTCAGTTATTAGTGGAAAAATATAATTATTATGTGACCCTTTTTTCTGTGTGTATGAAGGAGACAAAAAATAAAGCTGCCTGGAACAAGTGCTCCTCCCCCCTCCCCCAAGTTGAAAGAGTGATAGAGATCTAAATTCAAGGTACGTTAGAGTCAAAATGTCTGGACACACGGAGCTTGAAGCAGTTTAAGTCATATGATGAAGGAGAGAATTTCAGAGCTTAGTTGTTGAGTAGAAGAAAGATAGGAAAAATGGGATAACTCTTGGGTTAGAGAGTTGGACAGAATAGGGGTGGGAATGTGTTGAAAGGCGGGTGCCAAAGATCTTAAAACGAACAAAGAAATGGGACGAAATCTCTTACAATCGCCAAACTCTAATATAATATCCCAGAATATATACGAAGAGGGAGTGGGCTTGAACGAGGAACGTGTATGTTAATATATACCGTCATACCCCAGCGAGCCTAACACTGCATATATTTTACGCTATATTGCCGGGACTTTATTAATATGTCCTGCTAGTATTACTATTTCTCTACTACTATTAATATTTCTCCTACTGCTATTACCGGCACTACTATTTTACTATTGCTCTACTACTATTACAAATATTACTATTTCTCCTACGATTATTACTACATCTACTATTTTCACTAGTTCTCCTACTATTGTTGTTATTTGTCCTACTATTAATACTATTTATCTTACTACGAATACAATTATGATTATTTCTCCTACTACTATTGAAATTGAAATACTTTATTGATCCCAAGAACATTATAATACACCGTAATATTATCTTAGTACAGTACATAATTGGCTGTGCCTTATTGAGAGTTGCCTCTTTTATAAAGACACATGAATTAGTTAAACCCGAATAATAGGATAGTCCCATTATTTGACATTAGAACATTTAAACAGTATTCCTGGTAATTACATAATAGTGATATATTATATACACATTTATATACTTTGTTTCAACCTTTACATTCATATACATACTCATACTATGTATCATACAGATACATATACATACTCACATACATACAAACATAATTGTACCAAATATAATCATACACAATTTACTATCAAACAGTCAATCCGCTCAATCCGCAGAGTCTCGGTATATTGCGTAGGTGTATTAGAGGCTTAAGAGTTAAATGTATAATTAAATTTGCAATGGGTAAAACGGAAAAGGGATAAATCAAGAAACATCAATGATACGGTTTCCGTCAGCAATATAATAAAATATAATTGCATAAATACAATTTCCGAGACTCCGCTGACTACACGCGCCGACCGCATATATTTACTACACGCGCCGACCGCATATATTTACTACACGCGCCGACCGCATATATTTACTACACGCGCCGACCGCATATATTTACTACACGCGCCGACCGCATATATTTACTACACGCGCCGACCGCATATATTTACTACACACGCGCCGACCGCATATATATACTACACGCGCCGACCGCATATATTTACTACACGCGCCGACCGCATATATATACTACACGCGCCGACCGCATATATTTACTACACGCGCCGACCGCATATTTACTACACGCGCCGACCGCATATATTACTACACGCGCCGCCGACCGCATATATTTACTACACGCGCCGACCGCATATATACTACACGCGCCGACCGCATATATACTACACGCGCCGACCGCATATATTTACTACACGCGCCGACCGCATATATTTACTACACGCGCCGACCGCATATATTTACTACACGCGCCGACCGCATATATTTACTACACGCGCCGACCGCATATATATACTACACGCGCCGACCGCATATTTACTACACGTGCCGACCGCTATATTATACTACCCCCGCCGACCGCATATATTTACTACACACGCCGACCGCATATATTTACTACACGCGCCGACCGCATATATATACTACACGCGCCGACCGCATATATTTACTACACGCGCCGACCGCATATATTTACTACACGCGCCGACCGCATATATTTACTACACGCGCCGACCGCATATATTATATTTACTACACGCGCCGACCGCATATATTTACTACACGCGCCGACCGCATAAATTTACTACACGCGCCAACCGCATATATTTACTACACGCGCCGACCGCATATATTTACTTGTATTACTTTTTTTCTCCTACTACTATAAATATTATTACTATTTCATTTACTAGTATTACTATTTCTCCTATTAGCTATCTCTCCTACTACTATTGTTATTATTTCTCCTACTACTATTACTATAACTTATTTTGGTATTTTTACTATTTCTACTACCGTTTATTACTTCTGCCACTACTGTTACTTATCCTATTATTACTACCGTACTATTACTTCTGCTATAGTCTGTTCATTCGAGGGTGGGCAGAAATCGCAACACCTAACCTCTCATAACTCAAAAAGGACTAGAGTAATCGAGCTAATATTGCTACCAAATAGGAAGACTTGGCCAGGGAATATGTGTATAAATTGTCAGCTCATTTGCTCTAGCCCTTTTTGAGTTACAGAGGTTAGAGATTACGATATCTGCCCAACCTAGAATGAACGGACTATATTGCTTCTACGCCTACTATTAACCCCTTGAGGATTATGACGCTGTCGCTCGCAAGGAAAAGGTCGTCACGTATATGGCACGAAAGGTCACATCTGGACAAACAAACGAGGCGAAAGGTTTTAAAATTGCCTAACTAATGGGGCGAACGTCTTACAATCTCAAAACTAATAGGGGTAAACATGAAAGAGAAGGGGGTCCAGGAAACCAAATTCCTCCCCTTAAATAATTCAGATTGCTTTGAAGAAAGTTTGTATTTTCTCTTCATGCTTTATTTTGCCTATTCTAAATATTTTAGAACTCCAAGTTTCCAATTTCAGTCATAATATTAGTGACAATCTCTGAATAACAGTTCAAATCGACGCTCATACATTCGTTATAAGTTCGTTTACATTCGATATAAGTTCGTTTACATTCGATATAAGTTCGTTTACATTCGATATAAGTTCGTTTACATTCGATATAAGTTCGTTTACATTCGTTAAAAGTTCGTTTACATTCGTTAAAAGTTCTGATACATTCGTTATAAGTTCGTTTACATTCGTTATAAGTTCGTTTACATTCGTTATAAGTTCGTTTACATTCGTTAAAAGTTCTGATACATTCGTTATAAGTTCGTTTACATTCGTTAAAAGTTCTGATACATTCGTTATAAGTTCGTTTACATTCGTTAAAAGTTCTGATACATTCGATATAAGTTCGTTTACATTCGTTAAAAGTTCTGATACATTCGTTATAAGTTCGTTTACATTCGTTAAAAGTTCTGATACATTCGATATAAGTTCGTTTACATTCGTTAAAAGTTCTGATACATTCGATATAAGTTCGTTTACATTCGTTAAAAGTTCTGATACATTCGATATAAGTTCGTTTACATTCGTTAAAAGTTCTGATACATTCGTTATAAGTTCGTTTACATTCGTTAAAAGTTCTGATACATTCGTTATAAGTTCGTTTACATTCGTTAAAAGTTCTGATACATTCGTTAAAAGTTCTGATACATTCGATATAAGTTCGTTTACATTCGTTAAAAGTTCTGATACATTCGGTAAAAGTTCGTTTACATTCGTTAAAAGTTCTGATACATTCGGTAAAAGTTCGTTTACATTCGTTAAAAGTTCTGATACATTCGTTAAAAGTTCGTTTACATTCGTTAAAAGTTCTGATACATTCGTTAAAAGTTCGTTTACATTCGTTAAAAGTTCTGATACATTCGTTATAAGTTCGTTTACATTCGATATAAGTTCGTTTACATTCGTTATAAGTTCGTTTACATTCGATATAAGTTCGTTTACATTCGTTATAAGTTCGTTTACATTCGATATAAGTTCGTTTACATTCGTTATAAGTTCGTTTACATTCGATATAAGTTCGTTTACATTCGTTAAAAGTTCTGATACATTCGTTATAAGTTCGTTTACATTCGTTAAAAGTTCTGATACATTCGATATAAGTTCGTTTACATTCGTTAAAAGTTCTGATACATTCGATATAAGTTCGTTTACATTCGTTAAAAGTTCTGATACATTCGATATAAGTTCGTTTACATTCGTTAAAAGTTCTGATACATTCGATATAAGTTCGTTTACATTCGTTAAAAGTTCTGATACATTCGATATAAGTTCGTTTACATTCGTTAAAAGTTCTGATACATTCGTTATAAGTTCGTTTACATTCGTTAAAAGTTCTGATACATTCGTTATAAGTTCGTTTACATTCGTTAAAAGTTCTGATACATTCGTTAAAAGTTCTGATACATTCGATATAAGTTCGTTTACATTCGTTAAAAGTTCTGATACATTCGGTAAAAGTTCGTTTACATTCGTTAAAAGTTCTGATACATTCGGTAAAAGTTCGTTTACATTCGTTAAAAGTTCTGATACATTCGTTAAAAGTTCGTTTACATTCGTTAAAAGTTCTGATACATTCGTTAAAAGTTCGTTTACATTCGTTAAAAGTTCTGATACATTCGTTATAAGTTCGTTTACATTCGTTAAAAGTTCTGATACATTCGTTATAAGTTCGTTTACATTCGTTAAAAGTTCTGATACATTCGTTAAAAGTTCTGATACATTCGTTAAAAGTTCGTTTACATTCGTTAAAAGTTCTGATACATTCGTTATAAGTTCGTTTACATTCGTTAAAAGTTCTGATACATTCGTTATAAGTTCGTTTACATTCGTTAAAAGTTCTGATACATTCGTTATAAGTTCGTTTACATTCGTTAAAAGTTCTGATACATTCGTTAAAAGTTCGTTTACATTCGTTAAAAGTTCTGATACATTCGTTATAAGTTCGTTTACATTCGTTAAAAGTTCTGATACATTCGTTATAAGTTCGTTTACATTCGTTAAAAGTTCTGATACATTCGTTATAAGTTCGTTTACATTCGTTAAAAGTTCTGATACATTCGGTAAAAGTTCGTTTACATTCGTTAAAAGTTCTGATACATTCGTTATAAGTTCGTTTACATTCGTTAAAAGTTCTGATACATTCGATATAAGTTCGTTTACATTCGTTAAAAGTTCTGATACATTCGATATAAGTTCGTTTACATTCGTTAAAAGTTCTGATACATTCGGTAAAAGTTCGTTTACATTCGTTAAAAGTTCTGATACATTCGGTAAAAGTTCGTTTACATTCGTTAAAAGTTCTGATACATTCGATATAAGTTCGTTTACATTCGTTAAAAGTTCTGATACATTCGATATAAGTTCGTTTACATTCGTTAAAAGTTCTGATACATTCGATATAAGTTCGTTTACATTCGTTAAAAGTTCTGATACATTCGATATAAGTTCGTTTACATTCGTTAAAAGTTCTGATACATTCGGTAAAAGTTCGTTTACATTCGTTAAAAGTTCTGATACATTCGATATAAGTTCGTTTACATTCGTTAAAAGTTCTGATACATTCGATATAAGTTCGTTTACATTCGTTAAAAGTTCTGATACATTCGGTAAAAGTTCGTTTACATTCGTTAAAAGTTCTGATACATTCGATATAAGTTCGTTTACATTCGTTAAAAGTTCTGATACATTCGATATAAGTTCGTTTACATTCGTTAAAAGTTCTGATACATTCGATATAAGTTCGTTTACATTCGTTAAAAGTTCTGATACATTCGATATAAGTTCGTTTACATTCGTTAAAAGTTCTGATACATTCGGTAAAAGTTCGTTTACATTCGTTAAAAGTTCTGATACATTCGATATAAGTTCTTTTACATTCGTTAAAAGTTCTGATACATTCGATATAAGTTCTTTTACATTCGTTAAAAGTTCTGATACATTCGATATAAGTTCTTTTACATTCGTTAAAAGTTCTGATACATTCGATATAAGTTCGTTTACATTCGTTAAAAGTTATGATACATTCGATATAAGTTCGTTTACATTCGTTAAAAGTTCTGATACATTCGGTAAAAGTTCGTTTACATTCGTTAAAAGTTCTGATACATTCGATATAAGTTCGTTTACATTCGTTAAAAGTTCTGATACATTCGATATAAGTTCGTTTACATTCGTTAAAAGTTCTGATACATTCGATATAAGTTCGTTTACATTCGTTAAAAGTTCTGATACATTCGATATAAGTTCGTTTACATTCGTTAAAAGTTCTGATACATTCGGTAAAAGTTCGTTTACATTCGTTAAAAGTTCTGATACATTCGATATAAGTTCGTTTACATTCGTTAAAAGTTCTGATACATTCGATATAAGTTCGTTTACATTCGTTAAAAGTTCTGATACATTCGGTAAAAGTTCGTTTACATTCGTTAAAAGTTCTGATACATTCGATATAAGTTCGTTTACATTCGTTAAAAGTTCTGATACATTCGATATAAGTTCGTTTACATTCGTTAAAAGTTCTGATACATTCGATATAAGTTCGTTTACATTCGTTAAAAGTTCTGATACATTCGATATAAGTTCGTTTACATTCGTTAAAAGTTCTGATACATTCGGTAAAAGTTCGTTTACATTCGTTAAAAGTTCTGATACATTCGATATAAGTTCTTACATTCGTTAAAAGTTCTGATACATTCGATATAAGTTCTGATACATTCGGTAAATTTCTGATACATTTGGTAAAAGTTCTGATACATTCGGTAAAGTTCTGATACATTTGGTAAAAGTTCTGATAGATTCGTGGATACATTCGGTAAAAGTTCTGACACATTCTTAATCAGTTCTGATACATTTGTTGATACATTCGGTAAAAGTCCTGATACATTCATTAACAGTTCTGATGCACTCGTTAAAAGTTCTGATACATTGGTTGATATAGGCCTATTCGGTACAAGTTCTGATACATTCGTTAAAAGTTTTGATACGTTCGATAAAAAATTCTTGTCTTACTCTGGTTATATATATATACCGGTATATATCCCAAGCTTTCTGGCATCTAGCCAAAAACCTCTCCAACAATTTCTCTTCCTCGTCTTTCCCTCCCCTTTCCCACTCTGATGGCACAACCATCACTTCTTCCTCTGACAAAGCTAAACTCTTCGCTCAAACTTTTGCTAGAAACTCCACCTTGGATGATTCCGGTGCTATTCCTCCCTCTCCGCCCTCCTCTCTCTTACTTATGCCTAATATCCTAATCTCTTCTAAAGATGTACTTTCTACCCTCTCTGGGCTTAACACTAATAAGGCGTACGGTCCGGACGGTGTTCCTCCTGTTGTTCTCAAAAACTGTGCTTCCGTGCTGACTCCCTGCCTAGGCAAACTCTTTCGTCTCTGTCTATCCTCTAACGTCTTCCCTTCATGCTGGAAGTTTGCTCACATTCAACCTGTCCCAAAGAAGGGTGACCGCTCTCAACCCTCCAACTATCGTCCAATTGCTCTTATCTCTTGTCTTTCTAAAGTTTTTGAAACTATTCTTGCTTCCAAATTTCTTAAGCATTTCTCTTCTCATAATCTGCTCTCAGATCGCCAGTATGGCTTCCTTAAGGGTCGCTCTACTGGTGATCTTCTTTCATATCTTACTAACTCTTGGTCATCCTCCTTCCGGGACTTCGGTGAGACTTTTTCTATTGCACTAGACATATCGAAAGCCTTCGATAGAGTCTGGCATAAATCTTTAATTTCTAAACTACCCTCCTTCGGTTTCTATCCCTCCATCTGTGCCTTTGTCTCTAATTTCCTTTCCGGCCGTTCCATAGCCGCGGTTGTGGACGGCCATTGTTCACTTCCTCACCCTATAAACTCCGGTGTTCCTCAGGGCTCTGTCCTATCTCCTATTCTCTTTCTAATTTTTATAAATGATCTCCTTAACTGTACCTTAATTCCCATCCATTCATACGCAGACGACTCAACCTTACACTACTCCATTAGTTTTTCAGAACGCCCCAGCCAGCAATCCCTCAACGACAAACGTAATGAAGCCATAGAACTCTTAAATTCTGATCTAAATACTATTTCCAATTGGGGCAGAGAAAACCTTGTTAACTTTAATGCTTCCAAAACCCAATTTCTCCATCTATCTACCCGTCAGGATCTCCCAGCGGACTATCCCTTATTCTTCAACAATACAAAAATCAACCCTTCATCTTCTCTCAATATTCTTGGTGTCTCTTTTTCTTCTGCTCTCATTTGGAAGGACCATATTACCAGTCTTGCTAAGGCAGCCTCCCAGAAGCTGGGTGTGCTCAACCGCCTTAGGGGGTTCTTTTCCCCTGCACAGCTTCTTGCTCTGTACAGGGGCATAGTGCGCCCTTCTATTGAGTATTGTTCACATGTGTGGGGAGGTTCCTCTCACACCGCTCTCCTAGACAAAGTTGAAAGGAAGGCCTTTCGTATCATTAACTCCCGTCCACTCACCAACTCTCTGCAATCTCTCTCTCTCCGCCGCAATGTTGCTTCTCTCTCGCTATTCTATCGCTACTATAATAATCAGTGTTCCTCAGAGCTATCCCAGTGCATACCACCTCCTTTACGTAGGGCACGTGGTACCCGTCTTGCAACTCAATCCCACCCCTACTCTGTGCAACTCTCCAACCCAAGAGTGAAACGTTACTCTCAAACTTTCTTCTACTCAACAGCTGAGCTCTGGAACTCTCTCCCAGAATCAGTCTTTCCCTCTTCCTATGACTTAAATTGCTTCAAACTCCGTGTGTCCAGGCATTTTGGCTCGAACGTCCCTTGATTTTGGCCCTGTCACTCTTTCAACTATGGGGGAGGCACTCGCTATAGGCAGTTATGCCTTTTGCCTCCCTCAATCACATAGAAAAAAAAAATAAAATAAAATATATATATATGTATATATATATATATATATATATATATATATATATATATGATAGTTCAACCCGGCTCAGCTTATGAAGAGTCAGCGTTATGGGAGAGAAAAGATTAAGGCATGCTCGCAAATTTAAGCTTGTGAATATTTTTATATTGTAAATTCGAGTGTTTGTTATGCTTTGCGTTTATATTTATATATATATATATATATATATATATATATATATATATATATATATATATATATATACCGGTATATATATATATCAATATCAATGTAAAGAGAGAAAGAGAGAGAGTGAGTGAGTGAGTGATGTTAGTGTGTGTGTACGTCTTATCTGTGTGTGCTCGCTCGAGTTCGTTCACGTTTCTAAGACAGCAATTGTGTGTGAGTACGCTTCTGTGTGTGTGTGTGTACTTACTCTTACTCTAGTTGTATTGCGGGAGTGAGCATGCTCGTTATTTCCCGCCTCCTATATGTGTAGGTGTTATATGTATCGTTGGAATGGCTGTGGATGTGTGTGTAGTCTGTAATTTTTAGCCAATTGGCGACATCGGAAACGAAGGCTTAGGGTGGATCTGTATGGTACCATTCTCACTATAGACGGTACCGTCTCGCCCGAAGGCTTAGGTAGCCATCAGCTTAGGCGAACCATATGATACCCATCTCGCCTTGTACCATTTTTGCCAACCCCAGATGGGACGTCACAACGTCGTCCACTTATTCCAGGTACCTATTTACAGCTAGGTGAGCTGAGGCTAACACATGAAAGGAGACAAGCCCAATTTGTCTCCGCCCGGCCGGGGATTGAACCCCCGACCCCTCGTGTGTGAGACGAGAGCTCTACCTACTAGGCTACGGGCTGTGTGTGTGTGTGTGTGTGTGTGTGTGTGTGTGTGTGCGTGTGTGCGCTTAACTGGCGGAAATGTTAGTCAGAAGGCCTACATTTCCATGCAAATTGGTGAGGACTTTCGGTAGAAGGCCGAAGATATTATTTAACTCCTTTACCGGCGACGTCCTTTTAATTTTACTGTGCTAACTTTCAAACAAATGTATTCAGTTTCAAAAGGGCCTCCAGCAATTAAAAGGCTTCGAACCATCTCGACACAACTGCATTATGGAAAGCGTTATGTTTTAGTGAGAGGAAATAACATTGAATGGGGCCAAGTAATGGGGCCAAGATCACTAAGGACCGGCCTCGCTATACATTAGTTCCTGAACCTATATAGAATTAAGTAACACCCCGTTCTTAACATTAATCATCAATTACAAACCTCAATGCACTTGAATAAATTAATGAAAGCATGTGGTCCTCCTGGAATCAATATCAATATCAGAACCTTTCGTGCCATTTAGGTGTCGATGTATTCCTGGCGAGCGATAGCGAGCCGGCCGGGAAATTTTCCTATCGAAAAATGTACAAATTTAGTTTGAAAGGGGGTCTAGGGAGTGTTTTTGTTTAAAAGCTTGATGAAGGTCTAGCGAGAAAACTAACAAATATATGAATACATTAATTAATAGACCCCCAAAAATAACCAGTGTCCCCTTAACCTAACAAGTGCGCATGGGGGTAATTGGAAACGTCCCCCTGTGCTGAAGTATTTGAGGTGTTTCCGTCACTAAAATATTCATTGTACCATTAATAGCATTAATACTTATCCATATGCACCTATTATGGGTTGATTATAAAGGTATTAACCTGAAACAACAATAAAACGAGTGAAAACAGCGTTTGGATGGTCAAAATCGGAGATATAGCCCGCGAGTTGTATAATGTATGGGTGAGGCAAGCTGCTTTCCCGCCAATTTCCCCCAAGGCCACTGAGACACAGTCGATCGATACTCTCTCTCTCTCTCTTGCATTCGCTTGCTATCAGTGATGACCACACCCTGTAACCGGATTTCTAATGTTAGCACGAAAATATACCTCAGAATAAGGGAATAACAGGGAAAATAGGTGATAACTGAAGGAGAGGAGGAAAGTGGGGAAGGAGGGGAGGTAGAGGACTGAGATTTTGCATGGCCCAGGGGCCAAAAAAAAAAAAAAAAAAAAAAAAAAAATCGATGTCAAAAGTTGATTTTTTTTTCTCTGACTCTTAAGAGTCTCCCCGCAGTCCGCCGGGGGAACTCTTAAGAGTCTCCCCGCAGTTCCCGGGTTAACTAGGAGGATTAGAAAGCCGGTATCACACAAACGCTTTTTCCCTCAACATTTATCCTCAATACTGGTTTGGCAGCTTATGAGGTCAACATTATATATATTTATGTTACCTACATTCACCTACCATCAATCTAGTTTCCGATACGAGGGCAAAATATTCCAGAAATGTTGCCAGAGTTTTTTTGACTAGAAAAGCTCCTGTGTGATACCGGCTTTAGTGTTCGTCCGGTGCCGTGTTCAAAGCGTTATTATTATATCTCAGCCGAGGGAGGTCGATTATATTCACTGCTGTTTACCCTCAATAGTTACCCGGTTATATATATGATGTTTCGCCCCATTATCTAGCTGGTTGTAAGTCATTTCGCCCCATTAAGTAGCTGATTAGAAGACGTTTCGCCCTATTAGCTAGCTGATTATAAGACGTTAATCCTCATGCAGGTGTTTATTTGTTATCCTGATGAGAGACACCTGAAACAATTGCAAATCTTGATGAGGGTGTTGGGGGGGGGGGGGTCACTTGAATAGGGTCTCTTTTAATTTCTTAACATTATGTGAAGCGACGTCGTTGGGGTTATTATGTTATTTGGTTTAATTGTTATTGAAGATTTTGCTTGCCTTAGCCATTTTCGAGCAATGTATTTTAGTTTGTCACCTAGGCTGACAAACAAGCCTTCTGTCTCTGTGCATGAGTCTGTACGTGTATAGGAAGCATTCTGTAATATAGCCTTCTGTGAGTCTGTGCATGAGTCTGTACGTGTATAGGAAGCATTCTGTAATATAGCCTTCTGTGAGTCTGTGCATGAGTCTGTACGTGTATAGGAAGCATACTGTAATATAGCCTCTGGGTGATCTTCCCTCCAGGCTCTCTATCTGTCTGTGGTGTGTGTGTGTGTGCCAGTCTGTGTCTCTGTTTGTGATGTATGTGGTGTGTGTGTGTGCCAGTCTGTGTCTCTGTTTGTGATGTATGTGGTGTGTGTGTGTGCCAGTCTGTGTCTCTGTTTGTGATGTGGTGTGTGTGTGTGTGTGTGTGCCAGTCTGTGTCTCTGTTTGTGATGTATGTGGTGTGTGTGTGTGTCAGTCTGTGTCTCTGTTTGTGATGTATGTGGTGTGTGTGTGTGTGCCAGTCTGTGTCTCTGTTTGTGATGTGGTGTGTGTGTGTGTGTGTGCCAGTCTGTGTCTCTGTTTGTGATGTATGTGGTGTGTGTGTGTGCCAGTCTGTGTCTCTGTTTGTGATGTATGTGGTGTGTGTGTGTCTCTGTTTGTGATGTATGTGTCTTTCGTTCTGTGTGTATCAGTGTTTGTGTCTGTTTGTTTGTGTGTCTGTCTGTGTGTGTCTCTGTGATGTATGTGACTTTGTTTCTGTGTGTATCAGTGTTTGTGTCTTTGTTCGTGTGTCTGTCTGTGTGTGTCTCTGTGATGTATGTAACTTTGGATCTGTGGGTGTGTGCCTGTATGTGTGTGTGTGTCTGGGTCTATTTGTGATGTATGTGCGTCTGTGTGTATCAGTGGTTGTGTCTGTAGTTGTGTGTCAGTCTGTTTTTACCATGTGTTTTTCTATATCAGTTTGTCTATGTGTCTGTCTCTCTATTGTTTGTATTACCCTGTATGTATATACCGGTATGTATATCTATCTATGTATGTATATACCGGTATGTATATATATCTATACTTTATACATACCGTATGTATGTACTGTATCTGTGTCTGTGTGTGGGCTGGGATATATTTGGTTTGTTTTTCATCATATCAGTCTGTCTTTCTCTGTCTGTTTGGCATTATGTCTATATTTAAATATATATTAAGAATATCTCACAAATAAACGTGAGATATTAAATGTTGTTATACTCTCACTGGGGCTCAAACCTCCGACAGTCAGGACGATTGTCCATGCTTCAACCAACGCCGTGGTAGAGTTGGATGAAGCATGGACAATCATCCTGACTGTAGGTGGTTCGAGCCCCGATGAGAGTATATATATATATATAAAGAGAGAGTGTGTGATTGTGAGATTATATCGAAGTTTGTCGTTCTGTGTGTGTACAAGCGCTCATGTATATCCCAAGTGCCCCCAACCCCACCGTCTCTTCCCCCCGAAGTTATGTGAGTACGTGTGTTTATGAGAGAGAGAGAGAGAGAGTACAAAGGAGTACAAAGGAGTACAAAGGAAATCAAGCAACAACAGATCCAGTGACCCTTCTAGGTTGCTTGTCCTCCAAAACACTGAGGATCAAGTGTCCAAACAGTGGTTTAGAGTGGGTAAGGGAACATTGGAAAGGGAATTACTGCCCTGGAACTAATGTCCGTGGCAGGATTAGGAAGTTAGTAGGGGACAGATGGGTTAGTAACTGAGGGGGGGATAAAATAAAGTTATTCATTTACAAACGCAGTCAGTCGCGGGTTTGATGCGAGATATTTGTCTAAGCGGAGTTTAAATGAATCAACGGTGATGCAGTCTATAACGTTTCGGGGAAGCCCATTCCACAAGTTGACAACTCGATTGAAGAAGAAATTCTTAGATTCGTGCGAGTTAAAAGATTTACCAATAATTTTGCAACCGTTTCCCCGCGTGTAATTAGATTGGTCGATAGTGAAGTACTTACTACAGTTCATATTGTCGATGCCTTTGATGATTTTGAACACTTGAATTAAGTCGCCTCTTAATCTGCGCTGGGTTAAAGGAAATAGATTTAATTCTCTAAGACGCTCTTCGTATGGTTTGTTCTTTAGGCTAGGTATCATTTTGGTAACTCTACGTTGAACTCGTTCTAGCTTGTTTATATCTTTTTGGTAATAAGGGCACCAGGATTGAACGCAGTATTCCAGAAGAGGGCGGACTAAGGAATTGTAAAGGGTTAGGATAACTTCTTTGGATTTATGCTCAAATGACCTGCCTATAAAGCCAATTATTTTGTTTGCCTTCTTAACAACTTCTGAACATTGTTGACTCGGTTTTAGGTTACTCGATATTGTTACTCCCAGATCGGTTTCTCTGTTTACATTCTTAAGCTGAGTGCCATTCATCGAATAGTTTGCTTTCTCATTTAGGTATCCGATATGTAGTACTTTACATTTATCCGCATTGAAACTCATTTGCCAAATTTGGGCCCAACATGACAATTTATCTAGATTGTGTTGCATATCGTCAACTTGTTCTTTTGAGAGTACGCTATTTGCAATTTTTGTATCGTCAGCAAATTTTGAGATTGTACAGGTGAGACCCTCATCTATGTCGTTGATGTAAATTAGAAAGAGAATTGGTCCTAGTACCGATCCCTGGGGTACCCCGCTACTTACATTGGTCCATTTAGATGCCTTACCGTTTATGACTACTCTTTGCTTTCTGTCGCTGAGCCAATTTTCTATCCATTTCAACACACCGTCTTGTATTCCATGCGCTTTTAGTTTTAGCAGTAAACGTTTGTGGGGAACTTTGTCAAAGGCCTTTTGAAAATCAAGGTATATAATATCTACAGCTTTACTCTCATCGTAGAGGTTGAGGATATCGTGGAAGAAGTCTAAGAGGTTTGTTAAACAGGAACGTTTTTTACGAAAGCCGTGTTGAGTATCTTTAAGTATGTTATTTTCCTCTAAGTGATTTACGAGTCTGTCTCGTATGACCGTTTCTAGCATTTTACATACAACTGAGGTTAAGCTAATTGGACGATAGTTACTGGATAGGGATTTGCTGCCTTTTTTGAATATCGGTGTTACGTTGGCTAGCTTCCACTGATCGGGCATAGTTCCAGACTGCAAGGATTTATTGAATAGTAATGTCAGTGGTTTAGAGAGCTCATCCTTAGCTTCCTTTAGAACTCTAGGCGAGATTGTATCAGGTCCAGGCGTTTTATTTACCTTGAGTTTATCTAAACAATTCAATACTTCTCTCTCTGTAACGGTGATATTGCTTAAAACATCTGAATTATCAATCTGAATCGGCGATGGTGTAGGGATATCACTGAGGTCTTCTGTTGTAAAAACTGATGCAAAGAAGGTATTGAGGGCATTACTCATTTGTTCTTCAAGAGAGAGAGAGAGAGAGAGAGAGAGAGAGAGAGAGAGAGAGAGAGAGAGAGAGAGAGATTTACATAAATTTACATAGATACACTGGCCACACAGATCTTACGATCCCTACGAGGTGACCAGGACTTAATCCTAATAGAGATAGCAACCCTAAGAGAAAGTGGAAGGAAAGGATAGCAAAGATGAAGGCTCTCTCCCCACCCTCCGCTCCCTCCGGCAATATGCCGTACATGAAAATAGTTAGAAGTGAATAACCTTGCAGGGCTTGGAAATCGCCTGAAGGAATTTATAGTATAGTTAGAAATGGAAAGGGAAAGGCATGCACACCTTCACTTTTTTTTTATTTTTATTTTTTTCCCTTTTCCAACTGAAAACGTTTTCATTTCCGCCAGGTTCTCTTATCAGTGATCAGCTTCTACTGCAGACCAACTTTTCTGTGATATGTGTCTAACCTTTTTTTAAATGTGTATATCGAGTCACTGTCAATAACTTCATTAGGGAGCTTATTCCACTCATTAATAATACTGTGGGTGAAGAAATTTTTAGTTATGTCTAGGTTCGCTTTCCTGCCTGTTAGTTTTAATTTGTTTCCTCTTGTGGAACCTTCTTTGGCTATCTTAAATAGATTATTAGAATTTACGTTACTAAAGCCTTTTAGTATCTTAAAACACTCTATCAGCTGTCCCCTTATTCTCCGTTTCTTAAGCGAAAACAGGTCGAGTTCTCTTAATCTCTCATTGTATGGCTTATTTCTAAGGGAAGGGATTAACTTTGTTGCTCTACGTTGAACGGATTCTAGTTTCTCTATGTCTTTTTTTAAGTAGGGAGACCAAAACTGCACAGCATACTCCAGATGTGGCCTCACAATACTTTTATATAGTGGTACAACTATGTCTTTACTATGACAATGAAAATTTCTTTTAATGAAACCTAGCGCTCTATTTGCTTTGTTAGATGCTGCGGTGCATTGGCTTGTAGATTTTAGATTTTCATTGATAAGCACTCCCAGGTCTTTTATCTGTGATACGCTCTTTATCTTTTCTCCATTCATATGGTATTCGTATTTGTTGTTTCGGGAGCCTATTTGTAGTATCAGGCATTTGTTTACGTTAAAGGGCATCTGCCAATTTTCTGACCACTCTGATATCTTGTTTAAATCTGATTGCAGGCTACTTCTATCGCTTTCTGATATTATTGCATTTCCTATTTTAGTGTCATCCGCGAATTTGGAAATTATGTTATTAATGCCGTTGTCTAAATCATTAATATATATTATGAATAATAATGGGCCCAGAACCGAACCCTGTGGGACTCCACTAGTCACCGGAGTCCATTCTGATTCCACTCCATTAATAATTTCTCTTTGCTTTCTTTCGCCTAACCAATTCCTTATCCAATTAAGTGTGTTGCCTTGTATTCCTAGATTCTCGACCTTCTGAAGTAATTTATTATGAGGGACCTTGTCGAAGGCCTTCTGGAAGTCCAAGTACACTATATCAAGACTTTTGGTAAAATCATTAATCTTAAATAGGTTGTCATAAAATTCGATAAGGTTCGTTAGGCATGATTTTTTTTTTTGCTCTGAAGCCGTGTTGACTATTATTAATAAGATTATTATTCTCTATGAAAAGTACAAGTTCGTCTCTTATAATTGATTCTAACAGTTTTACAACAACGGAAGTTAAGCTAATGGGTCTGTAATTCCCTGGTTGTTTTTTATCTCCCTTTTTAAATATTGGTGTAATATTCGCTGTCTTCCAGTCAGTGGGTAATTGTCCATGTTGGAGTGACATGTTAAACATTTTGGTTAGGGGTTCGGCAACTTCATCTTTGACCATTTTTAGGATTTTAGGGATGAATAGGTCTGGGCCGGGAGATTTATTTATTTTCAGTAATTCAATCTGTCTAGTGACGCTTGATTGGCTAATTTTGAAGTCAGGGAGCACAATGTTGCTTGTTTGATTAGTAGCTTGTGGAGTGTTCGTGTTGGCAGCAGTGGTAAAAACGGAGCTGAAATAATTGTTAAGTGTAGAGGCTATGTCTTTGCAATCTGTTTCTAGAACACCTTGAGTGTTAAGTATGGGTCCTATCCCGCTTTTGATTTGTTTGCTACTGTTAATGTATCTGTAAAATTGCTTAGGATTAGTTTTACTATCTTTAGCTATGCTTATTTCATAATTCCTCTTAGCTGTTTTTATTAGTGATTTTACTTTTCTTCTGGCGGCCAGGTATTGCTTACATATGGTATTATTCTTTGTTTCTCTCTTTAAGAGAGAGAGAGAGAGAGAGAGAGAGAGAGAGAGAGAGAGAGAGAGAGAGAGAGAGAGAGAGAGAGAGAGAGAGAGAGAGAGAGAGAGAGAGAGAGAGAGAGATTCAGATTCAGATTCAGTGTTGGTGTGGGCGTACCTATATGATTTATCGGGTCACACATGTAGCAGGCAATATCGGACCACCAGTTTATCGTCCTCCCCCTCGATATGAATGGCTCACACAAGGCCCTCAGCTACAGGTGGCCTAATAAGTCATGTCTCGGCACCAAGTATATTTGTATCCATAATTGGTTTCAGTAATATATAAACTTAATTTATTAATTTCGAGGGGAAAATGCAAACCTATTCCTACACTTACCCATCCTATTAAACATCTGGCAGACATTAATACAGCACAGAGCGAACCAAACGTAATAACAGGCGAGACATGACTTATTAGCGCCACTGTACAGTTGGCCTAATTAGTCATGTCTCAGCTCTCATTAGCTTTGGTTCGCTCTGTGCTGTATTAATGTCTGTCAGATATTGAATAGGGTGGGGAAGTGTAGGAATAGGTTTGTATATCTCACTCGAAACGAATAAATCAAGTTTTGGATATTGCTGAAACCAATTATTGATCAAGCTATCCCTGGTGCCGAGACGTGACTTATTAGGCCGACTGTACAGTTGGCCTAACAAGTCATATCTCGGCACCAAGTATATATTTTTTGTTCTATAATCTGTATCAGCAATATCTAAACAATTTTCTTTATTGAGAGTTAGATATACAAACATGTTCCTACACTTACCCACCCTAGTCAACAACTGACATACATTAATACAGCACAGCGCGAGCCAAACGTAATGCCAGCTGATACATGACTTATTAGCGCTACTGTACAATCCCCTGAACATGTTACTGGTACACTAACATTGGTAAACTTGAAACAGTGAAAATTGATTAAGGGGATGTCTCTTATGGAACCCCTTCTCCCTCATGTATACCCCCGTTAGTTTTGACATTTTAAGATGTTCAGCCCATTATAGAGATATTTTCCACTGAAGTATTACTACTTTAGACACTTTTAGTCGTGTTACTTCAACCTCTGCAGTTGTCTTTGATCGAGGTGTGGGCAGAACACGTATTTTGGAGAGGTAATTATGAGATTAAGAGAACTTTATTTCTGAACACTAAACGGCCCCCCCCCCCCCCCAGTGCATGTAAGAGTTAAGTTATTGTTACATTTACTTGACAATCTGAGGTGAAGCCATTGATTCTTGGGGCTGATGAGTGATTGGTGCTTCTGAATGCTTGTGTGCTTGCTTTTTGTGGGCAAACTGTAATATGTGTTCTTCTCCTGTCACCTCCTTTTCCTTTCTCGTGTCTCTTGCTGATCCTCCCTCCCCTAGGGTTGGCTACTGACTGACAAATGTGGATTATTAGTAACATTTTTAGACTCAATATGAATACAAAATGCAAGCATGGCTGGACATTAGACTTAAAAAGGTTCAGCACTAGTATGTGTGGAAACATTTTCACATATAATATCTGTTCTACCTGGAACAAACTTCCCACATAAATTGTGAACAGTTCTTCAGTAGAGCAATTCAAAAGGAGAGTAGATAGTATTGAGCACACTCTGTAATGAGTGTAGTGCACTAAACAGTCTCTCTGCTTCCACTTCCAGTACCGGTATCTCCCCGGAATGGACAGCAAGTTCTCTGAGATACTAACTATTCCGTATAAATCCTTGTAACTCACTATCTATCTATATTTATCTATCTATCTATCTATCTCAAACGCACTCAATCACTGAAGGCACACCGACATTTCCGTCTCTACATTTTGACTGTTTACACAAAATGTTCCTCAATATTTTCCTTCCACTTCTGTCGCCTGTCCCTCACACTCTGAATCTCTCTCTTTCTCTATCTCTCTCTATTTCTCTCTCACACACACACACACACACACACACACACACACACACACACACACACACACACACACACACACACACACACACGGGCGGGGAAGAGACATTTGGGCAAGTCTCCTAACGGTGTAGCCTCTGTTCACCTAGCAGTATAAATAGGAACCTGGAATAAGTGGACGAAGTTGTGACGTCCCATCTGGGGTTGGTGATCGGTTACAAGGTGAGATGGGTATCGTACTGGTCAACCTAAGCTACAGGTCAACCTAAGCCTTCGGGTGAGACTGGTACCGTAGTGAGAATGGTACCGTACAGATTAACCCTAAGCCTTCGTTTCCAGATGTCGCCAATTGGCTAAAAATACAGACTAAACACACATCCACAGCCATTCCAACGATACATAAACACTTAACATGCATTTCACGCAATACATTCCCAGTTAAGGAGGCGCGATAATAATGAGCTTAGCTCGCATTGCGTGGATTCCCCTTGACGAACAAGCAAGTGAATTACACACACACACACACACACACACACACACACACACACACACACACACACACACACACACACCTCAATTTCTCCATTTGTCGACTCGTAGCCCCCTTCCAGAAAACTATGACTTACCTGCACTCTTTCTTCAACAATATACAAATTAATCCCTTATCTTCTCTTAATATGCTCGGTGTCTATTTTTCCTTTGATCTCTCTTGGAAAGATCATATTACCACTCTTGCTAAAACAGCTTCCCAGAAGCTGGGTGTGTTCAACCGCCTCCGGGGGTTCTTTACCCCTGCGCAGTTTCTTGCTCTGTACAGGGACACAGTGCGTCCATGCATTGAGTATTGTTCACATGCGTGGGGAGGATCCTCTCACACATCACTTCTAGACTAAGTAGAAAAGAAATTCCGTCTCATTGACTCACGTCCACTCACCAATTCTCTGCAGTCTCTCTCTCTCTTCGCCGCAATGTTGCATCTCTCTCACTATTCTACCGCTATTACAATCATCAGTGTTCCTCAGAACTCTCTCCCTTCTTCGTAGAGCACGTAACACTCGTTTTGCAACACAATCCCACCCTTACTCTGTGCAACTCTCCAGCCCAAGAGTGAAACGTTATTATCAATCTTTCTTCTATTCAACAGTTGAGCTTTGGAACTCTCTCCCAGAATCAGTCTTTCCCTCTTCCTATGACTTAAATTGCTTCAAAATCCATGTGTCCAGGCATTTTGGCTCGAACGTCCATTGATTTTGGCCCTGTCACTCTTTCAACCATGGGGGAGGCATTCGTCACAAGCAGTTTTGCCTTTTGTCTTCCTCAATCACATAGAAAACAAAATTAAAGCTCTCACCACGTGTAGGCTACAGTACCAGTATATACCTTCATATACTGTGTTGGTGGTGTAATGGTTTAGGTGCTTATGTTCTGGGTGTGGTGTCCCGAGTTCGAATCCCGGGAGGACCATATGCTTTCATTAGTTTATTCAAGTGCATTGGAGTTTGTCATTTATGATTAATGTTAAGAACGGGGTGTTACTTACTGTATATCCCTCACACACCCAGCCTCAATAGACCTCTCTTACAACTCTCTCTCTCTCTCTCTCTGACTAGCATTCCTTCTAACTATTTATTACCAATCGTAGTCCTTTCTTTCTCATCCCCCCCCTCTCTCTCTCTCTCTCTCCTATTTACTTTATCAATTGATGTTTTTGTGGCAGCCATTTTCTCCCTCTCTTTGATGTACAGTCGGCTTAATAAGTGATGTGTCGTCACTAAATATGTTTTATTCTATACTTTGTATCGGCAATATCTAAATACGATTTATTCAATTCGAGTGAGATATAACAACCTGTTCCTACACTTACCTACCCTATTCAACATCTGACAGACATGAATACAGCACAGAGCGAGCCAAACGCAATGACAGCGGAGACCTGACATATTAGCGCGCACCTTAGTTCTGTTTCTCGTCGTGATTTTGCGTTTGAAAGCAAAATATTATCACGAATAAATTGCGAGTGTGGTTTCATTTAATTGTCAGATGAGTTACCCACTGCATCAGAAACTACACTCGTGATCCAATCCTGCGCATTATAATACTATGCATAAGATAACAGAGAAACAGAACCTATGTGGGCAACTGTACTGTACATTCTTTCTATATAAGCTATTTATCCTCAACCTCATTACGCTCTCATTCTCACATGCACTTTCTTACTCATTTATTCATTTATTCTCTCTCTCTCTGTTTGTGTGTGTTTTTAAGTGTGTGTGTGTGTGTGTGTGTGTGTGTGTGTGTGTGTGTGTGTGTGTGTGTGTTAGTCAGTTACTCAGTTACTTGTTCGTCAAGGGGAATCCACGCAATGCGAGCTAAGCTCATTATTATCGCGCCTCCTTAACTGGGAATGTATTGCGTGAAATGCATGTTAAGTGTTTTATGTACTGTTGGAATGGCTGTGGATGTGTGTGTAGTCTTTATTTTTAGCCAATTGGCGACATCGGAAACGAAGGCTTAGGGTGGATCTGTATGGTACCATTCTCACTATAGACGGTACCGTCTCGCCCGAAGGCTTAGGTAGCCATCAGCTTAGGTGAACCATATGATACCCATCTCGCCTTGTACCATTTTTGCCAACCCCAGATGGGACGTCACAACGTCGTCCACTTATTCCAGGTACCTATTTACAGCTAGGTGAACTGAGGCTAACACATGAAAGGAGACAAGCCCAATTTGTCTCCGCCCAGCCGGGGATTGAACCCCCGACCCCTCGTGTGTGAGACGAGAGCTCTACCTACTAGGCTACGGGCTGTGTGTGTGTGTGTGTGTGTGTTAGAGAGAGAGAGTGCGTGTATGTGTATCTGTATTGCTCGTGTGCTTTGAGTATGTGTATATTTATATGTGTTATAAGTATATGTGAATTTTATGTGTCAATGTCCTCTATCAACAATAATTTGCGAGTAGGACAGAGTACAATTGAAGGTCAGGTCATCTAATCTCTCTAACCAGGAGTTGTGGGGAGTTGTAGAGGTGTGTGTGTGTGTGTGTGTGTGTGTGTGTGTGTGTGTGTGTGTGTGTGTGTGTGTGTGTGTGTGCTGAATGTTTGTATGTGAGTTCTGAATGTGTGTGTATTTGTTATGAATGTGTGTGTGTGTGTTCTGAATGTGTGTGTATGTATGTTATGAATGTGTGTGTGTGTGTGTATGTATGTATATATGTATGTTATGAATGTGTGTGTATGTGTGTCAATGTTCTCTCTTGTCTCCTATGAATTGGCAGTAGGAAAGTCTACCAACAGGTTAGACCGTTAGATCATCAGTTCTCACTAACTAGGAGTTGTTGGAAGTTATAGCAGTGTTGTTGGTACTGTGTGAGAGAGAGAGAGAGAGAGAGAGAGAGAGAGAGAGAGAGAGAGAGAGAGAGAGAGAGAGAGAGAGAGAGAGAGAGAGATAATGTGTGAGTGTACAAAGGAGTGCAAAGGAAATCAAGCAACAACAGATCTAGTGACCCTTCTAGGTTTCTTGTCCTCCAAAACACTGAGGATCAAGTGTCCAAACAGTGGTTTAGAGTGGGTAAGGGAACATTGGAAAGGGAACTACTGCCCTGGAACTAATGTCCGTGGCAGGATTAGGAAGTTAGTAGGGGACATATGGGTTAGTAACTGAGGGGAGGATAAAATAAAGTTATTCATTTATAAACGCAGTCAGTCGCGGGTTTGATGCGAGATATTTGTCTAGGCGGAGTTTAAATGAATCAACGGTGCTGCATTCTATAACGTCTCGGGGAAGCCCATTCCACAAGTTGACAACTCGATTGAAGAAGAAATTCTTAGATTCGTGTGAGTTAAAAGATTTACCAATAATTTTGCAACCGTTTCCCCGCATGTAATTAGATTGGTCGATAGTGAAGTACTTACTACAGTTCATATTGTCGATGCCTTTGATGATTTTTAACACTTGAATTAAGTCACCTCTTAATCTGCGCTGGGTTAAAGAAAATAGATTTAATTCTCTAAGACGCTCTTCGTATGGTTTGTTCTTTAGGCTAGGTATAATTTTGGTAACTCTACGTTGAACTCGTTCTAGCTTGTTTATATCTTTTTGGTAATAAGGGCACCAGGATTGAACCAGTATTCCAGAAGAGGGCGGACTAAGGAATTATAAAGGGTTAAGATAACTTCTTTGGATTTATGCTCAAATGACCTGCCTATAAAGCCAATTATTTTGTTTGCCTTCTTAACAACTTCTGAACCATGTTGTCTCGGTTTTAGGTTACTCGATATTGTTACTCCCAGATCGGTTTCTCTGTTTACATTCTTAAGCTGAGTGCCATTCATCAAATAGTTTTCTTTCTCATTTAGGTATCCGATATGTAGTACTTTACATTTATCCGCATTGAAACTCAATTGCCAAATTTGGGCCCAACATGACAATTTATCTAGATTGTGTTGCATATCGTCAACTTGTTCTTTTGAGAGTACGCTATTTGCAATTTTTGTATCGTCAGCAAATTTTGAGATTGTACATGTGAGACCCTCATCTATGTCGTTGATGTAAATTAGAAAGAGAATTGGTCCTAGTACCGATCCCTGGGGTACCCCGCTACTTACATTGGTCCATTTAGATGCCTTTCCGTTTATGACTACTCTTTGCTTTCTGTCGCTGAGCCAATTTTCTATCCATTTCAACACACCGTCTTGTATTCCATGCGCTTTTAGTTTTAGCAGTAAACGTTTGTGGGGAACTTTGTCAAAGGCCTTTTGAAAATCAAGGTATATAATATCTACAGCTTTACTCTCATCGTAGAGGTTGAGGATATCGTGGAAGAAGTCTAAGAGGTTTGTTAAACAGGAACGTTTTTTACGAAAGCCGTGTTGAGTATCTTTAAGTATGTTATTTTCCTCTAAGTGATTTACGAGTCTGTCTCTTATGACCGTTTCTAGCATTTTACATACAACTGAGGTTAAGCTAATTGGACGATAGTTACTGGGTAGGGATTTGCTGCCTTTTTTTAATATCGGTGTTACGTTGGCTAGCTTCCACTGATCAGGCATAGTTCCAGACTGAATAGTAATGTCAGTGGTTTGGAGAGCTCATCCTTAGCTTCCTTTAGAACTCTAGGCGAGATTGTATCAGGTCCAGGCATTTTATTTACCTTGAGTTTATCTAAACAATTCAATACTTCTCTCTCTGTAACGGTGATATTGCTTAGAACATCTGAATTATCAATCTGAATCGGCGATGGTGTAGGGATATCACTGAGGTCTTCTGTTGTAAACACTGATGCAAAGAAGGTATTGAGGGCATTACTCATTTAGATACAGTGTAAGAGCATTGGTAGGTTCATGGGTACACATTTTATGATTTAGTGTTTTAACTTATTAGGTTAGTAGCTTAGGTTAAATTTGATCTGGATAATTTTGTTCAGGATTAAACAACGACAAATGTATCGTAAGCATGCATATTTTTCGTTTGTACCGCTAAACACACAGTCGCTAACGTTTGTGTTATGTGTGTGTGTGTGTGTTCAGTTATCGTATGCCGAGTGTGTGTGTGTCAGCGTCAATGTGTATCTATGTGCCCTATGCCAGCCTTTAATATCCAGTAGTCATGTCATTCTGTTCTCACTAACCCGGAGTTAAGAGGATTTACATCGCCAGCTGTTCGTACTCTGCTAGGCACACTAATATAGTAGACAGAGCGCAAACATCAACACGTACACAACATCAACACGTACACAACATCAACACGTACACACAAGCAAACTGACACACACATACATACACACACACACAATATCAAACCTGGAAAATGTCTTGCATTGTGCAGAAATAATATATACTGAAATAATATATACTGCATGTCGCCAGTTAGTGAAGTGGGTTGGGTGAGCCTCATAACATAACACATTTTAAATTTTTGGTGGGTTTACCAAATTTGACGCTTTAATATTCAGGTCTCGAGTAGAGTTATACGTTGTATTGCAACAGGCGTTCATTCTCTCTCTCTCTCTCCTTTCACCTTCAAGTGGCTCACATAACCACTATCTCTCCAATGTCTTCAATGTCAACAGGTCTAATTTGTATGCTGTAGTTTGTAATCCTTTGCACTTAATACTATCTGGTCCGACGTCTTGGGGAGTTATTATGAGATTTTGTTTAATTACTATTGAGGATTTGGCTTGTTTTTGCCATTTCCGAGCAATGTATTTTCGCTTGTGTCCTATAGTTGATTCGCTGTAAGTAGGCGAGAAATCATTACCTCTAACCACTGTAACTTAGAAATTACTAGAGTAATCGGGCTAATATCTCTACCATTTGGGAAGAGTCATTCAATGAATAGGTATGCAAATTTACAGCCAATTTGCTCCAGCCCTTTTTGAGTTACAGAGGATAGAGGTAAGGATTTCTCGCCTACTTACAGCGAATAGATTATAGGCTGCCAAAACACCTTCCCAGACCTCCTTCCAACTAAAAAAATTAATTTGTAGACGTTCGCCCCATTATTTTGGCGATGTTAAGGCTTTTGTGTCATTTAGGTGTCGATTATTATTGTTTTATGTAAATGAATGAGACAAAAAGCAAAAAGCTGCCTGCAACAAGTGTCTCCTCCAAAGTTGAAAGAGTGAGGGAGCCAAATTAATCCATATTTCGGTGTACATTATAAGACAAATCTGTGGTGTGCTTGGCTTGTTTAGTGTAGTAAAGTAGATAAGAGGGTGAGGTGTTTGTGATAGCTAGCTGGACAAGGTGAGAAACAAACAGGAACAGTGAGGGAAGCCATACGAATTAAACAGGAGTGCCAGCAACACCTTATCACATGCCTATGCCCCTCCCCCCCCCCCCCCCCTCAGTCCCATGGATATTGTCCTGTTCGATTAGGGACTACAATCTCCCCAGTTTAATTCCGCCAATACTGGCGAGCTGTAGCGAGCCAGCAATTTAGGAGGAAGAAGCCAGAACATTTTTGTTCCGAAAAATACAGAAATGTATCTCGAATATAATAATAATAATAATAATAATACCGGTAACAGTAATAATATTATTTATAATGTTACTACTACTACTACTACTGATAATTAAAATATAGACAATAATGATAATATAAATAATAATGATAAAATAATACTAATAATAATACTAATAATAATAATAATAATGATTATAATAAAAATTAAAGTTGCAAGCAACGTTGTCCGGGGTTCGACGGTTTTGCAAGCAGGGTATTGTGTTTGATACAAATGCTGTGTCACAGATATCAAAAGATCATTTAACTTATCGGGCATGGAGAAACTACAGAAGGAGCAGATTGTGCAAACAAACAAGAGCGAGAGAGGGAGAGATTGGCTGTAAAAGGGATCTGCCTCTATCCGTTTAGTAACAGAGTTGTAGATATGTGGAATAGGCTACCGAGTGCTATAATGGGATCAAGAACAATAGAGCTTCAACTTGAAATTAGATAGAACGAGATGGGTTGGGTGTGAAAGGGATCTGCCATGTGTAGGTCAATCGGCTCTGGAGACTCCCGTTTTCTTATTTGTTTATTTTCTCATTTGTGAAGGAGAGAGGGAGTATGGCGAGAGAATAGGATGTCGTAAACGTAAGGAAGATAGCGATAAATATGAGAGAGAGAGAGAGAGCGCGGGATGGGTTGGGTGTGAAAGGGATCTGACATGTGTGGGCCAATCGACTCTGCAGACTCCGGTTTTCTTATGTTCTCATTTGTGAGAGAGAGAGAGAGAGACTAGGATGTCATAAATGTAAGGAAGACAGAGGTAAATGAGAGAGAGTTTTTATGAGATGGGTTGGGTGTGAAAAGGATCTGTCTTGTGTGGGCCAATTGGCTCTCTACAGACTCCCATTTTCTTATGTTCCTATTTCTTACAATTGTGTTTTGGTTGCAGGTATATGATAACATGGGTGTATAGTAAGTAGTGTAAATAACAGGTAAAGTTTATGAGATGGGTTGAGTGTGAAAGGGACCTGCCTTATGTGGGCCACTTGACTCTCTGCAGACTCCCATTTTCATCTTGGTTGCATGTGTAAGGGATCTGCCTCATTTGTACCGGTGTGCAAACAAACAAGAGCGAGAGAGAAAGAGATTGGCTGTGTAAGGGATCTGCCTCTATTCGTTTGGTAAGAGTTGTAGATATGTGGAATAGGCTACCAAGTGCTATAGTGGGATCAATAACAATAGAGCTTCAACATAAAATTTGATAAGACGAGATGGATTGGGTGTGAAAGGGATCTGCCGTGTGTGGGCCAACCGGCTCTCTGCAGACTCCCATTTTCATCTTGGTAGCATGTGTAAGGATCTGCCTCCTTTGTACCAGTGTGCAAATAAGAGAGAGATTGGCTGTGTAAGGGATCTGCCTCTCTCGTAACAGAGTCGTAGATATGTGAAATAGGCTACCTAGTGCTATAGTGGGATCAAGAACAATAGAGAATTTAAAGATAAAATCAGATAGTCATATGGATGAAATGGGTTGTATGTGAAAGGGATCTGCCTTTTGTGGGCCACTTGTCTCTCTGCAGATTCCCATGTTCATCTTGTAAGGGATCTGCCTCATTTGTACCGGTGTGCAAACAAACGAGCGACAGAGAGAGGCTGGGTGTGTAAGGGATCTGCCTCTATTCGTTTAGTAACAGAGTTGTAGATATGTGGAATAGGCTACCGAGTCTTATAGCCAATCGGCTCTCTGCAGACTCCTGTTTACTTATGTTCTCATTTGTGAGGGAGAGAGCGAGGCTCCCTATTTCCTGTTCTCATGCACTAGTACAGTATGTCGTAATCGTAAGGAAGACAGCGATAAATAAGAAAGAGAGAGAGAGATAGAGAGAGATAACTCAACACTCAAACAAGCACAAACATAGCTACACAAGACCATCACACAAGCCCACACACGCCTATCTAGCGACGAACTGTCCTGTTTACATTATCATACACATTCCCCCCCCCATCCCCATTCCATCACTTCACATGTACGATATTATTTCCGTCTTTTTTACTGTGTATGGATTAAGTTATTGGTGTTCACTCTTGACATATGTGTCCTGCGACTTCTGTATGCATACATAATAGCATGAAAGTGATCAATACGCGCATATGAAGCTATGTATCTCGTATATCGGGGTTCTCTTCCCTTCCATCGGTCCACCTCTTATACCTCCCTCCCTCCTCCCTATCCCATATGTGTAAACATTATATTTTAGCTTTCCGAAGGTAAATACGTACTTCTGATAAATATCTAGCCTTGTATTTAAATCATGAATCCTGTTTAATGTCATTATTTAATAGAAACATGTGTAAGGGTTACATTTATACACAGGATAAGATAAGCAAATACAAACCTCAGCAGAGCATAATCATTGGTGATGAGAGGGTAGTTGTAGGCAGTGTTGCCAGTTGTACCGCTAGATGTAGAGCTATATTTACTTCAGTTTAGTAGCCATTTTTTCATATCTAGAGACATTTACTCGGGATAATTTGAAAATTTCAGACATTCTAGTTATATTACATTGTAAAATTTGCAAAACAAACAAATCAAAACTCTTTAGGAATTGCAGCATTGTTCTACCATTGTTTGACTATGTAGCAACGTGCTAGCGACTTTTGAGAAAGGATCTAGCGGTGTTTTGGGGTAACACTTACTGTAGGCAGTGTTGCCAGTTGTATCGCTACATATTACCGCTAGATGTAGAGCTATTTACTTCAATTTAGAAGCCATTTTTTCATATCTAGAGAGATTTACTAGGGATAATTTAAAAATTTCAGACATTCTAGTCATATTACATTGTAAAATTTGCAAAACAAACAAGCCAAAACTCTTTAGAAATTGCAGCATTATTCTAACATTGTTTGACTATGTAGCAACATGCTAGCGACTTTTGAGAAAGGATCTAGCGGTATTATGTGGAGACATATGGGGAGGGTGGGAGGGAGGTGGTGGTTGCAGAGTTGCCAGTTGTAAAGCTACATATTACCGCTAAATGTAGAGCTATTTACTTCAATCTAGCAGCTATTTCTTTTATATCTAGAGACATTTACTAGGGATAATTTGAAAATTTCAGACATTCTAGTCATACTACATTGTAAAATTTGCAAAACAAACCAAAACTCTTTAGAAATTGCAGCATTATCCTAACATTGTTTGGCTATGTAGCAACATGCTAGCGACTTTTGAGAAAGGATCTAGCGGTATTTCGTGGTAACACTTTAGGAGGGTTAAAATACGAGTCACACGGGCAATTGCCAAAACTTGAAAGGTCCATATCATTGTTATTAAACTAAGCATTTGGCAAAGGGAGGAATTGTTAAAAACCTTAGCCAATACTCTGTCATTCACCAAAAATAAATTTGAATATATCATTATTATTTGGTAGGGTAGGTATGTATAGGTAGGTTGGCTAAATAATTGCTGGAATTCGTAGGGACTCAAACGGTTTTGAGAGATTTAAATAAAAAAACAAATGATAGATCTGAATAATAAAGAGATTATGTTATTAAGCAAAATTGGGGGATGCGTGGAAGCCTATAGACTGTAGACGGTAAACTTTGTGTGGGTAGCGAATTCGGTTTTAAAGTAATTTAAGAATAGACAGTTTTCAATGCTGCGGCCAAACTATTCCACCCATTTATATTTTTTGGTATCAAAACGTTCGGAATCGCGAGCCTCACCCAACTACGCAAGCATGGCTCTGATCATCGGCGTAGTTTTCAAGATGTGGAATTTTAAGTGGAATTCGAGGTTTTTTCAAGATTGCCGGAAAAAACCCCACGTGCAAAAGCAAAACCTTCTCTATAAAATTTGCGGAGCATTAGTAGGGGAGTGCGTATGCCAAAGCCCAGTCGTTTCCTGTGAGTGGGAGAGCCGGTATTTAGGCGTCAAGTTTTTCGGGAACTCGGCTGCCACGGACCTGTTTGGCCGCCATGCCGGATGTTTAGCATATCAAAAGTTGCCCAATAAAAAAACGCACCTCATGTGAAAGTTTGATCCCGATCCAAAAAGCGGTTCTGGAGTTATTGCATCGAAACCGGCGCGTAAGAAGAATTTGGATGAAATTCCAGGTTTAATGATTACAATAGGGGTTCCCCGTAGGGGACGAACCCCTAATAAAATTATTTCTCCCCTTAACATCAAACTGATTAATGTAGACAATCGCGAGTGCACGGTTCACAGACTTACATATTAATGCCGTTAAAGGTCAACTATAAACAAAATCCGGTTCGCGATTGCTTCAGTGTGTCGCTTCGTATCACAGTTTCCGGGAATTTGTATTTTTTCCGATAGCGTTTCAATGCCTGTTACTTTTGTTTGATGTGCAGAGCTTTAGTGAGATTATATGATGGATGTATTCACTGTTTTGTTATTATTATATTATATACATATTATTTGATTATTATTTGTTTTTGTCAGGGTTGGCATGATTAAAATCAAACGATTTTAATCAAGTGATTTTAATCGATTATAATCAAAGATTTTTTTTTTTTTTTTTTTTTTTTTTTTTTTTTATTAAAATATCACATTCCAAGTAATTATAAGACAGTTTTCGCTAATTTTAATAGTCTACCAAAAAAGAATTACCTCTTGAACATTATATAGTGACCTATGTCAACAATATTTATCATATTTCTAATAAACTTTTGCACTAGTTCAAGAATTTTAGAAATGAAATAAATTGTGTTCTTTCATAGAAAAGAATCTTTGCCCCTTAACCCTCCTTGCCCGGCTGGACTCCATAGCTCCATATCTAGTTTGCCCCGTACTGCATCGTCGTATTCGAACAGTTCTCGGTCGCATCACAAAACAGCCTGTCTTATTTCCCACCTCACACAATAACCGCTTAATGTACAGTGATTTAGTCTTCACCCATCGCAAGATAACACCGAGTACTGCCGCTGGTATGTATATAACCTAGGTTAATCTATTTATTTGCAGAGATACGAGTATCAGTAAATGACGAAACTTGAGAATTTACACGGTTCTAGGCTCACAGCGGGCAAAACTGACCTACTAATTTTCACAATAAAAACGGAACTTCTTGGTTTAGAGACTTCTAATCTTCAATCATAGCAAGGTAACGAGTACTGCCTCTTGATATATATATATATATATAACCTAGGTTAGGCCTATTTTGGGCGTATTTATAAGCGCGCCAAAATCCTGAGAATTCGACGATTCATCCACATTCAGCATTGGCAGGAAGGTTTAAATGGCTGTTCATCGATGGGTTAAATGACTTTGATTTAATTGTTTTTCTGACATAATCTAATCAAAATAATAGCCTATAAGATGTAGGAATTAATATACTTACACCATTAGCCTATACATATTTTGTGCAAAATGGAAGTTTGTCTATCTATTTAATCTATTTTAATCAAATAAATCCGTTTTTAATCAAAACAATCAATGATTTTGAGTTTTACTTAAAAAAATAGGATTTTTTTCCAACCCTGGTTTTTATAATATTATATACTGCACCGTATATTATTTTTGTATTTATATATTTTGCATTTTTGCCGATAGCGTTACAATGCCTGCTACCTTTTTGTTTCATGTGCTGAGCTTTTGTGAGATTATTCGATGGATTTATTCACTGGTTTGTTATTATTTCATGATTGATTTGTTGTTGTTATTATTTGTTTATATAATTATTTTGTATTTTTTCCGATAACCTTTCAATACCGGTTTCTTTCTTTCATGTGCTGGGCTTTAGTGAGATTATTAAACGAGTGTATTTTCTATTGTTATGTAGTGTTTTGTTAGTATTATTTATTTATTATATTTTTGCATTTTTTTTCCGATAGCTTTTCAATTGCTGTTATCTTTTCATTGCTGGTAATTAGTGAGGTTATACGCCGGATTTATTTTCTATCGCAATTTATTGTGTTATGATTTTTGGACATATCAACGATTTGGATTATAATTCGTATTTTGTTTTTATTTGATTTATTAATTTATCTATTTGCCAGGGATTAGAATACAATTGAATGGTGACTATAATGCGTTATATGTGTGTGTGTAACTGTGTATAACGGAACAGCAATACAACATAATTATGAATTACAATAAAATACTTTTATAAAGATTTAAAAATGTCCTCTCTCTCTCTCTCTCTCTCTCTCTCTCTCTCCTTTATCTTTCCTTATGAGCATTTCCTGACCCATTAGATAACACTCCATCCTTTTCTCTTTTAATGCTTATGTGACAGAGGTTGGGGAGAGAGCCTTCTACTTTGCTGTTCTATTCTTCTACTATAAACTGTCCCGGTCTCTAGTAGTATTAAGGCCGGACCACCTAGTAGGGACCGCAAGATCTGTGTGGTCTCAGTATCATTGTAACTCACTCACACACTCGCGCGCTCTCTCTCTCTCTCTCTTGGAATAAATTTGATGGATTAAGATGAGAGAAAAATAGGGATGCAAATTTAATTATAAAGATTTGAAAACTTTCTCGCACACACACTGGCATTCTCCCTTACTAATTTATTCACCACTACAACTTCTCTCTCTCTCTCTCTCTCTCTCTCTCTCTCTCTCTCTCTCTCTCTCTCTCTCTCTCTCTCTCTCTCTCAGATATATTTGGTAAAAAGAACAAGGGAATAATACAAATAATAAATGTGAATGATGGTGTATAGCGAATAAATTGATGTAAACACGAATGAAGTTGTTTAGATAGGGAATAAAACGCCAGGTAAAAATGTAAACACGAGAACCCCCCAAGCATGCATGAAAGCAAAAGAGAATGTAAAACTCTGGGTTGATAAGGGGGTTTACAGCATGAGATATTGTGGGCAGCTGAGTATAAGACGCGGGCTATGTGTTTGGTCGTTACCGAGAGAGGGAGGGAGTGAGTTTGAGTGTGTGTGAGAGAGAGGGGGATAGTATGTGTGTGTGTGTGTGTGTGTGTGTGTGAGAGAGAGAGAGAGAGATTGTGAGAGTGCAGCGAAGGATACAATCTGAATGCCTTAGATTACTGGGATTTATTTACTCTTTCACACAGCCTTCAATTAGTGTTCGCTCTCCTTTTCTTCCTCTTTTATCTCTGCTTTCGTTGCTTGCCCTCTTTTCTGTTTTCTTTTTTACTATTATTCACGTCCGGTCTCCTTTTCTATTAATACTCTCTCTCGCTCTCTTTTTTTTCCCTCTCTCTCTCTCTCTCTCTCTCTCTCTCTCTCTCTCTCTCTCTCTCTCTCTCTCTCTCTCTCTCTCTCTCTCTCTCTCTCTCTCTCTCTCTCTCTCTCTCTCTCTCTCAATTATAGCAAAATGTTCAGTCTCAATATGGATACAACACGCAACCATGGCTGGAAGTTGGTATTGAAAAGGTTCAGCACTAGCATTTGTGGACAAATTTTCACATAAAAATCTGTCCTACTTGAAACAAACTCCTCTCAGGAGTTGTAAACATTTCTTCACTAGAACTGTAGTAGGTAGTATTTTGCACAACCTCTCTCATTCCACTTAGAGTATCTCCCTAGAATGGATTGCAAGGGCATTGAGTAAAATAATATTCATTGTAACTCCTTGTAACTCGCTCTCTCTCTCTCTCTCTCTCTCTCTCTCTTTTTCTCTCACTCTCACTCTCTCACTCTCTCTCTCTCTCTCTCATCCCACCCCATCTCATCTCATTACTATACCGTCACCTGCATCCCGCCCGTTTTCTTTCTCAGGGTAAATTGCGGAGATTTGCATTCCTTGTTTTTTGGGGGGTAACTCACCTTTTTTTCACTCACCCCCGTAGCGGTAATGTTTGCGGTCGTTAGCGGCGTTATTCAGGCACCCGGGGATTAGCTCACTCTGGATTGCATTAGGGGGACATTCACACGTACGCATAAATAACGATGCATACACTTAATTACTTTTAATTACACTTGTTCACTCGTTTATACACAACTATTAACCCTTTCACACATTCATGACGCAGAGGTTGCCAGATTAGCAATAAGAAATAGAGTTCTCTCACTCATATAATTACCTCTCCAAAATTAGTTTTCTGCCCACAGCTAACTCAAAGACAACTGCAGAGGTTGAAGTAACTAAACTAACGGTTTCTAAATACCCCTGATGGTAACAAAGGCTTTAAATTATCCCCAATAGGCTCAAAATCGCGTCATATGTCGGAGAGGGTTAAGATGCACTGATATTCACAATCACACGTATTAGTTTTTAATGACGCACACACGCACGCACGCACACGCACACACACTACACACACACACTAAAGGTAAAGCCGACAATTGGCCTCCATCACCACCTGTTTCTTGCTCATTATGTCTCCCAAGTTGCTACCGTACTGGTCATTATCACCGGATTATGTCGAGGTTTTTCTCAGTAACCTAGTCCTTTTTTTGCTAACACTAGACGATTTTATACAGCTTTGGATGGACCTCTAGCAATCTAAGGCTACACCCTATCCCAATTAACGCTCTCAGTCCCACTAATCTTTTATAATATCAATAAAATCGTCCAGTACAATTAACCCTCTCGCTCCCACTAATCCTTCCTAATCTGAATGGAATCGTCTAATATTACACTAACAAAATTAAAGGTATGAAAAGGGTGTATAAAGTGTCCATAATAGTCTACTCAGTTTGTGGTGATAAACCCATATAATACATGGATAGAGGGATATATCACTATCTATATACCTAGTGATCTTATATAATTTTTTCAAACCCTTTTTATACCTTTCCGAATTAGCTAATATTATGTGTTCTCTCTCTCTCTCTCTTTCTCTCTCCCTCTCTCCCTCTCTCCCTCTCTCCCTCCATTCCCAGCGTCAAGGCGATAACTCCTTTCCCCTGCTTAGAACTATCGCCCTTTACGTTATACTCATAATGTGTGCCTGAATATGTTGACAGTAGATGCCATGCTCGCCTTCAATGATTCACAACTCAGCTAGCGGGATTCGAGATATATATACCACTTTTGAATTTCGGGCAAGGTGGAACTTTAGATAAACATATTTAGTTTTAGCTTTATATATCAGTATTAGCTTTTGATATCAATTCTAGTTTTAAGATATCAATGTTAGTTTAATATATCAATGTTAGCTTTACTGTAGGTATCAATATTAAGCTTTAAATATCAATATTGGCTTTAAATATCCTTTTTTAGAAGGTTTTTCAGGTAAAGTACGGTTGTAGTGCATATATACATAAATAAAGTCAGCAAACTTTTCATCAATCACAAATTCACATACGTTTTGTGTGTCTTGTTAGATTTTCATGTTAACGGCTCCAACTTCCTTATAGCCTGAAACTTGCAAGTGGCCAATTCGGTCCAATAGAAAGCTTGCACATGTTACAGGCAGCTTTGCCATTTGTCTCCTGCATACACATAGCAAAAATATATATTTTGCTTTTGATGCAAAAAGAACCCAAAAAGTTACAAAATTGTTGAGAATTACAGTTGACGATAATGGGAATCTCGTGTAATACCGCTTTATATCTTATACCAGTTGACGATAATGGGAATCTCGTGTAATACCGCTTTATATCTTATACCAGTTGACGATAATGGGAATCTCGTGTAATACCGCTTTATATCTTATTACAGTTGACGATAATGGGAATCTCGTGTAATACCGCTTTATATCTTATACCAGTTGACGAAAATGGGAATCTCGTGTAATACCGCTTTATATCTTATACCAGTTGACGATAATGGGAATCTCGTGTAATACCGCTTTATATCTTATTACAGTTGACGATAATGGGAATCTCGGTAATACCGCTTTATATCTTATACCAGTTGACGATAATGGGAATCTCGTGTAATACCGCTTTATATCTTATTACAGTTGACGATAATGGGAATCTCGTGTAATACCGCTTTATATCTTATACCAGTTGACGATAATGGGGATCTCGTGTAATACCGCTTTATATCTTATACCAGTTGACGATAATGGGGATCTCGTGTAATACCGCTTTATATCTTATTACAGTTGACGATAATGGGAATCTCGTGTAATACCGCTTTATATCTTATACCAGTTGACGATAATGGGAATCTCGTGTAATACCGCTTTATATCTTATTACAGTTGACGATAATGGGAATCTTGTGTAATACCGCTTTATATCTTATACCAGTTGACGATAATGGGAATCTTGTGTAATACCGCTTTATATCTTATTACAGTTGACGATAATGGGAATCTCGTGTAATACCGCTTTATATCATATACCAGTTGACGATAATGGGAATCTCGTGTAATACCGCTTTATATCTTATACCAGTTGACGATAATGGGAATCTCGTGTAATACCGCTTTATATCTTATTACAGTTGACGATAATGGGAATCTCGTGTAATACCGCTTTATATCATATACCAGTTGACGATAATGGGAATCTTGTGTAATACCGCTTTATATCTTATACCAGTTGACGATAATGGGAATCTCGTGTAATACCGCTTTATATCATATACCAGTTGACGATAATGGGAATCTCGTGTAATACCGCTTTATATCTTATACCAGTTGACGATAATGGGAATCTCGTGTAATACCGCTTTATATCTTATACCAGTTGACGATAATGGGAATCTCGTGTAATACCGCTTTATATCTTATTACAGTTGACGATAATGGGAATCTCGTGTAATACCGCTTTATATCTTATACCAGTTGACGATAATGGGAATCTCGTGTAATACCGCTTTATATCTTATTACAGTTGACGATAATGGGAATCTCGTGTAATACCGCTTTATATCTTATACCAGTTGACGATAATGGGGATCTCGTGTAATACCGCTTTATATCTTATACCAGTTGACGATAATGGGGATCTCGTGTAATACCGCTTTATATCTTATTACAGTTGACGATAATGGGAATCTCGTGTAATACCGCTTTATATCTTATACCAGTTGACGATAATGGGAATCTCGTGTAATACCGCTTTATATCTTATTACAGTTGACGATAATGGGAATCTCGTGTAATACCGCTTTATATCTTATACCAGTTGACGATAATGGGAATCTCGTGTAATACCGCTTTATATCTTATTACAGTTGACGATAATGGGAATCTCGTGTAATACCGCTTTATATCATATACCAGTTGACGATAATGGGAATCTCGTGTAATACCGCTTTATATCTTATACCAGTTGACGATAATGGGAATCTCGTGTAATACCGCTTTATATCTTATTACAGTTGACGATAATGGGAATCTCGTGTAAACCGCTTTATATCATATACCAGTTGACGATAATGGGAATCTCGTGTAATACCGCTTTATATCTTATACCAGTTGACGATAATGGGAATCTCGTGTAATACCGCTTTATATCATATACCAGTTGACGATAATGGGAATCTCGTGTAATACCGCTTTATATCTTATACCAGTTGACGATAATGGGAATCTCGTGTAATACCGCTTTATATCTTATTACAGTTGACGATAATGGGAATCTCGTGTAATACCGCTTTATATCATATACCAGTTGACGATAATGGGAATCTCGTGTAATACCGCTTTATATCTTATACCAGTTGACGATAATGGGAATCTCGTGTAATACCGCTTTATATCATATACCAGTTGACGATAATGGGAATCTCGTGTAATACCGCTTTATATCTTATTACAGTTGACGATAATGGGAATCTCGTGTAATACCGCTTTATATCTTATACCAGTTGACGATAATGGGAATCTCGTGTAATACCGCTTTATATCTTATTACAGTGACGATAATGGGAATCTCGTGTAATACCGCTTTATATCTTATACCAGTTGACGATAATGGGAATCTCGTGTAATACCGCTTTATATCTTAATACAGTTGACGATAATGGGAATCTCGTGTAATACCGCTTTATATCTTATTACAGTTGACGATAATGGGAATCTCGTGTAATACCGCTTTATATCTTATACCAGTTGACGATAATGGGAATCTCGTGTAATACCGCTTTATATCTTAATACAGTTGACGATAATGGGAATCTCGTGTAATACCGCTTTATATCTTATTACAGTTGACGATAATGGGAATCTCGTGTAATACCGCTTTATATCTTATACCAGTTGACGATAATGGGAATCTCGTGTAATACCGCTTTATATCTTTTACCAGTTGACGATAATGGGAATCTCGTGTAATACCGCTTTATATCTTATACCAGTTGACGATAATGGGAATCTCGTGTAATACCGCTTTATATCTTATACCAGTTGACGATAATGGGAATCTCGTGTAATACCGCTTTATATCTTATTACAGTTGACGATAATGGGAATCTCGTGTAATACCGCTTTATATCTTATACCAGTTGACGATAATGGGAATCTCGTGTAATACCGCTTTATATCTTAATACAGTTGTCGATAATGGGAATCTCGTGTAATACCGCTTTATATCTTATTACAGTTGACGATAATGGGAATCTCGTGTAATACCGCTTTATATCTTATACCAGTTGACGATAATGGGAATCTCGTGTAATACCGCTTTATATCTTAATACAGTTGACGATAATGGGAATCTCGTGTAATCCCGCTTTATATCTTATTACAGTTGACGATAATGGGAATCTCGTGTAATACCGCTTTATATCTTATACCAGTTGACGATAATGGGAATCTCGTGTAATACCGCTTTATATCTTATACCAGTTGACGATAATAGGGATCTCGTGTAATACCGCTTTATATCTTATTACAGTTGACGATAATGGGAATCTCGTGTAATACCGCTTTATATCTTATTACAGTTGACGATAATGGGAATCTCGTGTAATACCGCTTTATATCTTATTACAGTTGACGATAATGGGAATCTCGTGTAATACCGCTTTATATCTTATTACAGTTGACGATAATGGGAATCTCGTGTAATACCGCTTTATATCTTATTACAGTTTGACGATAATGGGAATCTCGTGTAATACCGCTTTATATCTTATTACAGTTGACGATAATGGGAATCTCGTGTAATACCGCTTTATATCTTATTACAGTTGACGATAATGGGAATCTCGTGTAATACCGCTTTATATCTTATTATAATAATAATGTATACACCACTATTGTCCAACACCATATGGCACCACAGACGCTGAGTGAAGGGCCCGTGCACGTGCGAGTGTTTACTGGCCAGGTATTGACAAGGCCCTACGCAACTGCCTGGATACCTGCCACTACTGCCGCGCCCACGCCCCGTCCCAGCCGAAAGAGCCACTCATGTCATCTGACCCACCCCAATGGCCATACGACCAGGTAGCCGCCGATTTTTTTCAGCACCAGGGCAAACACTACCTGGTCTACGTCGTTCGCTTCTCCAGCAATGTCCACATCTTCTACCTGCCACCAGGTAAATGTGATGCTCACCACCTCATCTCGGCGTGCCGTACCCTCTTCACCCACTACGGAGCACCCCGGGTACTGGCGAGCGATGGTGGGCCCCAGTTTACAGCCGGGGACTTCCAAGAATTCCTGGCACATTGGGGTGTGTCACAGCGGGTCAGCTCTGCGTTCTACCCTCAGTCTAATGGCCGCGCCGAGCTGGCTGTTAAAGCAGCCCGCCGCATCATCGCGGACTGTACATCCCCCACTGGCTCTCTAGACAACAACGCCGCAGCCCGCGCCCTCCTCCAATACAGGAACACACCCCTCTCGACCATTGACAAGTCACCAGCTCAACTTCTCTTCGGCAGGACCCTACGGGACCACGTCCCCTGCAATCCTGCACTTCTCCACCTCCACCCCCACTGGCTTCTCTCGGCCGAAGCTCGTGAGGCAGCCCTTTTTCACCGTAACGCTGCCCTAGCCACATACTATAATGCTTCAGCCCGGCCTTTATCACCACTCCACGTCGGTGACCGGGTCTCCGTCCAGAACCAGGGGGGCAACAACCCGACACGGTGGAACAAGACTGGCACTGTAGTGGAGGTGCATCCACACCGCCAGTATACCATCCGGGTGGATGGGTCGGGGCGAGCCACACTCCGCAACCGCCGCTTCCTACGACAGCTTCGTCTACCGCCCTCCACTCAACCTACACCGCCCGACTCCACCATCGCCTCGTCGGACGCCAATAGGGGGGGGAGATATAATAATAATGTATACACCACTATTGTCCAACACCATATGGCACCACAGACACTTTAGACTTGCGGGCGCCTCTGGCACCCAGGCCTGTGGAGGCAGCAAGTCCTTCAGTTCACACCAGACTCTCACATAACCAACTAGCGTCTCGGCGCTCCTGTACTCAACCCTAGCCAATAAAGGATTGAAGAGTACTGGTGTTATATCTCCATTCATCTTTATTATACTTATTACAGTTGACGATAATGGGAATCTCGTGTAATACCGCTTTATATCTTATACCAGTTGACGATAATGGGAATCTCGTGTAATACCGCTTTATATCTTATTACAGTTGACGATAATGGGAATCTCGTGTAATACCGCTTTATATCTTATACCAGTTGACGATAATGGGAATCTCGTGTAATACCGCTTTATATCTTATTTCTCGTCTAGTATTGTAGCTACGATGAGACGATTTGCTTTCGCTTACGTTCTATCTCTCGAACTCCCAAGGGGGGGAGGGGGGGGTAACGAATATCTCAATGAACCCTTCTAAATATTATCGGTCCCTCAGAGCTGCATATAATCGTCTACTGTTAGCCAGAATGGAAAGTTAACACAAACATAATCTTACTGAAGGGGTTAAGGGAGACGATATAACCTTTTTTGATAAGCTCCCGGTGTGCACTGGTGGAGAGAGAGAGAGAGAATAGATCACATTGCTATGACAACAGGAGATCAACGCTAAGCACTGAGCAAACGAGCAAAAAATACAAAATACCAACGTAATATGTAGATTGTAGAGACGATTAACTCCATTCTCATTTCCAAACAATAAATCTATCTATCTATCTATATGCTCAGGCCCAATCCCCATTTTGGGGGTAGCCGACTCAAGACAGAGCAAGAACAGGGAAAACACAAAAACAACATAAAACAAAAAAGAAACACAGATAAAAAACACAAACTCTCACACATCCAGGTCACCCAGGAGAAGACCCAGAGACCAGGGTTACCAAGGTCGCTCCAGCACTCCCCCGGCCCCTGACCACCCGGAGAGGTTCCGATCTCGGCAGGCAGACATGCAGCGGAGCCAAAGCCACAAGCCCTCCCACCACACTTCCAGGCACACCCTTCATATTAATCATCTCCCCGGGCCAGGCGCCTGATGGACTATTATCTAGTCCAACTTGCGCCCGACCCCTTACTCCAAATGACCACGTCTTCACTCAACTATTCACAAGCATTCTCCATTCACTCCTGTCCACCACCACTTCCCCTGCCTGATCTATAGTCATTCCTCTATCATCCAAAGCCTTTCTTACACAGTCTCTCCATCTCAATGGGGGTCTTCCTGCCCTTCTATCTCCCCTTGTACCTGACTCACATATTCTCTTTGTAAGCCTTTCATCTCCCATTCGTTCAACATGACCATACCAGCTCAGCACCCTTCTGTCCACTCTGGCTGACAAATGTTCTTGCTGCCCCACTCTCCTACGTATCTCTTCATTCCTCAATCTGTCTCTACGAGTAACTCCACACATACTCCTCAAGCAGCTCATCTCCATCACATCCAGCCCTCTTTTCTCCTTTTTCTTCAGAGCCCATGTCTCAGCCCCATACATCACTGTTGGCACAACAATTCCTTGATACAGTGCACTTTTTACTTTCACTCCGAGATTTCTCGTCTTCCACATACTTCCCATTGCTCCGAAAACCTTCCTTCCTTCACACACTCTCTGTTTTACCTCCACTTCCATACCTCCACTCCTGCTTATCGTTCCTCCTAGATATTTAAAATATTCTACTTGTTCCAATATTTCCCCATCCAGCCTCACATCTAGATTCACCCTATGCTCTCCCCTATTACACACCATTACTTTACTTTTATTGACGTTCACCTTCAGTTTCCTCCTTCCACAAACCACACCAAACTCTTTGACTACCCGATGCAGTTTTTCATCAGAATCCGCCACCAATGCTGTGTCATCAGCGAACAGCAACTGATTCAACTCCCAATCTCTTTCCTACTAAACCCAATCCTCTTCCCATAGTTCTCCTTTTCACCTCCCTCACCACACCATACATAAACATATTAAACAGCCATGGTGACATTACACAACCCTGTCGCAAACCTACCTTTACCTCAAACCATTCACTCAACTCACCATTTCCTACTCTCACACATGCTCTGCTCCCTTCATAAAAACTCTTAACTGCTTCTAACAAATTTCCTCCTATTTCATAAATCCTTAACACCTTCCACATTGCTTCACGGTCCACACGATCATACGCTTTTTCCAAGTCCATAAAAGCCCAAAATATCTCCTTATGCTTCTCTAAATACTTCTCGCATAACTGTCTTACTGCAAACATCTGATCCACGCACCCTCTTCCCCTCCTAAAACCGCACTGTTCTTCTCCTATTGCAACTTCCGTACACTTTATTATCGTCTCTATCAACACCCTGCCATACAGCTTTCCAACCACTGACAATAAACTAATACCTCTATAACTTGAACACTCCTGCCGATCTCCCTTCCCCTTGTACAACGGCACAATACATGCACTCTTCCAGTCTATTGGTACCATTGACACAGCAAAGCACACATTGAAAAGTCTCACAATAAATATCCCTAGGAATCTATTTGTTTAGCGCCAGAGGGTTTGTAGATTAACCCCTATCGTTTGTAGATTAACCCCTATCGTTTACTTTTACGACAAACATGAAATCCTCTTAACTCAGTCCGCTGTCATTAACCCCTTCTGTACCGGTGACGTCTTTTTAATGATATTCTAGCTATTTTTAGACGATTATACTCCGTTTAAAAAGGGCCTCAAGCAAGTAACAGGCTTTGAACTATCTTACTTAACCCTTTTTACTACCACAGATCCTTCTTAAACCCTTTTTTTACTGTATAGGCCTTTCGTGTAAAATAGGGGTATTTATATGGAAAGAAAGAGAGAGAGAGAGAGATAGTGATAGTTACAAGGAGTTACAAGGAATAGTAATATATCAGAGACCTTGCTGTCCATTCTGAGGAGATACTCGAAGTGGAAGGACAGAGACTGTTTAGTGCACTACACTCTACGACCCATTAAAATACTTAAAGGGGTTTGACAATGTGGATTATTGCAAAATGTTTAGCCTCAATATGAATACAACACGCACTCATGGCTGGAAATTTGAATTGAAAAGGTTCAGCTCTAGTACCTGTGGAAACTTGTTCACATGTAAGATCTGTTCTACCTGGAACAAACTTCCCTCCGAAGTTGTAAACAGTTCTTCAGTAGCGCAGTTCAAGAAGAGAGTAGATAGTGTTTTCCACACTCTGTAAAGAGTGTAGTGCACTAAACAGTCTCTCTCCTTCCATTTCGAGTATCTCCTCGGAATGGACTGCAAGGTCTCTGATATACTAACTATTCCTTGTAACTTCTTGTAACTCTCTCTCTCTCTCTCTTTCCATAACAATACCCCTATTGTATACGAAGAAGAGATAGAGAGATGTCGGTGAAGGGTCTTATTATCGCCGAAATAATGGAGTGAAACGCTTTATTGTATTAAAACTAATAGAGCGAAACGTGACGAGTCCAACAAATGCAGAGAGAGAGAGAGAGAGTGTCAGTGTGTGTGTGAGTGAAGCGTCTTATCATCGCCAAACTGAAGAGGTAAAACGTCTCTTAATCTCCAAAGTAAATGGAGCGAAACAGGTGAGGTCCAAAAAAAAAAAAAAAAAAAAAAAAAAAACGCCCCCCATACCTCGGCCCACATAGGGTTAAGGAAGACAGGTTCGGCCAAGGGTGAACACAATAAACCCTTTCTGATAAACCCCTCTCTCGTGTGCAATAATAATAATAATAAAGTTTATAATAAAGTTTATTTCCACCGACAGTGGTTATTCTTCTTACATAGTATTTACAAATATAATTATATACAGTTGGGGTTTTAGTGTTTTCAAAGTAGTTACAATACTAATACATAATTTAGTGTTACATACAGTTGACATACAGTTGTTACCAGGTGTGACGGACCACAATTCCTAAGCTGTAATTACAAATACACCAAGTAGGTCAGCTCAGATCTATGTAGATTAATAGGTGTATTTAACAGGTACACACTTACTCCGAGTGGTTGTGATGGAAGGCTATTGTCGAGAGAGAGAGAGAGAGAGAGAGAGAGAGAGAGAGAGAGAGAGAGAGAGAGTATTAATTGAAGATTATTTAAACGAAGGAAAAAGAGATGAGAATAATTGGTTTGTGATCTAAGTTAGCTTGATATAAGTAAATACTGGAGAGAGAGTTAGAGAGTTACTGTGAATTAATGTTGGTTGATGCTGAGAATAAAGCAAGCCTTGTGCGTGTTAAACAACTATTAGTAATACTGACTGACACTGATGATGCAAGTATGATCATTTATACTACTAATAATATGATGATGAAAATACGATAATTTATAATGATAATGACAATATGATGGTGATAATGATAATTGATAATAGTAATGACGATAGGATGGTGATAATGATACGGTAATTAGATTGTGTGTGTATTATGAGAGATTTATAGAGACTGTTATTATGTTTTATGTTATTGTTGTAATATGACAAGACTATTGCAGAGGGGTGGCCTTGTCAATCCTGCTATATATACATTCACTTTGTGCAGGAGTGATAAGCCTTCATTGTCCTCATGTTAAACCGCTGTCACACGAGCGATTTTTCCGTCAATTTTCCAAGAGCAAGTGTTTTCTAGTATTATTTCCGTACATTTTCGCACTGGTATCGGTAACTAGACTGGAGGTAGATTATGTTAGGTGGCTGAATTCTGATACAGCGTAATTTTTTAAGCTTCCAGACCATAATTGCCCGTAAAAATTGCTCAAAAAAATGCTCGTGTGACTTCGGCTTAACACTTGGGTATCCCGTGGTGTATTGGGTAGCGCGCTTGTCTCACAGTTAAGAGGATCGGAGTTCGACTTACCCTGGGGAGAGACAACCTGTGTCTCTGTATAGTGACCTGGTATAAGCGGACTGTTGTGAAGTTCCCTCTGGGGTTGGTGGTCTGGTATTACAGTGCATTCATTCGACATATATCGACAGGCCCCGCCCACTTCCCCAACTATTGTCATACGGCTGGCATGACTGTGCGAGATAGGGGTGTCCAACAGGGTTACCAAATCAGCACAAAAATATTATTTAATCTGTTTGCAGAAGTAACTAGAAAAATACAAACTAGTAAATGCCTACCTAATATTGCTAGAATATTACTCCAATATTGATAACATGTGCTAAAAGATTCGGAGTATAGCCAGCATTCTTATTGCTAGGTGTAAACTATTGCCGCTAGATGAAGTCAATATTTATTTATCAATTTAAATTATTAAAAATGGCCTACAAAGCCATCTACCTTTCTACATCAACGAGTGAGAAACAAATGTTAAGACTGGAGCCTGTCTTTAACAGCTCCATTCCCTTGTTCAAGTAAATACTTTTAGATCTAGCGGTAAGGTAGCTACATTGGCAACGCTTCTCTCTCAAGGTTTCAACTGTCACTGCGCTGCCATTCAAACGTCAGTTCAGTTCCCTCCTGTCTTCTGAAGGGGGAAGATGGTGTCTCCTGCCCATACCCCTGGCAGACCTGCTGGTTCTCCCCGACTTGTAAGTCAAGCCAGGAATATTGTCTTGAATGTATTCATGTATTTTGATAAGGAGAAAACTGAGCCAGTTGATGTGGTGGTGAAGAAAACCGCTGAGGCAACGAAAGTTTCACAACCATTAATTAATAAGATCAGAACTCCGGCAGGAAGATTGAAGGAGTCTTTCATTCACCAGTTTACCAGCAACGGCTTTCACCCATACTTGGACCATTGACAACTTTGATCACTTCACAATATGAGAGAGAGAGAGAGAGAGGGAGGGAGGGGGAGGCATTACGGTTACGGTACCGTACCCTATACACCCAAACGCAGTCGCTCGCTAAGCCTAGCTTAATATTTGTCTACCTCTGCTCTGCCCAAGTAGACGAGGTAACAATGGTAATGGAGTTTACTTTTCTGTACTATGGTATATGGTAATATTGTATAGTAAAGAATAACTGCAAATATGCATGTATTAAAGCGCTCTTACATCCTATAATTAATTTTACTTGGAGCTCTTATCAGCTCCGTGGTAAGGTGACAAGTGACTTGTCCGAGATTGCGGTATGATAAGCTCTACTTCGTCTACGGCGCTGGTGGAAGCGGGCGGGGCCTGTCGATATATGTCGAATGAATGCACTGTAGTTGAAAACGTATCGTCCAGGTCACACAGTAGAAATATTAGCTTGATTACTCTAGTCGTTTGTGAGTTAAGGAGGTGTTCAAGAGTTTTGGTTTACTTATTTGGAACAGGGTATAGCACTACCCCCTTGGTGTTCCGTCTCACTCAGACGTTAATGAGGACCTGCGATGTAATATCTCTGTGACTCAGCAGTATTCCAGGGTAGATTTTATTTGGACCACCTAGTTGGGAAATGGGACCGCAAGGTCTGTGTGGTCTGAGTATCTGTGTAACTCTGTGTAACTCTGTGTAACTCTCTCTCTCTCTCTCTCTCTCGCTCTCACACACACACATAGCACCCATCGTACATATCTTCATAAGTAATGGCCAACCAACACTTTACGTGATCCGATTTGCCTGCATTTTCTATCACGGCCACTTCGGGTCAGCCTCTTTCCGCAAAGGGCAAAGAAAACGGAAGTTTGAACCCCATTTGGTCCGAGTTTTTTTATATTTTGTATTATTAGTTTTCATTTAATATTATTATTATTATTATTATTATTATTATTATTATTATTATATATACCGATATTTTTTATTATTAATATTATTTTGTTATATTATTATTATTTGTATTATTATTATTAATATTATTATCATATATATATTCATTATTATCATAAATATAAGTAGTAGTATTATGACCCTTCAATCTATTTAGGTAGGCCTATCGATGTTTTTTGGGACGAGCGATATTGAGTATGTAACTAAGAAGAAGTCTTCCTTTGATCGGGTCAATGTACTATCGAAAAATGTACAAATTTAGCTTGAAGGGGGTCTGGGTATCCATATATTTTAGTTTGAAGGCAGTCTGGCAAGGCGGGGTTGTTTGCCTTAGGGGACAAGCTGTAAGATAGTGCTCGAACATGTCAAACCAAAGCAAACTCCTTACTAATAATTAAACGCAAAATCATAATATCCCACAAGAAATCAGATGAGGTAGTGTTAACCCTTTCAGCATGATGACGCAACTTTCCTCTTATTCTGCTAACCATTAGACGACTATCTTCAGCTTTGATCAACCTCTCCTTTTCTCTCCTTTTTTCTCTTTCCTTGGCTTGTATCCATTCGGCCCCATTCAGCCAACTGTTTTAAGACGTTTATCCCAATCCAAGTATCAATTTCTTAGCATTGTATGGAGAAATCCGGCTTCGCCGGAGACATTTTTCTATCGAAAAATTTACAAATTTAGCTTGCTGTCAAAACAAATATATATATACTGTATGCTGGCTCGCTACCGCTTACCAGGAAAATATTGACACCTGGATGGGGGTCTATCTATTGCCTGACGCCGTGATCCCCGAAGGGGTGGCCACGAACGAACCGCCCCCATGCACCTCTGTCCCCAGTCAGTCGACGCCCCTCCCCCCAACCAGCACCGCCTTCGTTCATGTACTTCTTCACTCCATCCTTCCACCTCTCTGTCCCTCCACCTCGCTCTCGTACACCCTCTTAGTCATTCTCTCGCTTTCCATACGTTCCATATGGCCGAACCATCTCAAGTTGTTCCTTTTCACACTTTCCAGCACATCTACCTCCACACCACACCTCCTTCTTACTTCCTCATTAGTCTGTATATCCCTCCTGGATGGGGGTAAACGTCTTAAAACAGTAGGCTGAATGAGGCCGAATGGATACAAGCCAAAGAGAGAGGGAGAGCAAGAGAAAAAAAAAAAGCAAGGTGGGCTCCCTTAAGTATCGTCACTTTATTGGAGATGCGAGTCGTGGTCTATCTCTTTAATTAATCTGTACTTTTTTGTTTCTTCTTCTAATTTATATATACCACACTACAACAGCTTCCTCTCTCTCCAACACTCCTTCTCCCCTCTCTACACTCTTCAGAAAATAGGAAAAGTAGAAAGTAGCTACGAGGTGCCGTTGTAAAATATAAATACCTTCACCTTATATATATATATGAAAGTCCTTTACACACACGGAGGAAGCCTTCGTACTTATTTGTTTTATAGTGATAGCAACTGGAACTATTTAAGGGGAGGTTTTTAGTTTGTTCCCTAGACCTCCATCAATCTTGACGTAATACCCCCAAGACACCCCTTCGAGATAAATGTGTACCTTTTTTCGGTAGAAAAATATCCTGGCTCGCTATCGCTCGCCATGATCATATCGACACCTAAAGGGCAAAATGTAACGTAATTTCAGACTGATAAAAGATCTACAATGATGTTTTCTGCTAAAGTTCTGAATATACAATTTTTAATTCGTAGTCAGGGGATAAATCTCTCTCTCTCTCTCTCTCTCTCTCTCTCTCTCTCTCTCTCTCTCTCTCTCTCTCTCTCTCTCTCTCTCTCTCCATCCCTCCCGCAAATACGCTGTTGAAGCATTTTCGTTTTCACTATATTTTTTCTCCTGTCAGGCAGTTTTGTCCTCCCTAGCAAATTGAGTACCTGTCTATCAGCCTTTCTTTCTCTCTCTCTCTCTCTCTATCTATCTCTCTCTCTCTCTCTCTCTCTCTCTCTCTCTCTCTCTCTCTCTCTCTCTCTCTCTCTCTCTCCCCTAGTAAGCCATCGTTTAACCCTCCGATATATGACGCGATTTTGAGCCTTCTAGGGATACTTTAAAGCCTTTGTTACCATCAGGGGTATTTGGAACCCTTTATTTTAGTTACTTCAACCTCTGCAGTTGTCTTTGAGATAGCTGTGGGCAGAAAACTAATTTTGGAGAGGTAATTATAAGAGTGAGAGAACTCTATTTCTTATTGCTAATCTGGCAACCTCTGTGTCATATGTGCGTGAAAGGGTTAATACACCGTGGGAACTCTCTGGGGTGTGACCTTATTACAATGTTCTATCTCCAACATAAGGCTATAGTAAGAGGCATACGGTACCTACAAATAATCTTGGCGTTCAATCCACAATGATAAATAAAAATAGTGGAACAAGGAAAAGGAAGACTGTTTGTCAGCCAAGAAAATCGCTCCTGACTCATTTACAATACCAACCAACGAAGCTGATAGGTTAAGCTACATTACTCAACGCCGAAAATCCAAGAAACTTATTATGGAAAGTAAGACAAATATATCATCACGTATTGCAAATTTAAGCAAGGGTAACCCCAAATAATGTTTTGTTTGTATCAGAAACAGATAGGTAGATACTTCATTAATTGGACCACTAGTTAATGTTAGCGGTCGAAGAGGAATTTTAAATGAGTAACACCCTAAACGACATTTTGCATTGGTATTTGCGAAAAAGGATCTTAACACAATTGCTCCTGACAGTCCATATAACATTTGTGCAAACAATTTCGAAATTTTCGAGAGTTAATAAATGGTTCTACTCATTTAGATACGATATTTATGAATATATACATTTAATTCGTAAGTATCATATTCAAATGAGTAAAATAATTATGAGAACCAATGCTAAATGTCTATCAACACTCTGGACTGTCGAAATTGGTTGCAAAAACTAAATTGAGGACTGCCAAAAGATCTCTCATGTTTTCTGCGCAAGTTATGAAGTTACACTTTTTTACTCGTAGTCAGGAAGATACCCCCTCCTAACCCCCTCTTTCCAGCCAGACCCCCCCCCCCCTCTTTCCAGCCAGCCCCCCCCCCTCCTCCCCCTCTTTCAGCCAGCCCCCCCTCCTCACCCCCCTCTTTCCTGCCAACCCCCTTCCCCCTCTTTCCTGCCAGCCTCCCCTCCCCCCCTCTTTCCTGCCAGCGCCCCCTCCTCCCCTTCTCTTTTCTGCCAGCCCCCCCTCCCCCTCCCCAACTCTGTACAAGCTTTTTCCTTTCCACTATATTTTGTTCTCGCGTCCGACATTTTCGTCCACCCTACCAAACTGAGTATCTGTCAATCAGCCTTCGTCACTCACTCTTACACACTCTCTCTCTCTCTCTCTCATATCACAGAGAAGTTGGTCTGCAGTAGAAGCTGATCACTGACAAGAGAACCTGGCAGAAATGAACACGTTTTCAGTTGAAGAGAGCAGAACAAAAAGTGAAGGTGTGCATGCCTTTTCCTCTCTATTTCTAACTACACTATACATTCCTTCAGGCGATTTCCAACCCCTGCAAGGTTATTCACTTCTAACTGTTTTCATGTACGGAATATTGCCGGAGGGAGCGGAGGGTGGGGAGAGAGCCTTCATCTTTGCTATCCTTTCCTTCCACTTTATCTTAGGGTTGCTATCTCTACTAGGATTAAATCCTGGCCACCTCGCAGGAATCGTAAGAGCTGTGCGGCCAGTGTATCTATGTAACTCGTGTATTATCAACCTTTACCTATACTTTATCAATCATTTGTATCCCAATTGTTCCTTCGCTGTATCGCTTCCCAATTACTCCCCGCTCCTCGTTAGCCCGCAGCACTAACAACGGCAACAACGACAATGGAAGCCGCTAAGGGTAATTGGATATAAGGTAATTGGCCATTAATCTGAGTTAATTAGTTCTGACGATGGGCTAATGAGGGGCTTAATTCCGTGTGCCGCCCTTTGCGTTTATGTTCTTTTATCGCCGGGAAACAATTAGCTTTTATAAATCAGAGTTGTTGTTATTTGCTAGCTCAAAGAATGTGTGTTAATAAATATAGTAATTATTTATGTATTTATTTATATATATATATATATATATATATTTATATTTATGTATTTATATTTATGTATTTATTTATTTATATATATTATATATATATATCTATATATATATATATATACCGGTATATAATATATATATATATATAGATATATATATATATATATTATATATATATATGTATTATGTATTTATTCTTATGTATATAATATATATATATATATATATATATATATATATATATATATATATTTATATTTATGTATTTATATTTATGTATTTATATATATATATATATATATATATATATATATATTTATATATACTGTATTTATATATATATATATATTTGTTTACTTAGTTATATATCATTGCTTTTCTATTAACTCATTCAGTGCCATTAACGTCTTTTGGGTTATATTCTGGCAACTATTAGATGATTTAATTCTGCTTAGGAAGGACCTTTAGCAATTATATGGCTACAGAGTATCTCATTTCATTAATTTAGTTACCACAATATATGCTTCTTAAGGGCAGACGAGTCGCTTTTCTAGACCACCTTCTCCCTCATCTTTAGACCCATTAGTTTGGCGGTTTTATGAACTTTCGCCCCATTTCTGTCAATTTTAAGACCTTTCCTGTCAATTAGGTCTCGATTTTTCCTGGCGAGCGATAGCGAGCCTGTAATTTAAGAGGAATCGGCCTTCGGCCAGGAAATGTTTCTACCGAAAAATGTACAAATTTATCTTGAAAGGGGGTCTAGGGGGCTTCATTTTAAGCTTGATGGAGGTCTAGCGAGGAAATTAGAAAAATAATAAATAAATACAAAAAATGACAAAAAGTGAATGATCTCCCCTTAAATTAAATATTATCGTCTAACAGTTGCCAGAATATGATGACAAGGACGTCCCTGGTAATGAATAGGTTAATATAGCGTAGCTAGTTGAGTCTCTGTCATTTGATCTGTAATTATAGCTATTACACGTATTTTCTCCCTTCCTATTAATCTCTGTTAACCCCTTCTGTACCGGAAACGTGTTAACTTTATTCTGGTTCCTATTATACGATTTAATTCTGTTTCAAAAGAACTTCCAGCAATGAATAGGCTTCGGACTATCTTACTTAACCCTTTTTACTACTACAGATTCTTCTTAAACTGCAGAAAATCACCTAAATATAGCTAGAATATAGCTAGAATATAGCTAGAATATAGCTAGAATATAGCTAAATATAGCTAGAATATAGCTAGAATATAGCTAAATATAGCTAGAATATAGCTAAATATAGCTAGAATATAGCTGGAATATAGCTAAATATAGCTAGAATATAGCTAAATATAGCTAGAATATAGCTAGAATATAGCTAGAATATAATTGAATGTAATGTATCTAACTATCTGGATTTAGATATACACATTTAGATATACACATATTATCAGTTTCACCCAATAAACCTATATCACTAAAAGTAGCGCCAACGAACTATGCAACAATCTTGTTCCCTGACCTCTCTGTAACTCAAAAGGGCCTAGAGCAAACTGGCTGTAAATATCCACACCTTATTCCTGGTGGACTCTTCCCAAATTATAGAAACGTCAGTCTGATTGTTTGCTTTCGTTTTGAGTTATAAGAAGTTAAGGGGTCAAGATTATTGTCAAGTTCACTGGCGCTATGTACCATTATATAGTGAAACGTGGCTTGATGTGACCGTAGACTTTATTTAATAGTTCCTGTGTCTGAGCCGATACTCCATAGGGTAAACTCATGATAACTATACTCGGTTTCATTTCATCTGACGGTAAATTGAATCCCTTAACAGCTGATTTATCGATAACTAACGACAGTAAATTGAATCCCTTAACAACTGATTTCTCGATAACTAACGGAAAAATAAGATACTACTATGTCTCTGCATCATAATAATTAGCACCATATTGCCCTACAAAATATTCAAAATAACAGAAATCTTGATGGCAAATTAGCTGTTAAGAGATTAGGCTAAATATACCGTCAGCTGAAAAGAAACCGAGTATAGACCGACTGAATGTAAATGATTTTAAGGGGGATGATTGTGTTTATTCTGCACCCCCCTTCTCCCTCATGTTTAGGTCTCTTGGATGTCCAACCTGTTTCAGGGGTCTTGTTCGTTTTTTATCTCCGCCAAGGATAGTTTGTGAATATTATGCGATCAGTGTTTGTCTTTCTATAAGCGGATTTCTCAGAAACTAATGGGTATATTTATCTAAAACCTCGCCAGTTCCTTCATTGGCACAAACATAGAGATAAATAAATGTTGAGTTTAAGGGGAGGTTTATATTTATTTGAATATTTATTTTTGTATAAAGTATTTTCTTTAGTTTCCTCCCAAGACATAACCGTGTTGGTTTTGACTCCTTAGATTCCTAGAGGGCGTTTGTAATCTGTCTATAATCGTCTAATAATCTGTCTATAATCGTCTAATAATCTGTCTATAATCGTCTAATAATCTGTCTATAATCGTCTAATAATCTGTCTATAATCGTCTAATAATCTGTCTATAATCGTCTAATAATCTGTCTATAATCGTCTAATAATCTGTCTATAATCGTCTAATAATCTGTCTATAATCTGTCTATAATCGTCTAATAATCTGTCTATAATCGTCTAATAATCTGTCTATAATCGTCTAATAATCTGTCTATAATCTGTCTATAATCGTATAATAATCTGTATAATCGTATAATAATCTGTATAATCGTCTAATAATCTGTCTATAATCGTCTAATAATCTGTCTATAATCGTCTAATAATCTGTCTATAATCGTCTAATAATCTGTCTATAATCGTCTAATAATCGTCTCATAATCTGTATATAATCGTCTCATAATCTGTATATAATCGTCTCATAATCTGTATATAATCGTCTCATAATCTGTATATAATCGTCTCATAATCTGTCTATAATCGTCTAATAATCTGTCTATAATCGTCTAATAATCTGTCTATAATCGTCTAATAATTTCTCTATAATCGTCTAATAATCTGTCTATAATCGTCTAATAATCTGTCTATAATCTGTCTATAATCGTCTAATAATCTGTCTATAATCGTCTAATAATCTGTCTATAATCGTCTAATAGTAGCCATAGTAAACTGTCAACACGCGGCATGATGTCAACGGGTTAAGAAATAGTATTGTAGTATAAATTTATCATCGACAATGGATGAATGAAAACAGTCTTTATTGAAGGCTTGCAATTATATTTATAGAATAATTGAACTTGGCTAAACACATTGTAATTTATTATACAATATAACGGTCCGGTCCGGTTGACATAATTAAAATTTATAATATACGACATAATTAACGATACAAATTATGAAACAATTTGCGATACAATTAACGAAATAATCTACGGTACAATTTACAATATAATTTACGATACAATGAGAGGCTCCAAATGAACGACCGGGAAAAAAAAATACGAAATTTATACTAGAGATATAATAATTAATGAAAACAATTATTTTTATTTTCTATTTACTCCTCGGGGTCCCTGTGGTTGGCATAAATATACTAGCGGTAGAGTTAGATAATTACCGCCCGAATCCATTACTTTACTAAAAATAATAATTCAAATGCAATACTAATTACTCGGCCGGTACTATTTATATAATGTAATTACATGCGCTGCTTATAATTACAGTGAGAGAGAGAGAGAGGGAAAGTGTGTGTGCGTTTGTGTGTGTGTGTGTGTGTGTGTGTGTGTGTATGGGGGGTGAGTGTGTGGGTACAAAGAGAGATAGAGAGAGGGTGTGAGTGAGTTTGTGTATGTAGGTATGTTCAGATGTCTGTGTGTGTGTGATTGAATGTGTGTATGTATGTACAGTGTGTGTGTGTGTGATTGAATGTGTGTATGTATGTACAGTGTGTGTGTGTGTGTGTGATTGAATGTGTGTATGTATGTACAGTGTGTGTGTGTGTGTGTGATTGAATGTGTGTGTGTATATGCTGTACAGTATGTGTGTGTGTTTTGTTAACGTGTGTAGGTAGGTATTTGTGCTTGTGTAGATTTGTGCGTCCTAGTGTACAAAGGAAAACAAGCAACAACAGCTCTTGCGGCCCCTCAAGGTTACTTGCCCTCCAAAATACTGCTGTTTCTAGTGTCCAACAGTATTTCAGAGAGATTAAGATGTGGAAAGAAAATGTGCTGATGGTGTGTGTGTGTGTGTGTGTGTGTGTGTGTGTGTGTGTATGTGTGTGTGTGTGTGTGTGTGTGTGTGTGCCTCTGTGGTTCTTTATGTGTGTGTGTGTGCGTGTGTGAGTTCCGTCTGTGTACCCCTGTGTC